>OZ024827.1:57599642-58042078 GCA_964016985.1 Anodontia alba | reverse complement strand
GTTGAAGATATTTTGACCAAAACTTTATAGAAATGTTCCTTTTATTTATGAAAACCAGCTTATCGGTTAAGTTGCTTTGGCCTACTTTCACTTTCCATGTACTCATAATGGGGAAAATTGAAAAATTTCAATTAGTGACTAACCATTGCAGATATTTTGACAAGCAAAATGATCCTCTCTTCCACAACCACTGAAGAAATTCATACCAACTTTTGCATAAAAACTGAAGAAACTATGATTCTCATACTTGGGGTTACAAATGTCCCGACTGCAGGCTATGGACTTGGACAAAAATGCAAGTTGTGAGGAATGATCAAATATACAATTTTTTATGAAAAACATGTTCAAAGGCATGTATGCTCCTTGCCTAAGCCATATACATGTGGAAAAAACCATGCTTTCAGATAAAACCTCCTCTAATACCACTGGGCCCTTTGGGTCTGTATTTCATATTTAACATGTTGGCAAAAGGGAACAATAAGTTAAGTGTTTTTTATGCAAATCCATAGCTCAGAATGGTTGCCATGGCTAGAATAGACTTTAAGCAAAAATCTTCTCCAAATCAGCTGAACCCATGTCTAAAAATAGACTACACAAAAAAGTCTCCAAATTAGGACCAACTTTGGCATGAAGCACTAGGGAATTACCTTTCATGCTTTCATTTCTTTTTTCCATCATCAATTTCTAACAATTCTCCATTAGCACAATTGGCAGATGAGCGAATTGTGGCCCTTGGGCCTCTTGTTTTGGATTTAGTTTATATCTGGTATAATTATAGATGTTGGTCCAAAATTTTATTCAGTACTATCCCCGCCCTATGACCTAGGTGTCAAGGTAATGGACTTTGAAATTTTATGTAAAAGTTTAACCTCAAAATTCTTGAGACCATGTAGTCACTCAACTACTTTTCAGTCATACTATTTATATTTGGTATACAGCAGATAGCAGCTAAGGAAGATGTTCTTCATCCAAAATTATATCCAGTACCATGTCTTCCTCCCTCCCTCCATCCCTGCTCACCCCCCCCCCCCCCTCCACCCCCCCCCCCCCCCCCCCCCCCCACCCTCCCAAACACACATACACACTATGATCCGGATTTTAAGGTTATAGTCTTACTTTTTTTTATTTGATTGACAAGTGCAAGTTCAGGCGAGCTGTCCTGTCTAGCGACAGGTCTTGTTATATTTGACAGTGATTATGCATTGATTTCGTGTCCGCTCTGTAACTTGAATACCCTTTGGAAATTTTTATGATACTTGGTAGAAATGTAGAACAGGACAAGACAAGTCGCATATAAGAATGACAACTCTGGCTTTCTAACTTTTGGAGTTATTTCCCTTTGTTTTGTTTGAAATAGATTTCTTGTCCACTTTGTAACTCGAATACCCTTCAGAATATTTTGAAGGTACTTCGTCGAAATGCAGAACAGGATGAGATGATGTGTCACATACAAGAATGACAACTCAGCCTTTCTTACTTTTGGCTTTATCTTCCTTTTATGAGTTTGGATTACGGCTTAGGTACCATGACCGCAACTGCTTGTTATATTTGACAGTGATTACGCATTGATTTGGTGTCTGCTCTGTAAGTCGAATACCCTTTGGAATATTTTTATGATACTTGGTACAAATTTAGAACAGGATGAGATGACATGATGCATACAAGAATGACAACTCTGGCTTTTTACTTTTGGCACTATCACCCTTTGTTATGTTTTTGATATTGATTTCATGGCAGCTCTGTAACTCGAATACCCTTGGGAATATTTTGATGGTATTTGGTAGAACAGGACAAGGGGATGTGTCGCATACAAGAATGCCTTTCTTACTTTTGGCATTATCTCCCTTTCTTATCCCCTTACCGATAGGTTCAGGGGATATAGCGATCAGCATGGCATTTGTCCGTCCATCCCTAGACGCATCCTTGTTGCCTCCATAACTTTGATACGCTTAGACAAATTTTGATAATATTTGGTAGGAATGAAGAGGAGGACCAGTAGGCGTGTTGCATGCAAGAGAGACAACTTTATTCATTATGTAGTTATCTCCCCTTAAGCAGAAATTGTAGACTCATCCTTGTGTGCTCCATAACTTTGATACCCTTAGACATATGTTGGTACTATTTAGTAGGAATGAAGAGGAGGACCAGTAGGCGTGTCACGGCAAGAGAGACAACTCTCACTAGTTATCTCCTAAAGCCGATATTTTGTGCAGGCCATCTCCCATACTGTTTGAGATAATTTGATAATATTTGGTAGGGATGAAGAGGAGGACCAGTAGGCATGTCGCATGCAAGAGAGACAACTTTATTCATTATGTAGTTATCTCCCCTTAAGCAGAAATTGTAGACTCATCCTTGTGTGCTCCATAACTTTGATACCCTTAGACATATGTTGGTACTATTTAGTAGGAATGAAGAGGAGGACCAGTAGGCGTGTCACAGCAAGAGAGACAACTCTCACTTTCTTTGTTATGTAGTTATCCCCCCTTAAGCCGAAATCTTGTGCAGGTATAACTCCATTTCTGTTTGAGATAATTTTATAATATTTGGTAGAGATGAAGAGGAGGACCAGTAGGTGTGTCTCATGCAAGAGAGACAACTCTCACTATTCGTTATGTAGTTATATCCCCTGAATCAGAAATTGTAGACTCATCCTTGTGCATTCCATAACTTTTGATACCCTTAGACATATTTTGGTTATATTTTGTAGGAATGAAGAGGAGGACCAGTAGGCGTGTCACATGCATGAGAGACAATTCTCATTTTCTTCATTAATTAGTTATTTCCCTTGAAGCCGAAATCTTGTGCAGGCAATAACTCCCATACTGTTTGAGGTAATATGATAATATTTGATATATATGAAGAGGAGGACCAGTAGACATGTCCTGTGCAGGAGAGACAACTCTCACTTTCTTCCTTATGTAGTTATCTTCCTTATGTAGTTATCTTCCCTGAAACCAAAATCTTGTGCACTCCATAAGTTTGATACCCTTAAACATATTTTGATAATGTTTGGTAGCAATGAAGAGGAGGACCAGTAGGCATGTTGCAAGAGAGACAACTCTCACCTTCATTATGTAGTTATCTCCCCTGAAGCCGAAATCTTGTGCAGGCCATAACTTTCATACTGTTTGAGATAATATGATAATATTAAGTAGAGATGAAGAGGAGCACCAGTAGGCATGTCACATGCAAGAGAGACAACTCTCACTTTCTTCTTTGTTATGTAGTTATCACCCCTAAAGCCCAAATCTTGCGCGCTCCATAACTTTGATATTTCTTAGACATACTTTGATAATATTTGGTAGAGGCATTGGTAATGACCAGTAGGTGTGTCACATGTAAGAGAGACAACCTCTGCTGTGGTTGTTTTCTCGTTACCTCCCCTGAATGAATTTGTAAGCCAAATTCTTGAGTATGTGGTTTGAAATATTTTGTTAATATTTGGTAGAGGCATAGATAAAGACCAGTAGGCATGTCATGTTCAAGAGTACTCTCACTTTCTCCATTATGTAGTTATCTCCCCAGATGCCAGAATCTTGTGCAGGCCATAACTCCCATACTGTTTGAGATGACTTGATAATTTTTGGTAGGGACATATATCAGGTCAAGGAGGTGTGTAGCATGCAAGAAGGACAACTTTTCCTCTGTAGATCTTTTACCCCAATAAACATACAGCAAGTTCCTTTACCTTTACAATGCATTTATTTTTGCTATTATTTCTGAATATGTACACATACAAATTCAAAGTATTTGCAAATATTTAGTATCCTGTACAAATTATCACATCAGAAGTAACTATTAGATGATTTTGACAAAAATAAAAAAAAACAAAAAAAAATAAAAGAACATGCAAAAATAAAATCATTAACAGTACACCTATTATCAGTAGAGGAAAGATGCCCGATCGGGCATCAATAACCTTTGGTGACCTTTATATTTTGCATGGTAATGGTTACTATATTTAGTAAATTGATATCCGATCGGGCATCATTTGATCATTTTTTAAGTACCCTCAGAAAAATGTATCACAGTTTTTGACCAATCTCTTCCAAGTTTTGGGAGCTTAAAGATAAATAAATTATCTAACTTTTGACCATTCAGAATTTTTTTAAAGTGCCTATAAAAAAGTTATTGAGATTTAAAATCAATATTTCTTTTCTGCATTTCTGTGTATCCTGTTCGGGAACACATGACATTTGTGATGCCTGATTGGTAAACAGTACATCCCGTTTGGGAACACTTAAAATTATGTTGCCCTATCAGGATACAAACAAGATTCAAGTTGCATACTGACTTTGAATGTTTAAAAAGCTTTGATTGTTCAGAGCTTTTAAGTTCCTTTAATAAAATGATTAGGGTTTAAAATTGGATATTTCTTGTATATCTCTGTGTTTCCCGAAACGGAAGCAAAATATGTTGTAAACTGGCATTCTTTTAGATTTTATTCTATCTATCTTTAATGTGCTTTTTGTTTCCAAAGGCAATCTTTTATATTTATATTCGAGATAGCTAATATGACTTAGCCCTTACAAAAAATCAAGGACGCAGTATTTAGCATGTCTCTTCAAGAAGGAAATGTAATAAGGAGAAATAATATCTCCTTTCCTGAACTGATCAGATTTTTTTAAAATCAGATATTTACTACTATTAAATTTGATAATAAAAAAAAAACCTTTTGTGTTAAAACTTACATAAAAGTTCTTAACTCTTGTCCTGCTGAACCTGGATATACCCTGTTTTGCAAACAGTGTAGATCCAGATCAGTTGGCTTCTGATCACGATCTGCACTGTTTGCCATCAAGTATGCAAAGTTATAGCAATAATCTGGATCAAGTCATCTGATTGGCTGAAAATTAGAAGTGGGCATGGCATCTTAATTTATTCAGCAGGACAAGGGTTAAGATTTTGCCTTTGCCTTTCCACCAGGTGCAACAAAAAAAGTGAAAGTTTTGCTGCAATGGAAAATGAGTACCCCTTTAAAACTACATGTACTATATGTTCTCAAAAACTTTAGAGATGCACAAGTGAGTATATGTTAAATATATCAAGGGCTATATCAGTCATATCAGCAAACTTCATATTTTCCAAAAGGAAATTGTTTCTGCTATAGAATTATGATTAATTTTAGTCATCAACACGTAACTAGACAAACCTACATTCTTAAAAAATCAAAACTGTGCAATTTTGTTTTAAATCAATTGACCGAACTGCACTGAAAAGTGCATAAAGTTTCCACTATTTGCCATTTAATATACTGTATCTGATCTGTGCCTCGCGAGCATTGATGCACGCACGACACTTTCTGGCATGCTAGCGATTGTGCGACAGATTATCTCCCTGGTATCCATCCCCATTCCTCTTGTAATGCCCGGCCAAGCTATTGCAAATTTTTGCAATGCTGGAGTCTGTTGCGCATCCGGCGACCTAAGCATTCCAAATGTGCTCAACTGGCGACATATCAGGGATTTGGCTGGCCATGGTAGTTTACACCTTGCTGTCTCAGAAAGTCGCTGCAACATGGACTGGATGTGGGCAGGCATTGTCGTCGTGGAACTTGAAGTTTCCACCAATGCACTGGGCAAATGGAACATCACTGGACATAAAATTTGATCAACGTAACGTTGACTGGTCAAATTACCTTACACAATCATTATTACATCCTTTGGTCATACGCGATTCCCGCCAAGACCATGGTACTGCCACCCCCATACTTATTATGCTGCTGGACTGTTGCAGGATGGTACCTCTCCCCGACCCTCCTCCAAACACAGTCTCGACCATCGGTGAAGTTCAAACAGAACCGTGATTCATTGGAGAACATCGTGTATTGCCAATGATGCTGTTGCCGCCCTTCGAGGAGTTGTCTTTTTATGCCATCCCCTCCCATCTCTAATCTTGACCCCATTCGGTATCATAACACCAGTGGCGAAATTACACTTTTGAATTTGTCAAAGTGTCTAGCAATTGAGTTCTGGGAATGCCCAGCTTCCAACATGCCAATTGCATGCAATTTTTCATTTTCCATTGTGTACACTTTGGGCGGGTGGGTGGGGGGTGGGGAGGGGAGGATTTTCCTTTTCTCTACTTGACAACTAAACATACCAATTGTGTTGTCAATAGGCAAGTGTGAGAAGCTACAGTTTGTAACCTTGAATGTGTGAAGTTTGATCATCTTTATTACACGCCTTCAATACCAACGCACGGTTTCAAAACAGCTTTGCATTTTTCATGTACTGAGAGAAAAGGTGTTCCTTTGAATATTGCCCCTATATGGCATTTACAATAACTTCAGAACAACATTAAGATTTTCATAGGACGTTAAGATACTGACGGCTCTGGCATATTTTGTTTCTTAACCCTTGTCCTGCTGAATAAATTAAAATGCCATGCCCACTTCAAATTTTCAGCCAATCAGATTACTTGATCAGGATTGTTGCCATAAATTCACATACTTAATGGCGAACAGTGCAGATCCAGATCAGTTGGCTTCTTCAGAAGCCAACTGACCTGGATCTACACTGTTTGCAAAGGCAGGGTATATCCAGGTTCAGCAGGACAAGGGTTAAAGTTTGCTTTGAAATAGAGTAGATCTCTTTTCATACCAGAAACTGAATGCAGCAACAATGTTTTCAAGTACTGCACAAAAGTTAATGACACATTAACGAAAAATGTGTCTCACTTTATCTTGATGTCACTGATGTGTTAACTGCAATTTTTAGAAATGTTTTGCCAGTTTTCAAACTATTCAGGCAGAAGAGTTTCTTTCTTGACGTTAGGCCAAAATGTCTTCAATCTCCCATTACTGGTTACTGACTTTCATTTATTTGGTGATCTTTTAAATTTAAATATGTCATCTAACAGTTTCCTTCTTGCGCAGAAAGATTTTGGTTACTACAACTTTTTTTTGGCTGAAACAACTTATGTAAAGACATAATGATGCCAACAAGACAGTTTGAGCATTGTTAAATCCCAAAATTGTCAGATTTGATATTTTTAGCTCACCTGAGCAAAAGCTCAGGGTGAGCTATTGTCATCACCCTATGTCCGTCGTTCGTCGTCCGTCGTCAACAATTAGTTTGTTAACACTCTAGAGGTCACAGTTTTGACCCAATGTTGATGAAACTTGGTCAGAATGTTTGCCTCTATGAAATCTAGGTCAAGTTCGATACTGGGTTACTTGGGGTCAAAAACTAGGTCACCAGGTCAAATCAAAGGAAAAACTTGTTAACACTCTAGAGGTTATAGTTTTGACCCAATCTTGATGAAACTTGCTAAAAATGTTTGCCTCTATCAAATTTAGGTCAAGTTCGAAAATCTTGCTCAATATGTTTGTCTTGATGATTTCTAGGTCAAGTTCGAAACTGGGTCACTTGGGGTCAAAAACTAGGTCACCGGGCCAAATCAGCAGAAAACTTTGTTAACACTCTAGCCATCACATTTTTGAAGCAATCATCATGAATCTTGCTCAAAATGTTTGTCTTGACGATTTCTAGGTCAAGTTCGAAACTGGGTCACTTGGAGTCAAAAACTAGGTCACCGGGCCAAATCAGCAGAAAACCTTGTTAACACTCTAGCAGTCACATTTTTCAAGCAATCATCATGAATCTTGCTCAAAATGTTTGTCTTGATGATTTCTAGGTCAGTTTGAAACTGGGTCACGTGTTGTCAAAAACTAGGTCACCAGGCCAGACCAGCAGAAAACCTTGTTAACACTCTAGCGATCACATTTTTGAAGCAATTATCATGAATCTTTTCATTTCTGGATGATAACTTGAGTAAACATCAATGGATTTTCACCAAACTTGGTATGTGCATTGATATTGTGGAGGTCTGGATTGGGATTGCTAATGGGCAAATTTCGTCAATTTTTGACGCAGTTATCTGCCCGAAACACGCCCATATTTTCGTTTCCAAATGTAATCAAAATTGAAGGAGTCTTCCTTTTTATGATACCCCACCACACAATAGTGGCGGGGTATTATGGTTTCACGTTGGTCGTCCGTGAGTCCGTCGTACGTCCGTCAGTCCGTCCGTTTTTCCTTTCCGGATGATAACTTGAGTAAACATCAATGGATTTTCACCAAACTTGGTATGTGCATTGATATTGTGGAGGTCTGGTTTGGGATTGCTAATGGGCAAATTTCGTCAATTTTTGACGGAGTTATCTGCCCGAGACACGCCCATATTTTCGTTTTCGGACTATAACTTGAGTAAATAACAAGGGATTTTCACCAAACTTGCTGTATGCATTGACAATTAGGAGTTCTGGTTTGGGATTGCTAATGGGCAAATTTCGTTAAATTTTTACGGAGTTATCTGCCCGAGACACGCCCATATTTTCGTTTCCGGATGATAACTTGAGTAAATAACAAGGGATTTTCATCAAACTTGCCATATGCATTGACATTAAGGAGATCTGGTTTGGAATTACTAATAGGCAAATTTTGTCAAATTTTTACGGAGTTATCTGTCCGTGACACGCCCATATTTTCGTTTCCGGATTATAACTTTAGTAAATAACAAGGGATTTTAACCAAACTTGCTATATGTATTGACAGTAAGGAGATCAGGTTTGGAATTGCTAATGGGCAAATTTCGTGAAATTTTTACGGAGTTATCTGCCTGAGACACGTCCATACTTTCATTTCTGGATGATAACTTGAGTTAATAACAAGGCCTTTTAACAAAACTTGCTATATGCATTGATATTATCAAGATCTGCTTTAGGATTGTTATCTGTCCATTGATATTATCAAGATCTAGTTTAGGATTGTTATCTGTCCCTCCGTCATTTTCTTTCCAGACATTTTCGCAACGATAACTTTAATACATAAACAAATAATTGCTGTGGTGGGATATTATGCTTGTTGTCATTGAGTAGACATAAGCCTTCTAGAAAAACTGTTAAAAATAATGTGTTGCAATTTAAAAGACCTTCAGTATATTTGGAGTACAAAATGGTAACACCGTCTTCTGATGTGGTGCTTTGGGAAACAAATTTTGGTAATGTGAAACTGAAAGCAGTTGGTCATTTGTTTTACATAAAACTAAAAGCCTTTTATGAAACTGACTTAACCACGTATGATTTTGCTCAGTTTGGACTGTCCGAATATGTGTTTACTTGAAGGCAGCGAAACTTTGTTGGGAAACTCAGTGCTCCAAGGGTCATTCAATAAGTAATGCAAACATATCTCTCATTATTTAATGAATGCACATAGTCTTTGAAATTCTAACAGTTTGTACCTTTAGCATGTATGCACTTTATATGTGCAATATCATTAAATTGCCATAAGACTACAAAGTTTTCATTAACATTTGCATTCTATAACCGAACTAGGCATGGACTCAAATTTTATTTAAAATTGTCAAAGTTTTTAGGGTAAAGGAAGAAAGTTAGTTGTTCCAAATATGAATAGAATATGATGTTATTGTTCATAAAAATTATCACTTGCTAACTGGGGAAAATTCGAGATGGATCTTTTTTTTTTTTACTGTTCGGTTGCAACAGCAAATGACAAAAAAAATACCATAATTGCAGGTACGTTTGAGAACTGCTGTTATTTTGGCCAAATATCCAGCGAAAAAAAATGTGCTTTATTTCGGTAAAGAATTAATTTTACAATTTATGGAAGTCTTATAGTTGAAACAAAATATCTTTACATGATTAATTTGTTTGGGTTATCCTGTAGGGGTTACTTTGCAAAACCAGGTAATTGTAAGCCTCTAACTTTCCCTTTCATATTGTGGACTTGATGCTGATATAATTGCATCAGTTCTTGATGTTCACTTTTTACTTTGAAAAAAATTCGAGTCAAATGCTACCTGGTGCTTGATGTGACATTGTAGTATTTTGAGCAGTATTAGGATTATCGTGCCGTATGAAGTGAAAGTACAAGTGGGAACTTGATACTATCAAATGGCATAGTAAGTTGGCTTATTCTCAGTGCATGTGCTCTTTAAATCTGTTCTAAAGCTTAATTTTACAGCGTGGCCACGCTGCTTTACCCTTCCATTCTTTTGTTACTAGGCAACCAGTTAGGAGGAGAGATTTGACCACAATATTATTTGATTCCAAACAGTAAATAATCTACAATGTTATATGTACAGACGAGTCTATGAATGATCCAGCTAAGTAGAAAATGAGGACTAGTTCGCACTGAATGGCCCTCATATATAAGGGAGACTGTGGTTGTTTGGATTTTGGTACATTACACTGGGTATTTTGGTACATTGAACTCCAATTCACTACCTTTTTTCTGTCTTTAGATAATATTCTTTTATTTAAAGTACTTGATATGTTCCATCTTTCATGGAACATAATAATAGAAACATGTAACAATTATCAATTTTGCATATGCAAATTAGACATTTCCCTTGTTTAAAAAATGCTTTCAACCACATGAACTTGCAGTAATAATTTAATGTAATGACCGTATGCAACTGTATTTTTAGCTCACCTGAGCTCTGCTCAGGATGAGCTATAGTGATCACTTTTCATCCATCGTCCGTCCGTGCATCCATGCGTCCGTCTGTTAACATTTTCAAACGACTTCTCCTCTGAAGCCGCTGAGCCAATTTTGCTCAGATTTCATGTGGAGCCTCCTTAGGGTGGGGGAACGAAAGATTGCTAAAATGGTCGCGGTCCGTTGACCAAGGTGGCCGCCATGCCCATATATGGTAAAAACCTTTAAAAATCTTCTTCTCCATAACCGAGGATGCCTTGGGGCTGAATCTTTGCAAGAATCATCAGGGACGAGAGGTCTACCAAAGTTGCTAAAAGAATTGTCGTACGTTGATGTTTGACCATTTTACGGCAAGGTCAAGTTTGCTTCCCTATGCTTTTGTATGGGAAAAACCTTTAAAAATCTTCTTCTCCAAAATCGAGCATGCCTTGTGGCTGAATCTTTGCATATGTCATCGGGAACGGGAGGGCTACCAAAGTTGCTAAAATAATGGTTGTACATTGACATTTGACCTTTTTGCGGTAAGGTCAATTTTGCTTCCTTATGCATTTGTATTGGAAAAATTTTCAGAATTTCAAACAACTTCTCCTCTGGAGCCTCTGGGCCAATTTTGCTCAAATTTCATATTGAGCCTCCTTAGGTTGGGGGAACGAAAGATTGCTAAAATGGTCGCATTTCATTAACCAAGATGGCCGCCATGCCCATATATGGTAAAAACCTTTAAAAATCTTCTTCAGAAGCGAGGATGCTTTGGGGCTGAATCTTTGCATAAATCGTCGGGGACAGGGGGTCTACCAAAGTTGCTAAAATAATGGTTGTACACTGACATTTGACCTTTTTACGGCAAGGTCAAGTTTGCTTCCCTATGCATTTGTATGGGAAAAAAACATTTAAAAATCTTATTCTCCAAAACCGAGGATGGCTTGTGGCTGAATCTTTGCATATATCATCAGGAATGGGTGGTCTGCCAAAGTTGCTAAAATAATTGTCATACATTGACATTTAACCTTTTTACGGCGAGGTCAAGTTTGCTTCTGTATGCATTTGTATGGGCCCCATCCATTTGTATGGAAAAAATGTTGATAATTTCAAATGACTTTTCTTCTGAAGCCTACGGGCCAGTTTTGCTCAAATTTCATGCGGAGCCTCCTTGGGCAGGAGAATGAAAGATTGCTAAAATGGGCATGGTTCATTGATCAAAATGGCTGCCATGCCCATATATGGTAAAAACTTTAAAAATCTTCTTCTCCATAACCAAATAAGCCCTGGGCCCTTATCTTTGCACAAATTATGGGGGACAGGAGATCTACCAAAATTGCTAAAATGATGGTTCTATGTTGACATTTGACCTTTTTACCTCCAAGGTCAAATTTGCTTCCCCATGCATTTGTATGGGCCATATACATTTATATTGAAAGTATCAAAGTGACTTGTAGATCAACAGTAGTTAAAATTGTTCTGATTGGAAATCTAAGATGGCCATCATCTTGTTTATATTTATTATATTTCCCTGCCACTGCGCTGTTTACATGTATAAAATCATGATTCTTCAGAAACCACTTAGCCAATTTCCACCAAATTTCACATTGATCCTACTGTTGAAATGTGATTGATAGTTTATTCAAATGATCATGCTCCATTGACTGTCAGGCCCATATATTCTTCTTCAAAACTAAGAACTGCTCAAATGATGATATTTTCATTAGTTGTGATGATAGGATTGGAAAAATGTTGAATAACATCTGCATGTCTGCAGTGGCTGTGTCACTCAAGTGAGCGAGCCGTGGCCCGTGGGCCTCTTGTTTGTTTTTGTTCCAATCAGATAAAAATATCAGATGTCCCCAAATGGGAAGAACTGTTTCCAAATGTTGTGTGTTACCGAACAGGATACACAAAGGTGCAGAAAAAATTATTGATTTTAAACCTTAATAACTTTCTTTCTAGGCACTTTAAAAAAATTCTGAACAGTCAAAAGTTAGATAATTTATTCATCTTTAAGCTCCCAAAATTTGGTGGAGATTGGTCAGAATCTGTGATACATTTTTTTCGTTTTCTGAGGGCACTACAAAATGATAAAATGATGCCCGAGCAGGTATCAAGTTACTAATTATAGTAACATCTACCATGCAAAATACAAAGGTCACCAAAGGTTATTGATGCCCGATTGGCACTTACTACGATGGTTCCCAACCACAGTACGCTCACCTGAGGGCCAGTATGCTCGCATACGCCCACATCAACCTCCTCTCAATGCTACAGAGGTTTGAACCAGATGAGGCAGTCCGAGTGGCCACTGACAGCATCTATGTCCGAAAATCTGCGCTTCACAAAGCGTTTGTGGCTCCCAAAAGATGTGACTGTGGGGGGGTAGGCTGCGTGCTCTGTGTACTCTAGGAAGACTACCTCCCTCCGGTCGCCCCTAGTCAGTGGCGGGACAAAGGCGAGCATCTCTACATGCCCATGGAACATGCAGCCTACCTCGCCAAGCCTGACTACATCTGTTCTGAAGCAACAAAAAAGGACCTCACTCCCAGCACTGCGCCGCGCCACGATGACCCGCTGTCGAGGCACCGCTTGAGCTACCTAAATGGCGGCGGGGGCAGCGTCAAAACCACACAAGCGATCGAGCTCTTCCTTACCAGAAACCCCCTCATCTTCACCCCGACCCATCGCCTGGCCAAAGAGATGCAGGCCAGGGGCGTCCAGGCCCAGACATTTAACAGCTTCTTCTTCTGGAGCGGCCAGACAGACTGGACGCCCAAATGGATGAGACAGAAGTTTATTCCCCGTCTGATCATATGGGACGAGGTCTGCACAGTGCCCCGCCCCGCTCTGGAAACCTTCCTCGACTGGCTCGAGGGTCGGGGCGTCCAGGTCATCTGCTGCGGCGACCAGGGGCAGCCGCCCCCAATCGCCGGAGAAATGCCACACGACTGGCTCCGCTAGCATGCCAACTATTACGAGGAAGTCGAGGTAGACCACAGAGCCAAGGACCCCCTCCTCAAGGCCCTCAAAAAGGATATTCGCCTCCAACCAGACCGAGTACAGTGTCCGGCTATGAGAAAGGCGCTTCCTGGTTGCCTCGGGTGGGAAGGCTTCGTGGAGGCCTGGAAGCCGTGCGATCTCATCTTGACCTCCAGGCAGAAGGTTCACGACCGGGCCCAGAGGCTGCTATTCGAGCGCCATGAGAAGTATTTCCCGGACACCTCCGTGCCTCTACTGTACCGCCCCAAAGACACTCAGCTGCAGAACATCATGGTCACAATCCCTGGGCCCTTACTGCTCGATGGCAGGCCAGACCAGGAGGAGCTTGTCCTTAACCACGTCGTTCAGGTGGGCTTGAAATATGTGTGGAGGTCCTAGACGGCAAGTGGGGCCAGGACTGGGCCCTCGGATATGCCCTCACAGTCCACTCAAGCCAAGGTCTCACCATCACAGACCCCCAAAAAGTCTGGATAATCGATGACCATCTTCAGTGGTCCAATCTTGCCTACCTGGCCGTATCAAGAGTGGAGTATCTCAGCCAGCTCGAGCGGGTAGTATGCCCCCCAGAGGAGGGCTCTGAGGGTGGGCCACTCACAGAGCCTGATGAGCCATCGCTCCGCAAGACCATCATAAAAATGCTGGTGGGCTACAAGCAACAGGACCAAGCCAAGGGGCTCAGGTTTAGCTTGAAGGTTGATCACATCCTAGCATTGAAGGAGGCCCAGGGTAATCAATGTGCCGCATGCAACATCGAGCTATTATGGGCCTTTCAGCCGAAGGACACCCAGCAGTTCAGCGTTGACCGCTTAGACAACTCTGTGGGCCACATCCAAGATAACATCAGGCTGACCTGTCTCGAGTGCAACCGAAAAAGAGGAGCAGCTGCGCTCAACGCCTAAGGACCCCATCCGGCGGAAGCTGGGTGTCCGGTGGCACTAAGAGGAGTTCCTCCCTGACAAAACCACATGGTGGCCCATCCTGCAGGTAATACAACACAGGCTCACCGGGCTTGGTCATTGAGCGCCCCAGCCGATACACCCCAAGAGACCATTCGGGGTCAGTCGCACGGCGCCGACCGCCCTCCAGCTCGCCGGGCTGGTATAGGAAGCGAACCCCGACTCCCGAGGGGAGCTTCTGCTCCTTGAGACCAACAGGGTGGCCAGGAACTACAGAGGAGGGCTTTTGTGTGCTGTGGCGCAGCGTGATGGCATCAGAGGGCTTTTCGCCGGTCAACCTGGTCACTTCGCCGTTCAGAGCTGCTACGACGCCAGGCAGCCGAGCCACCCACTCAGTTGACCTTTGACCTGAAGGAAGCCTCATCTCCTGTGCGTATTGGTGTCCAAAGAGCCGCTCTGCGAGGGTCCGGTTCCAGCGCTACAGAGATACAGTTTGTTGGCCATAGCCTATTCCCTATGTCCAAAAAATTCAAACCCACCACCTCCCAGGAGCGCCGGCATGGCGATGAAACACAGGTATTACTTGGCGAGTCTGTAGGCCACCAGGCCGGTCGCAGCCATCCCCAGGATGACGAAGGCAATCTCGCGGTCTTTCTTGCCGTTACTCGGGTGATAAAAATCGGAGAGCTGGGGCTCAGGCCCCAGGGGGCCGAGGTTGTGCCCGGTGACCTGTGCATATTCCTGCATTGCAGCGTCAACAACCCCGGAATGTCTTAACAGCATGACCTTGCCATCGAAGTTCCTCGTTGATAAAGTCCAGGCGCTCGGTCCGCTTCTGGGACCATGACGCCTGTGCGGCCTGCAGCTGTTCGACTGCTTTGTCGTGACGCTTGCGCTCTTCGTCAACACCAGAGCTTCTCAAAATGGTGAATAAGTAGTTTGATCCCGAGAAGCAAGGGCATTCACGAGGGCCCCTCCAACGAGCATTGCAACGCTTGCCATTTTATTACTTCATGATATCAGCAGGTATGATCCCCTGTTTAATTAGCATGTCCTTGGTTGCCATGGTGAGAGCGACGTCTACTATGGCCATGCCCACATCACAGGGTGTGGTCTAGCTTCAGGGTGCTACCCCCCATCGCTATCTTGCCAAGCCGGGCGCATCCCATAGCCAAGCCAGAGATGACTGCACTGTGATAGAGCGCATTCACTAGCATCTTCCCGTCGGTAGCTGGAGTTGTCATTGCGTAGCGGTATAACAGCATGGCACTATTCCATATAGAATGGATCAGGGCTAGCCTCTAATTGCTTAGCACGGGGGGCTTATCCACAGGCTGCTTGGGCGCAGTCAACAGGGCCTGACGCCACCGACCGGGGACTTCTCGTTTGCGCTTTCGGAGAAACACGAGTGCCCCGCCCGTAAGACGAGCCCCCAACGATCCATGGCGTCCAGTTAGTTAGTCCTTCACGGTGTTCCGGCCGTTTATCCGCGGAAACGGCTTGTTCCTGGTCCGCTTCCTTTGGAGGTATATTGGCAGGCGTGCCGTCGCCGGCAGGGGGACGAAATGATTCCTTGGCTCCCTGAAGCTGTTTGAGCAGTCGTTCTTGCTTGGCGAGCCCCAACTATCCATGGGGTCCAGTTAGTTAGTCCTTCACGGTGTTCCGGCCGTTTATCAGCGGAAACAGCTTGTTCCTGGTCCGCTTCCTTTGGAGGTATATTGGCAGGCGTGCCGTCGCCGGCAGGGGGACGAAATGATTCCTTGGCTCCCTGAAGCTGTTTGAGCAGTCGTTCTTGCTTGGCCTTCCAGGCGGCAGCGCCGGCACGCCCGGCTGCCACTTTTTTTGGATCCTTAACTTTCTCCGTAACTCTTTCCACTGGACTCTGTGCTGGCTCCTCTGCTTGTGTGTTGCTTTGCAACGTCTCCTGCTTCGTCTCCGCCATCGTGTACTCTAACAGGACATTGAAGTACAACGCAGTCCTCAAGGACCTCCGCGAGCAGACGCGCTGGGTCTGTTTGTTCCACTGCAAGGATCGCGACAGCTTTGAAGACTGCCTGCGGGAGAACGACGTGATACCGACAAGGGAACAGTGGGCGTTGGTGCGGCAGCAGCTAGCCGAGACTAGCTAGTGAGGACCCAGACGCTCTGGTCGGTGTGGCGACCCGAGAAAGCGAGCTCTGAGAGCATGTCTTTTTTCTGTGTCAGAGCCTTCGTGGCCGAGCAGTCATCAATTATAAAAAGTGTTGGCTCGCCCTTAAACACCAGGTAGAAGGCCGGCAGGTAATCATGAAGGCGCTCACCCGGGTCTAGAACGTAGACCTCAGGGTCGGTCCAGAGCCAGGGGCAGTGCTTGTAGGTCTTGTTGTGCTCTATGGTGGGGCACACGACCACGATATGTCGGAAGTACCCCTGGTAGGGGCTTTGAGCAGAGACAGGATGAAGGCCGTTTTTCCACATCCTGTCTACCCGCACACTAATGCCGAGTGGGAGCTTTTGGGCAGGAGATTAATAAGCCGCTGAGATGAACCGGCCATCTTCAATGTTAAGGTGGGCGTCCATGATGATGTAGAGATAGATGTTCAAAGTGCCGGCCGCTTCTGCTATCTTAGTCAACTGGATGGTCACCCCTTCGCTGGCATTCTCTATGTGGTGGCCACTGCCATGAAGCCGGTCATCATCGGTGGTCCTGAGGTCAAGCCACAGAGCGAACTTGGAGGTCAAGAACTCCCCCAGAGATACGTCAGCGAGACCAAGGTCTTTCGCAACCATGGCCACCTCGGGATGTCGCTTGCAGCCGGCGGCAAAGAACTTCTTTGTCTCGCGCCACTGTTGGTAAGCGCGCATCCCTTGACTTAAGAGCTGGTTCGGGACCCCCTCAATTGTGACCTCGACCTTCGTAATTCGGGGGTTATAGAAGGCCTCAGTGTTGCGAGCAAAGGGTTGTTGCACATCCTCGAAGAGCATGAGGATGCCCTTCATGCTGCGGGCGGGCACTTTGAGATTTATATTCCAGAGGGTGTCGCTTTTGTCTCTGCTAATTTTTTCGGTGCCACAGTACCCGGTCATACAGGATCGCAAGGCACCCTTTATACTGGTTATGGATCATGTGGCCAGCTCTGGCTGAGTGACCATTCGTACTCCAAACAGATGTTCTCAATACTGTAGGAGCTGTCGGCATCACCTGTGGCCCGGATCAGGCGGCTGTAGTCATTGAAGGTCAGTTCGTACTCGAGCCAGTCGCCCAGTGCGCTCTGATAGAATGGCATGTGGCTCTCGAGGAGCTCGAAATCAAGCGGGATGTAGAAGCGGCTGCCGAAGGCATCAGTGACGGCCTTGTCGGCTGCGACTGCCTCATCTTTATTTCCAGCATGGATTCGAATCCGCGTTGTGTTCTGGTTGTCAGACGTATCGATGCCCTGGTACTGGTCGTTTTTCCTCTCCGAGGCTGTCTCCCAGAGATCGTTGTAACAGTGGTAGACATCACTGTTGTCGACGGACATAACCTCATTGCCAGAAATTTTTATTACGGTCTTTTTCACGATTGCGCGGCCAAGGTTCTGAACTACCGTCCTGTTGGCATCTTCACTATCCAGCGCGATTTTGAATGCCAGGCGGGCAGTCCCCGGGACGATGACGTCATGTGCACCAGGGTTGGGGAACCGAACAAGCAGCTGTTGGTTCTGGTCAATCAAGCTCGGGTTGTTAGTAATGAGGACGGACTGCCGAACTCCTTTGACCCCGAGGGGCTCACGGAGACACCGGTAAGGATTAAGTTTACGTCCGAATTTGCTCGAAGAAGCCATGGTGTATTTGAACTTACGCCTAAACCTCCAAATGGAGGTATCCACTGTCAACGCCGCGATGGATGACGTCACTTTCGAGAACCCCACGTTCGACCCCGACGGGCCTGGAATAGACGATGATTATAGTTTCCATCTCCCCGACCCCCCCATGGAGCCTCCGCCGGACGTCCAGCAGCAGCTAAATGCATCCGGCGACAATTTACAGAACTTGGCTGGCGAGTTGAGACAGGCCGAACTCGAGGCCCAGAAGAAGCGCCACGTTGACAGCTTCTACGAGGAAGTGAGCCATACCTATGGGCTGCACTCCAAAGGCAGGATCGACTATAGCCAGTTCGCCATTGATGGCAACGGTAAGACGCTTTATTGGACACCCGAAGACAAAATGATCTCTGTTGCTGTAACGAGGGGAGGATTCCGGTTCCTGGCTTTAGACATGCTGGCCCGAAGATACGGAAACGGTGGCACAAATGCGCTGCGCTGATCACTGGGGCTCACTGATTATAGATCAGGGTATCGCGAGGGCTCGGCAGAGAGGCCGTGGAGACACTCCAGAGTGCAGAGGAAGCCCTCCCGAAAGACATTGAATCCATCGAGCTGAAGGACCTCTCGGGCATGGCTGATACCACAAGTCAAAGCGAAGAAGACGTCGAAACCGCATTGAATACCATTAATGATCCGCAAATTGATGTGGCCTGGGTCGCCCAGACTACAAGAGATCTGGCTGGGGTGAGGGAGGCCATGACGAGAGCGAGGGACGAGCTCACTAACAACCTCGCGAAGCTAAGTGCCACCGACGACCGGAGATCCGAAGTCGAAAAGCACTTGGCCAGGGAATGCGGAAAACTGACCGAAACGGACGACACCGAAATTCAAGAAGAGATCGAGACAGAATGAAAAAGTTGCAGGGCGAGCTCTCATACATCGAGCTCGAGCAACAAGCGAGGCTCGAAGCCCTCTCCACGAACAAAGCAGCTCTCTGGTCCCAAATTAACCGAATTCGTGAGACCATCAGGTGGCTCCTTCATGAAGACAAGACGCTAACTGAGCGCATTCGCACACTCTTTCGTGAGCAGGGGATAACGATCGTGAGCATCCTCACAGCAATCGGCATAAGCACGCTCGTCCTTTCGCTCACTGGCAGAGGAGCTGGGGGCACCCCATCGTCGGCTCCCCTCGACAAGGGCAGGGTCAGGGAGTGGGTAAAAAAGCACCTACAGGCCCTTGGGCGTGCCCTGGCCAATTTGGCCGGCAAGGCCGCTGCGGCCCTGCCCGGCATCATCGGGTCAATCGTCTCTTGGCTCCTGGGCCCGCTTGGAAAAACTGCTTCATGGCTCGCAGAGAATTTGTAGGCCTTGGTCATCGGCGTGGGGGCGCTTCTTCTCGTGGCCGCAAGGGACTGGCTAGCGAGACCCCAACCAAAGCGCCACTAGGCAAACCCTGGCCCCTGCGGCTATGAGAGCCATTTTTAGCTCACCTGAGCTCTGCTCAGGCTGAGCTATTGTGATCACTTTTCGTCCGTCGTCCGTCCGTCCGTTAACATTTTCAAACGACTTCTCCTCTGAAGCCGCTGAGCCAATTTTGCTCAAATTTCATATGGAGCCTCCTTAGGGTGGGGGAACGAAAGATGCTAAAATGGTCGCGGTCCGTCGACCAAGATGGCCGCCATGCCCATATATGGTAAAAACCTTTAAAAATCTTCTTCTCCATAACCGAGGATGCCTTGGGGCTGAATCTTTGCACAAATCATCGAGGACGGGAGGTCAACCAAAGTTGCTAAAAGAATTGTCGTACGTTGACGTTTGACCTTTTTACGGCAAGGTCAAGTTCGCTTCCCTATGCATTTGTATGAGCTCTATACATTTGAATGGGAAAATTGTTAAGAGTTTCAAACGACTTCTCCTCTGAAGCCTCTGAGCTAATTTTGTTCAAATTTCATATGGAGCCACCTTAGGGTTGGGCACCAAAAGATTGCTAAAATTGTCGTGGTCCATTGACCAAGATGGCCGCCATGCCCATATATGGTAAAAACCTTTAAAAATCTTCTTCTCCATAACCGAGGATGCCTTGGGGCTGAATCTTTGCACGAATCATCGGGGACCAGAGGTCAACCAAAGTTGCTAAAAGAATTGTCGTACGTTGACGTTTGACTTTTTTACGGCAAGGTCAAGTTCGCTTCCCTATGCATTTGTATGAGCTCTATACATTTGAATGGGAAAATTGTTAAGAGTTTCAAACGACTTCTCCTCTGAAGCCTCTAAGCTAATTTTGTTCAAATTTCAGATGGAGCCACCTTAGTGTGGGGAAACAAAAGATTGCTAAAATTGTCGCGGTCTGTGACCAAGATGGCCGCCATGCCCATATATGGTAAAAACCTTTAAAAATCTTCTTCTCCAGAACCGAGAATGCCTTGGGGCTGAATCTTTGCACAAATCATCGGGAACGAGAGGTCTACCAAAGTTGCTAAAAGAATTGTCGTACGTTGACATTTGACTTTTTTACGGCAGGGTCAAGTTTGCTTCCCTATGCATTTGTATGAGTCCCATACATTTGAATAGGAAAATTGTTGAGAATTTTAAATTTCTTCTTCTCTGTAGCCACTGAGCCAAATTTGCTCAAATTTCATATTGTGCCTTCTTAAGTCAGGGGAACGAAAGATTGCTAAAATGGTCGCGGTAGGTCGACCAAGATGGCCACCGTGCCCATATATGGTAAGACCCTTTAAAAATCTTCTTCTTCAGAACTGAGGATGCCTTGGGGCTAAATCTGTGCACAAATCATCAGGGACAGGAGATCTACCAAAATTGCTAAAAAGATTATCGTACGTTGACATTTGACCTTTTTACGGCAAGGTCAAGTTTGCTTCCCTATGCATTTGTATGAGCCCCATAACATTTATATGGGAAAATTGTTGAGAATTTGGCAACTTCTCTGAAGCCACTGAGCCAAATTTGCTCAGGTTTTTAGCTCACCTGAGCATGAAGTGCGCATGGTGAGCTATTGTGGTCAGTCAATGTCCGTCGTCCATCATGGGTCATGCTGCGTGCGTCATGCGGCGTGAACAATTGCCTTAAAAGCCTACTCTTCCTACACCCCAGGGCCAATTGACTCGATACTTGGTAGGAAGCATCAGGGTGAAATGTAGATAAAAAAATAGCTAAAATCGTTCTGATCTGAAATCCAAGAGGGCCGCCATCTTGAAAATCTTTTTCGCTTCTTCTCCTGAACCGAAAGGCCAATTGACTCCAAACTTGCTAGGAAGCATCAGGGTGACTTGTAGATCAAATATAGCTAAAATCGTGTCGGTCCAAATTCCAAGATGGCCGCCATGGCAGCCATCTTGAAAATCTATTTTTCGCTTCTACTCCTAAACCCAAAAGCCAATTGACTCCAAACTGGTTAGGAAGCATTGGGGTGACTTACAAATCAAAAATAGCTAAAATTGTGCTGATTAGAAATCCAAGATGGCCACCATGGCAGCGATCTTGAAAAGCTATTTTTCGCTTCTTCTCCTGAACCGAAAGGCCAATTGACTCCAAACTTGCTAGGAAGCATCGGGATGACTTGTACATCAAAAATAGCTAAAATCGTGCCAATTGGAAATCCAAGATGGCCTCCATGACAGCCATCTTGAAAATCTATTTTTCGCTTCTTCTCCTAAACCTAAAAGTCAATTGACTTGAAACTTAGTAGGAAGCATCAGGGTGACTTGTAGATAAAAAAAATAGCTATAATCGGAAATACAAGATGGCAGCCATCTTGAAAATCTATTTTTTGCTTCTTCTGCACCGAAATGCCAGTTGACTCAAAAGTTGGTAGGAGGCATTGGGGGTGACTTGTTTTACTTGTGACGTTTTGAAAATTTCAGCATTTTAACCTTGTAAGCAAGATATTTCAAAAACTGTTTAAGCCATTGCCTTGTCATAAGAGTATTGGAAAAATGTTGCATGCCATCTGCATATCTGCAGTGGTGGTTTCACTCAGGTGAGCGAGTTGTGGCCCGTGGGCCTCTTGTTTCTTCTTCGTGGCTCGTCGCGGCCGCGCGACCAGACGCATGTTGTTGCTGACCCGCAGGGTCAGCAACAAACAACGCTGACCCGCAGGGTCAGCAACAGCGGCTGCAGCGTATTACCACCGCTGGTTAAATATCGGCGCCGCGCTATGGAATAATCAAGTTTCAACTGGACAGTCCACACTGAAGATACCTGATGGGTACTACAACGCCTGCGAGCTAGATGATGTGCTCCAGCCTTTGGGCACCGAACTTTGTCTGCATTCCCCCACCGGCCGGTTAGAGCTGTCGGCAGAGAAGCGTCTGGTCGTAAATCGCCGGCTAGCCGACCTCCTCGCATTTTCTCGGAACACTTTCAAGCCCGGCAAAACACACACCGCAGACAAGCCACACAGACTTAATGTCCATCAGGAGGTTTGCGTGCACCTCGCTGAGATCAGCACTTCAGAGAACCTCCACAATGGTCATCCATCTACGCTGCTCAGATCCGTCCCCGTTAAGAACGAGAGATGTGGGGGCGGTCGGACGGAAACATTTCCCCACTTGCAGTACAAACGGCTAGCATTGGGGACTGTTTCTCAACTGACCCTCACGGTATTAGACGTAGACGACAAAAAGTTAGATTTCGACCACTTAAGTGCTGTCCTACACATAAGAAATGTCTGACGCGGGTGGCCCTGGGAGCGCCAGAAAATGCCCCGGGCTGGCTTTAGCCGATCTGGGGATACCGAAGGATTCGAAAAGGATGGAGAAGAGAACCAGCTGTATGCATTCCAGCTGTCCGACGAGGTGTACAAAAGAAAGAAGGTCGTCACCCAAGAGGGAAGTGGTGGGGCGCAGAAGCTCTCCGAGCTGAGCGACGTAGATGTTTCATATGCCGCCCCCAGGCGGCTCCACACGCTGGCGTTCACTGGGAGCAAGTGGGTCGCCTTTGCAGACCCGGTCCAAGAAACGGGGTGGCTAGTCGACGTGAAGGTCTCGGCTCCTTACGTCATGACGGGGCGGGAACATAAGGTTAGAAAGGTGACAAATGCCGGTGCCCGGCTGTGCTCCTACGTTCCTGAAATCAAGAACGTGGTCGTTTCTGAGCGCTATACCCTGGGGACGGGCAGTAGCCGGGCGAGCGTTTTCAAAATGGTTTCTGCGTTCGCCCCGGCTGGGATCATCTGCGTGGGGCTACCCACATCAACGATCCTGCTAGAATTATTCCTCGGGGACAGGCCCAACGACTTTGTTGATGTCTTACCCGACGTAAGCACGAGGGTAGAGAGGTGGGAGCCTATATCAGAGTACAGTAGCCACCCCAAGTGCGTTTTACACTTCAGGGCATTGGGTATCAGACGGATTATCGCTTACTCGATGTAAGCAAGATCCATGTCGGTCCAGCTGTCAAGCTCAAAAGGCTGCGATTTACGCCCCTTGATCTCTCGTCAGATCAAAGCTCCGTGATGCTCGGTCATTTGAACCTGTCTTACAGCAGTGATAATGTCAGACCTTAAGCACGATGGGACTTTACCCACCACTCGGGACGACAGGAGACAATCACCGACTTCAGCATGTGGCTGAGGTCAGATTCCGCCTGGAGAAAGAGCGGGACTTCAGAGCCTCGCTCTACAAAAAATACCGGCGCGGGGTCAATGTCGTGGACGGACTCAACACTGCGCTTTCAGTGGCCAGCGCGGGCTTGGCTGCGTCTGGTGTCGTACTATTGACGACGATAATCGCGGCGCCAGTCGCTGTAGGCCTTCAAGCTGGGGCGATTGTGTGTGGGTTGCTGGGAGCCGGCGGAAAATTCATTGGTCGGAGGCTTGAAGCCAAAGCTAGAAAACATGATCAGATCCGGGTCCTGGCCGTCTCAAAGCTAAACACAATCGCTGACAGGATCTCGCCCGCACTAGCTGATGACAAAATCTCTGACGAAGAGTTTCGCCAGATTCTCTCTGAGGCTGACAAATACAATCACATGAAGGCTGAAATCCGTGGGCGTCGGAAACAGGGCAAAAAAAAGCAGCTCTTACACCTCATGAGAGACTAAGCGATGATGGCGGCCCGCACCAAGCTATTGGAAGAGCTCAACAAAGCTGGAACCAGTGGCACCTCTCAATAAGCATCTGGCGAGCTTGAAAAAACAGAGCGCAGGCTGGTCCAACCCGCCTTTGAGCAGCAGACAAGTTTATTAAGTGGAAGCATAAAAAAAAAAAGTCCATCGCCGGGATTTGATCTCACAATCACACCTCATGAGAGACTAAGCGATGATGGCGGCCCGCACCAAGCTATTGGAAGAGCTCAACAAAGCTGGAACCAGTGGCACCTCTCGATAAGCATCTGGCGAGCTTGAAAAAACAGAGCGCAGGCTGGTCCAACCCGCCTTTGAGCAGCAGACAAGTTTATTAAGTGGAAGCATTAAAAAAAAAAGTCATTCGCCGGGATTCGATCTCACAATCACACCTCATGAGAGACTAAGCGATGATGGCGGCCCGCACCAAGCTATTGGAAGAGCTCAACAAAGCTGGAACCAGTGGCACCTCTCGATAAGCATCTGGCGAGCTTGAAAAAACAGAGCGCAGGCTGGTCCAACCCGCCTTTGAGCAGCAGACAAGTTTATTAAGTGGAAGCATTAAAAAAAAAAAGTCCGTTGCCGGGATTCGATCTCACGCACAAAAATTCAGCAAAAGCCCCCCCCCCCCCCCCCCCCGCCCCCCTCCCGAGGTCCTGGTCATTTTTTTTTGTTTTTAAATTTTATCTGGGGGGGGGGGGGGGGGGGTTTCTTGACCAGGACCTCTCACACTTCTAATGCTCGGCCACCCCTGCCTTCAGTGCCTAACTATGAATGAGGCGAAAATCGTAAGAGGCTTACTAGAAGTGCCGGCAATGTGTGTGTGGTGTTTGCGTGTCTGTGGTATGTCGTAGTGCTACTTTAAACCTGTGCTTGTGTGTGCCCCTTGGGGCGATAGATACCTGTAAATTTAACATATATAAGCTTCACTTTGTGATTGTGCAATAACCGAAGCGGGAAACCAGCGTATTCAATATAAAATCAATAATGGAAGTATATTAAATCGGCTAGTCAGAGCCAGACCAACCTTCTCACGATATGGCTTACAGGTAAGTGCCTCCTTTTTGCGCTCAGGACCCCGGGCCGGCGAGGGCCGAGGACATCCCCAGGGGCTCAGGCGCCATAGCAGAGCCAGCTGAAGGCTAGCCAGGGACCTGAATAACGGGCTCGGCCAGGCAGTCTGTGCGATGGAGACGGTCTGATACATAAATAATTACTAGTGTTCATTCAGTGCACCTAATCCTATTTAATTTCCTCAAGTGGATATGCACCAGATAAATCGGATAAGATGTGAACCAGGCGTGACACAGGTAAGTGCCTCCTTTTTTTTGCGTTCAGAGCCCTGGGCCGGCGAGGGCGGGGGGCTGTCCCTACCAGCTCTGCTGGTGCTTGGGTGGACCGCCACCCCCAGGGGCTCGGGCGGTTCTCAAGCGGCCGTCCCATCAGAGCCCCGGGCCGACAAGGGTGGGGGCCGTCCCCAGGGGCTCGGGCTGGCCGCCTTCACGTACACACACAATTACGAATTGTTTATGTACGTCCGCGGCCTGGCCGGCCTCGGTGGCTCAGTTGGATGTGCCGTCGGACTGGAGACCAGGAGGTCGCGGGTTCAACCCCCGCTGAGGTCGGCAACATTCTTTCGTGGAGATTGATCATGAAATATTTTCTACGGTCATTCTCTCCCTTCCGCTGATTCAAGAAGGGCAGTTGTCAGTTTCTGGCGAAAGAATGTGCACAATACTGGTTAACCGCTTAGAGGACTAAGCCTGCCCAGTAAATGTGTGGTTAGGTAAACTGACCGCACTTGACATGACCCTATTGGGTTGACTGGGCCATAAAACCTCAACACAAACGTCCGCAGCCTGATATAGCTACTCCAATCACCCCCCCTGCTGGGCATATCCGAGGGCCCAGTCCTGGCCCCACTTCGATATAGCTACTCCAATCACCATCCCCCCCCCCCCTCCCCCCCCCACCGTATGTACATGAAGACGGCCCGGCGTACACACACAATTAGCAATTGTTTTTGTAGGTCGAGACGGCCCGGTGCGCACACACACAATTACCAATTGTTTATGTACGTGGGAGCCTTAACGGCCCTATCCCCCCTGTTATAGCTACTCCAATCATCCCCCCCCCGAAAGGCCAATTGACCCCAAACTTGCTAGGAAGCATCAGGGTGACTTGTAGATCAAATATAGCTAAAATCGTGTCAGTCGGAAATCCAAGATGGCCGCCATGCCAGCCATCTTGAAAATTTATTTTTAGCTCACCTGAGTACGAAGTGCTCATGGTGAGCTATTGTGGTCAGTCAATGTCCGTCGTCCGTCGTCCGTCCTGCGGCGTCAACAATTGCTTTAAAAGCCTACTCCTCCTACTCCCCCGGGCCAATTGACTTGATACTTGGTGGTAGGAAGCATCGGGATGACTTGTAGATCAAAAATAGCTAAAATTGTTCCGATCTGAAATCCAAGATAGCCGCCATGGCCGCCATCTTGAAAATCTATTTTTCGCTTCTTCTCCTGAACCGAAAGGCCAATTGACTCCAAACTTGCTAGGAAGCATCAGGGTGACTTGTAGATCAAAAATAGCTAAAATTGTGCAGACAGGAAATCCACGATAGCCGCCATGGCTGCCATCTTGAAAATCTATTTTTCACTTCTTCTCCTGAACCGAAAGGTCAATTGACTCCAAACTTGCTAGGAAGCATCAGGGTGACTTGTAGATCAAAAGTAGCTAAAATCGTGCCAATCGGAAATCCAAGATGGCCGCCATCTTGAAAATCTATTTTTCGCTTCTTCTCCTGAACCGAAAGGCCAATTGACTCCAAACTTGGTAGGAAGCATTGGGGTGACTTATAGATCAAAAATAGCTAAAATGGTGCCTATCGGAAATCCAAGATGGCCGCCATGACAGCTATCTTGGAAATCTATTTTTCGCTTCTTCTCCTGAACCGAAAGGCCAGTTGACTCCAAACTTGCTAGGAAGCATCTGGGTGACTTGTAGATCAAAAATAGCTAAAATCGTGCCGATCGTAAAACCAGGATGGGCGCCATGGCAGCCATCTTGAAAATCTATTTTTCGCTTCTTCTCCTGAACTGAAAGGCCAGTTGACTCGAAACTTTGTAGGAAGCTCTTGGGTGACTTATAGATCAAAAATAGCTAAAATTATGCCGATCGTAAATCCAAGATGGCCGCCATGACAGCTATCTTGGAAATCTATTTTTCGCTTCTTCTCCTGAACCCAAAAGTCACTTGACTCGAAACTTAGTAGGAAGCATCAGGGTGACTTGTAGATCAAATATAGCTAAAATCGTTCTGATCCGAAATCCCAGATGGCCACCATGGCCGCCATCTTGAAAATCTATATTTAGCTTCTTCTCCTGCACCGAAAGGCCAATTGACTCCAAACTTGGTAGGAGACATTGGGGTGACTTGTAGATCAAAAATAGCTAAAATCCTGCCAATCCGATATCCAAGATGGCCGCCATGGCAGCCATCTTGAAAATCTATTTTTCACTTCTTCTCCTGAACCGAAAGGCCACTTGACTCGAAACTTGGTAGGAAGCATTGGGGTGACTCGTAGATCAAAAATAGCTAAAATCGTGCCGATCGTAAATCCAAGCTGGCCGCCATTTAGAGTTTGTTCAAATGATCACGCTCCATTGACTGGCATGCCTTATATATATTCTTCTTCAAAAGTAAGAACTGCTTAAATGATGATCTTTTCATTAGTTACGATGACAGGATTGGAAATATGTTGCATAACATCTGCATATCTGCACTGGCAATGTCACTCAGGTGAGCGACCCGTGGCCCGTGGGCCTCTTGTTTGCTTCTACGCCTAAACCCAAAAGCCAATTGACTCCAAACTGGTTAGGAAGCATTGGGGTGACTTATAAATCAAAAATAGCTAAAATCGTGTCGATTGGAAATCCAAGATGGCCACCATGGCAGCCATCTTGAAAATCTATTTTTCGCTTCTTCTCCTGAACCGAAAGGCCAATTGACTCCAAACTTGCTAGGAAGCATCGGGATGACTTGTAGATCAAAAATAGATAAAATCATGCCAATCGGAAATCCAAGATGGCCACCATGGGGGCCATCTTGAAAATCTATTTTTCGCTTCTTCTCCTAAACCTAAAAGTCAATTGACTCGAAACTTAGTAGGAAGCATCAGGGTGACTTGTAGATCAAAAATAGCTATAATCTTTCCGATCGGAAATCCAAGATGGCCGCCATCTTGAAAATCTATTTTTCGCTTTTTCTACTGCACCGAAATGCCAGTTGACTCGAAAGTTGGTAGGAGGCATTGGGGGTGACTTGTTTTACTTGTGACGTTTTGAAAATTTCAGCATTTTAACCTTGTAAGCAAGATATTTCAAAAACTGTTTTAGCCATTGCCTTGTCAGAGGAGTATTGGTGGCCTCGATGGCTCAGTTGGATGCGCCGTCCGACTGGAGACCAGGAGGTCGCGGGTTCAACCCCGCCGTGGTCGGCAACATTCTTTCGTGGAGATTGATCATGAAATATTTTCTACGGTCATTCTCTCCCTTCCGCTGATTCAAGAAGGGCAGTTGTCAGTTTCTGTCGAAAGAATGTGCACAATACTGGCTAACCGCTAAGAGGACTAAGCCTGCCCAGTAAACGTGTGGTTAGGTAAACTGACTGCGCTCGACATGACCCCATTGGGTTGACTGGGCCGTAAAACCTCAACACAAACAAAGAGGAGTATTGGGAAAATGTTGCATGCCATCTGCATATCTGCAGTGGCGGTTTCACTCAGGTAAGCGAGTTGTGGCCCTCTTGTTTCTGGTTTCTATAGCAGATGATTCGCGGAAAATTTCTTGAAAACAATATTGACTCCTCCCAGAGGCACTGCTCTTTCATTTCTTTTCATTCAATTCGGTACACAAACTCACCCAAAAAGTTTGTTGCTGTCTGCAGTTATCTTTTAGTTTTGAGTGTAATTGTTGCTGAATGAAAGAGTTATCAATTAAAACTTATTAAGATTTGTAATGCTATCGCAAATTTAAACACAAAATATACCCACACATTCAAAATATGGAATTGAGCTTCCCTCAAAACATCATTTCAGTGTTTGCTTCGCACCGTTTTGCGAGCAACACATGTACGGAAAAAAAAAGTCTGGGTCTTTTTTTTTATTTTTCTGCTTAAACTCGCAGAAAACGGCTTGGTAATTTAGTTTCTTTTTTTAATTTGTGTCTGTTTCGTATGCATTTCTGACAAGTCAAGACCAATTTAATGAACATAGGTTCGTTTTTCGTCTCGAAACGGTTTTCAGCCACGATTTCACTTGACATAACTGTTACAGCAAGTGGTTTCTTCACGAGGGGTAAGGAAAAATGTAGAGCAACTGTACTGGTAATGCCAACACATTCCTAAATTGTTTATATTCATGCAGAGCACATCACACAATGTTTACTAGATAAATTATGTGGGACTTAGGAACTGGTTTTTGTCACTATTTTGCTTGTCGCCATGTATAAATCGTCTTTCAAAAGTAAAAGGTAAATATTAAAATACAACGGCGTATCTATCATCTTGGTTACAAATATTCTGCATCCAAAAACATTGGAATGTAAAACAGTGCTGTTGAGATATGTCCGTATATTTTGTACAGAAAAAAGAAGAAAGAAAGAAAGCGGGAAAGGGAAACTGCTGCGAAGCAGGCCTGTTAGAATGAGGTCAAACAATCTGAAAACAAACTAGAACAGTGTTTTCGGAGGAAAACGTATGTCCCCCCCACCAGTTTGAACAGACATATTGTTAAAATAGATTGTATCTATAATAAACTCAAGGTCACAATATACCTATATGTAAGTTTGGTCAGAATTCATCCATTCCTCAATGAGATAGGGTGCTGAGAAGCCATTTTCTAAAATCATAGCCCTTGTGTAACCTTGAAAATGGGATCAAGGTCACCAAAATCTAATCAGTTCTTGTCTCTGTCTCAACGATATAGCTGTGCAAGTTTGGTCAAAATCCATCCATTCATTCAACAGATAGCGTGCAGACAAGCCATTATCCAACAATCTGAGCCCTCCTGCGACCTTGAAAATGGGGTCAAGGTCACCAAAATAAAATTAGTTATTTTCCATGCCACAACAATTTGGCTGTGCAAATCTTCAAGAGATACAGTGCAGACAAGCCATTTTCCAACAATCTAAGCCCTAGTGTGACCTTGAAAATGGGGTCAAGGTCACCAAAATCTAATCAGTTCTTTTCCATGTCCCAAAAATATAGCTGTGCAAGTCTGGTCGAAATCTACTCATTCCTTCAGGAGACAAGGTGCAGACAAGCCATTTTCCACCAATCTAAGCCTTAGTGTGACCTTGAAAATGGGGTCAAGGTCATCAAAATCTAACCAGTTCTTTTCCATGTCTCAACAATTAGGAGACAGGGTGCAGACAAGCTATTTCTTTTAGGACACAGGGTGCAGACAAGCGATTTTCCAACAATCTAAGCCCTCCCGTGACCTTGAAAATGGGGTCAAGGTCACCAAAGTCTAATCAGTTCTTTTACATGTCCCAGCTTTGTAGATGTGCAAGTTTGGTCAAAATCTATTCATTCCTAGAAGAGATAGGGTATGGACAAGCCATTTTCCAACAAATCTAAGCCCTCCTGTGACCTTGAAAATGGGGTCAAGGTCACCAAAATCTAATCAGTTCTTTTACATGTCCCAGCATTGTAGATGTGCAAGTTTGGTCAAAATCTATTCATTCCTACATGAGATAGGGTGCGGACAAGCCATTTTCCAACAAACTAAGCCCTCCTGTGACCTTGAAAATGGGGTCAAGGTCACCAAAATCAAATCAGTTCTTTTACATGTCCCAGCATTGTAGATGTGCAAGTTTGGTCAAAAGCTATTCATTCCTACAAGAGATAGAGTGCAGACAAGCCATTTTCCAACAATTGAAGCCCTCCTGTGACCTTGAAAATGGGGTCACCAAAATCTAATCAGTTCTTTTACATGTCCCAGCAATATAGATATGCAAGTTTGGTTAAAATCTATTCATTCCTTCAAGAGATATGGTGCGGACAAGCCATTTTCCAACAATCTAAGCCCTCCTGTGACCTTGAAAATGGGGTCAAGGTCATCAAAATCTAATCAGCATTTTTCCCCTCCAAAATGATATATTTGTGTAAGTTTGGCTAAAATATGTCCATTCAATAAGGAGATAGAGTGTGGACGTGGGGGGACATAACAATGTTATTTGACTGGGTAGTGTAAAATATTTCACAGGCAGACATGTCTGCCGATAATCTTAGCCTCAAGGGATGAAAGATCATGCTGTCTTTTGTCTTAGCATTGTCGTAAAACGTTTTTACAGCATGCTCAAAGTTGAAAAAATCTGGACTGGTTTACTGTCCATTTGCGGCAGTAAAAGATGCGAATTTCACCCCGAATTTATGAAAATACAGCTCAGTCTGGAGTACAGAGATAAATGCGAACAAATCAGATACGCAGCAAGCAGAGGTGATTTGCGTATCGGAAAAACTTTCTGCATATCTGGTACGCTTAATTTTCTAAACAATTGAGTATCTGGACTTGAGATTAGCGTAAAATACGCAGATACGCTGCTTATCTCTTCTCCTGCTTCTAGATATGCTATTATATGATTAAATTCCAAATATCAAAGGATTCCAGTGGTTCTTGAGATTTGAATATTTAAAAAAAAACTTTGTCATAAAACTTTAAAGTGCTATGTTAATGCTAATTTTTGACCCTTCAGCCCCACCACTGGGTCCGACCCTTGGTTGTGATGTTACAGACTAGAAGGTTAGAAGTGCTTTAAACCCCTCAGTGGTTTACTCTACTGACCTTCTAAGGCCGTGATCCTGGTGTTAGTCTTACTCTTTGTTGCTTTGTGGTTTATTCTAGGAGGTGATTTGTTTTATGTCTTACTTTGTGTTATTTTGTTCTTGTGTTTTTCAGTCCTTTTAGCATTGCAATTACGTGGCTTGGGGAAGAGAGAGCTAATCTTAGTGCTTTTCATACGCTTGTTCGATTTGTGCATGTTTGGTTTTGTCGATTTCCTCTTCCTCTTGGTATTTGGGAAGGGTTGTGGTTTGTGATTGTGGCATTCCCTTAACTTTTATCTTACCTTTTTTTTATTCTATGGTATACTTTTATTCCAAATATGGAAGGGTTCTAGGCAGTTGTTACTGAGATATGAAAGTTTAAAAACTTTGTCATAAAACTTTAAAGTGAGTTTGACCTAATTTTTTATCCCTAAGCCCTACCCCAGGGCCTCACCTAGGGGTGTGATGTTACAGAATAGATATATATTCTTTTATATGATTATAGTCCAAATATCAAAGGGTTCTTGCCAGTGGTTGTTGAGGTTTATAGGTTTAAAAAACTTTGTTGTAAAACTTAAAATGTTACACTAATGCCAACATGGATACCGACATCATGATGACAGCAATAACTCTGTTCTTTTGTACAGGAGAGCTAAAAATAGCCAAAATTGTTCCAATCCGAAATCCAAGATGGCTGCCTTGGCCGTCTTGAAAACCTAATTTGGGCTTCTTTGCCTGAACTAAAACACCAATTGACTCGAAACTTGGTAGGAAGTATCAGGGTGACTTCCAGAACAAAAATAGCTATTCCAGAACAAAAATAGCTATTCCAGAACAAAAATAGCTATTCCAGAACAAAAATAGCTTAAACTTGTTCCGATCAGAAATCCAAGATGGCCACCATGGCAGCCATCTTGAAAATCTGTTTTGAACTTCTCCTGAATCTAAAGGCTTCTCCTGAATCTGAAGGCCAGTCGACTTGAAACTTGGTAGGAAGTATCAGGGTGACTTGCACATCAATAATAGCAAAAATCGCATAGGCAGCCATCTTGAAAACCTGTTTTGAACTTCTTCTCCTGCACTGAAAGGTTAATAGACTCAAAATTTGATAGGAAGTATCAGGGTGACTTGCAGATCAAAAATGGCTAAAATGTTTCTGATCAGAAGTCCAAAATAGCAGCTATGGCAGTCATCTTGAAAAAATTTTTTGAACCTCCCAAACCAAAGGCCAATTGACTCGAAACTTATGTCTTTGGCTTGGCCCGCCGTGGTTCAACTATTGGTTTTCATTTATTCTGGCATACAGTAGAATTAGCCATGAGTACTCATCATTGTTTATTTTAGTGATTAATTGATTTTTATGTTTTTATACGCCCGTTTGAAAAACGACGTATTATGTTATGGGGTATGGCGTCCGTCCCTCCGTAAACTTTTTCGTTTCCGGCTAACTCCTCCTACAGTTTACATCCGATCAAGCTGAAACTTGGTATATAGTTAAATCATGATGTGGAGCAGCGCATATTGTTTCGGGGTTACAGTCCACCAAATGTTTGCAGAGTTATGCCCCTTTGAAAATTTCTCTAAACTTTTCATTTCTGGTTAACTCCTCCTACATTTTACATCCGATCAAGCTGAAACTTCATTTGTAGTTAGACCATGATGTGGAGCAGCACATATTATTTTGAGGTTACAGTCCACCAAATATTAGCAGAGTTATGCCCCTTTGAATATTTCTGTAGACTTTTCGTTTCCAGCTAAATCCTCCTACAGTTTACATCCTATCAAGCTGAAACTTGATTTGTAGTTAGACCATGATGTGGAGCAGCGCATATTATTTCAAGGTTACGGTCCACCAAATATTAGCAGAGTTATACCCAGTTGAAAATTTCTTTTTATTTTTCGTTTCTGGCTAAATCCTCCTACAGTTTACATCCGATCAAGCTGAAACTTCATAAATAGTTACAAGATTATGTGGTGCAGCGCATATTATTTCGAGTTTACAGTGCAACAAATATTGGCAGTGTTATGTCCCTTTGAAAATTTGTGTAAACCTTTTCTTTTCTGGCTAACTCCTCCTACAGTTTACATCTGATCAAACTGAAACTTAATAAATAGTTACACAATGATGTGGAGCAGTGCATATTATTTCGAGGTTACAGTGCACCAAATATTGGCAGAGTTATGCCCCTTTGAAAGTTTTTGTAAACTTTTCGCAGCATATTTAGAGGTAATAGTGTTCAAATTTTATTTTAATTAGATCATGATGTGGAGCAGCGCATATTGTTTCAATGTTACAGTCCAGCAAATATTAGCAGAGTTATACCCCTTTGAAAATTTCTATTAATTTTTCGTTTCTGGCTGAATCCTCCTACAGTTTACATCTGATCAAGCTGAAACTTCATAAATAGTTACATGATGATGTGGAGCAGCGCATATTATTTCGAGGTTACAGTGCACCACATATTGGCAGTTATACCACTTTGAATGTTTTTGTAACTTTTCGCAGCATATTGTTTAGAGGTAATACATGTAGTGTGCAAATTTTATTTTATAATAGGTATATTTATTTTGCATTTAACTAAAGTTATGGCCATATGGGCAAGTTATTTTTTATTTTTTTATTTTTTTTTTTTCATCTTCTTTTATTAGATTTGGAAGGAAATGTTGCCATTATTACATCTTTATAAATACATTTATTAAATGATACAGAATTAAGAAGCTTGACTAATATCAAAACTTATAAACATAATTCTTTTTGATTTTTTTTTTTTTTTTTTTTTTTTTTATAATACTCTTCTGAGTTGGCTCCCTTGAAGAACAAAAATAAATCAGTATAAAACTTAACAAAACATTTTCTTGCAGCATTGGGGAAGAGAGAGCTAATCTTAGTGCTTTTCATACGTTTGTTCGATTTATGCTTGTTTGGTTTTGTCGATTTCCTCTTCCTCTTGGTGTCTAGGAAGGGCTGCGGTTTGTGATTGTGGCACTCCCTCGACTTTTCTCTTACCTTTTTTTGGTAGGAAGTATCAGGGTGACTTGCAGATCAAAAATAGCTAAAATCATTCAGATCAGAAATTCAAGATGGCAGCCATCTTGAAAATCTATCTTGAGCTTCTTCTCCTGAACCAAAAGGCAAGTTGACTCGAAACTTGGCAGGAAGTATCAGGATGACTTGCTGAGCAAAAATGGCTAAAATTGTTTTGATCGGAAATCCAAGATGGTCACCATAGCCACCATGTAGAAAATCTGTTTTCAACTTTTTCTCCTGAACCGAAAGGCCAATTGTCTGGAAACTTGGTAGGAAGCATCAGGGTGACTTGTAGATAAAAAATAGCTAAGATTGCTCAAATGGAAGTCCAAGATGGCAGCTACATTGGCATCTTGAAGATCTATTTTGAACTTTTCCTCCTGAACAGAATGGCCAATTGATTCAAAACTTGATAGGAAGTATCACGGTGACTTGTACTTCAAAATTAGCTAAAATCTTTTTGATCAGAAATTCATGGTGGTCGCCATAGCAGCCATGTTGAAAATCTGTTTTGAACTTTTTCTCCTGAACTGAAAGGCCAATTAAATGGAAACATCAGGGTGACTTGATTGATTGTGTTGGGGTTTAACGACACGTCAACCCTTGAGGGTCATTTTGTGTCGTCTCCCAGAGAAAGGGAGAAAAGAGATAGAAGAGAGAGTAGAGGAGATGAAAGAGAGGGACAGGGAAGAAAGAGGAACAGGAATGAAAGTGAAGAAACAGAAGAAATAAAAACATTCCCCCTCTACCCTTACCCACTACAAGGATAGCAGGCCTTGCCCAACTGTAAGCCAATATCAGTTGGACGCCCCAGTGATGTAAGATACACAGCACCTTCGCACCACCCGACCACTCCCCTCAGGGTGACTTGAAGATCAAAAATGCTAAAATCCTTCCTATCGAAAAAAGCTAAAATCGTTCCAGTCAGAAATCCAAGATGGCCACCATGATGTCATCTTGAAAATCTATTTTGAGCTTGAGCGTGTCAAATCAAGAATGTTAATCATCCACTTTAACATTTATTTTGTGTGTCAGAATATCTCTAAAAAACTAATAAAACCAGGCAGAAGACAAATGCCCAGGATATTCAATAACCAGGAGCCTCAGAATGTTTATAAAATATAGAGTATGGATTTCCATTTTTCTAAATAATAATTATGTCATTTGCATACAATAATAATAATAATAAATATGAAATAAAAGAAAAATTAAGTATTAGGCTCCTGATTATTGCCCAAGCACTTCCTTCTACAAAAGCAAAAACTGAACTGGCCCACTTGAGGCAGCTGTAAATTACACATGTATTATCTAATTGCTGGGTATCTGACCTTTCAGATACCTTTGAAAATCGGCGCATGGAATGTGTGCACCTTGATGGACAATGCTGGCTCAGACAGACCACAGCGTAGAACAGCGCTAGTTGGTAGAGAACTTGATCGGTACAAAGTCGAGATTGCAGCTCTGAGTGAGGCTCGCCTTGCAGAGGAAGGGCTATTAAAAGAAGTTGGTGCTGGCTACACTTTTCTTCTGGAGTAGACGCAAGAAAGAAGAGGGCGTGAAGCAGGAGTAAGTTTCAAATCACATCATGTCAGCGAGCCCTCAGGACTTCCAAAAGGCATAAATGACTGCCTGATGATGCTGAGACTTCCCTTATCTGGTAAGAGGCATGCAACTATTGTAAGTGCCTATGCACCCACAATGACCAACCCAGAAGAGGTCAAAGACAAGTTCTATGATGATCTGGATTCTGTGATTTCTCTACACCCCAGACAGACAAACTCATCCTCCTGGGAGACTTCAATGCTAGAGTGGGCACAGACCACCAAACCTGGGAAGGAGTGATTGGGACTGAAAGAATAGGAAAGTGCAACAGCAATGGCCTCCTCCTTTTGAAGAAGTGTGCAGAGCATGAACTGCTGATCACTAACAGTCTTCCATCTGCCAACTCGCAACAAGACGTCATGGATGCTCACTGGCATCTCATTGATTATGTCATAGTACGAAGGAAGGACAGACAGGATGTCAGAGTGACAAAGACTATGTGTGGTGCAGACTGCTGGATAGATCACAGGCTTGTTTTCAGCAAACTCAACCTGCGCATTCATCCTGCACGGCGATCACAAGGCAAAAAAGTGCTAAAGAGACTGGATGTCTCTAAGCTGAAACAAGACAGCAAGAGGCAAGCAGCCGATTAGATGCAATGGATCTCATTTCAGATGATCCAGAAGAGAACTGGACAGTCTTCAGAGACACCGTCCACTCTTCAGCAATAGATTCCCTAGGACCAGTATCTCGTAAACACCAAGACTGGTTTGATGAGAATGACGAAGAAATCCAGGGACTCCTTGAAGAGAAACACAAAAAACACAAGGCATACCTTAGTGATACCAGCTCAGTATCCAATAAGGCCGCATATTCAGGTATATGCAAGACAGTCCAGACCAGGCTCAGAGATATGCAAGACTCCTGGCTGAGCAGTAAGGCTGATGAAATCCAGTCCTTTGCAGATAGAAAGGATATGAAGAAGTTCTTTGATGCGCTAAAGACAGTTTATGGTCCTCAGAGCTCAGGAACCACCCCTCTTCTCAGTGCAGACGGAACTACTAGTCTTCTGACTGATAAAGAGGCTATCTTGAAAAGATGGGCTGAGCACTTTGATAGTGTTCTTAATCGGCCATCATCTGTCAATGATGACGCTATCAACAGACTACCACAGGTGGAATGTAATCTGCTGCTTGACTAGTTCCCAACTGTCTCTGAAACAGTGAAAGCAATAAAATTTCTGCCATCTGAAAAGGCTCCAGGATCAGATGCATACCTGCTGAGAACTACAAAGCAGGAGGAACTCCAGTTGCAAAGAAGATGGCAGAGTTATTTCACATTATGTGGAGAAGAGAAGCCATCCCTCAAGAATTCAAGGAGAAGAGAAGCCATCCCTCAAGAATTCAAGGATGTGTCAGTTATCCACCTATTCAAATGGAAAGGGAATCCTCAGTTGTGTGATAATCTTCGTGGCATCCCTTTATTGTCAATTGCTGGGAAGGTCCTTGCAAGAGTTCTGCTTAACCGACTGAATCAACACCTTGAACAGGCAGGGCTTCTACCAGAAAGCCAGTGTGGATTCAGAAAGGACAGAGAAACAATTGACATGATCAGCTTCAAGAGAAATGCCAGGAACAGAACATGGACCTCTACATGACCTTTGTTGACCTTACCAAAGCATTTGATACAGTCAGTCGTGAGGGTCTTAGGAAAATTATGGCAAAGTTTGGCTGTCCGACCAAGTTCATAGCAATAGTGAGGCAGTTCCACAATGGTATGCTTGCACAGGTCCAAAACGATAGTGAGTTTTCTGATCCATTTCCTGTGACAAATGGTGTCAAGCAAGGCTGTGTGTGTACTAGCCCCAAATCTGTTCAGCATGATGTTCCCTGCCATGCTCACAGCTGCTTTCCAGGATGGTGACAATGGTATACCTGTTAGGTATCGCTTTGATGGGAAGCTTTTCAACCTAAGAAGGTTGCAAGCCAAGTCCAATGCCGGCCTCGGTGGATCAGTTGGATGCGCCGTCCGACTGGAGACCAGGAGGTCGCGGGTTCAACCCCCGCTGAGGTCGGTAACATTCTTTCGTGGAGATTGATCATGAAATATTTTCTACAGTCATTCTCTCCCTTCCGCTGATTCAAGAAGGGCAGTTGTCAGTTTCTTGCGAAAGAATGTGCACAATACTGGTTAACCGCTTAGAAGACTAAGCCCGCCCAGTAAACGTGTGGTTAGGTAAACTGACTGCGCTCGACATGACCCCATTGGGTTGACTGGGCCGTAAAACCTCAACACAAACAAGCCAAGTCCAAGGTGCAGACAGAGGTGCTAGACGAGTTCCTCTTTGCTGATGACATGGCAAAGGGTGCTCCAACAGAAGAGAAGATGCAAAAAGGTATAGATCAAGTATCTGACTCCTGTGACAACTATGACCTCACAGTCAGCATCAAAAAGACCGAGGTGGTTTATCAACCAGTATCAGGCAAGCCTTACAATGAGCCCACCATTACAGTGAAAGGTCAAAGATTGCAAGTGGTAGACAAGTTCACCTATCTTGGAAGCACATTGTCAAGAGTCGTGCACATTGATGATGAAGTCAATGCCAGGATTGCCAAACCTAGTGCAGCATTTGGCCGACTACGTGGTGGTGTTTGGGATCGAAGTGGAATCAGGCTTGGCACAAAGCTGAAAGTCTACAAAGCTGTGGTACTGCCAACACTATTGTATGCATACGAAACATGGACAGTTCACCAAAAGACTGAACCACTTCCATACAAGCTGCCTTGGAAAATTTTTACTTTTAAAGATTAAGTGGCAAGACAGGATTCCAGACACAGAAGTCCTGAAAAGGGCAGGGATGCAGAGTGTACATACTCATCTGAAACTGGCACAGTTAAGATGGACAGGCCATGTTACTAGGATGCATGAGGAATGTTTGCCAAAGAAAATCCTCTATGGAGAACTAGAAATGGGCAAACGCTGCCATGGTGGTCAGAAGAAGCGATACAAAGACACCCTCAAAGCCTCCCTCAAGGATTTCAATATACCAACAGAGTCATGGGAACAAATTGCACAGGACCGAGCAAAGTGGCGAGGCCTCATCAGAAGAGGTGCTAGTGAATATGAGGCAAAAAAAAATCAGTTAAGCCGAGCAGAAACGTGCACAGCACAAAGCCAGAGCTAAGGCATCACCAACAGAGCTGTCTTGCTCTGACCTCTGTTGTTCCATCTGTAACAGACAGTTTAGAGCTAGAATTGGTCTAATCAGCCATCTTAGAACACACAAACTGTTGCATTTCTCGCATGTGATTAAGGTTGGTCATTGTCAGTAATGACAGACGAACTATTTTCTGACCTTTCTTCAACACATCAAACACTACTGCTTATGGAATGAATAGTAGTAAATAATACTGAGTGCCAATTATACTGTTCTACCACAGAATGTATCAGTTACTGCATATAGGCAGGTTAAGGTCTTAAGTCTTAGATATATTAAAATGTATATTTAAACATATATTATGTATAAATTACAATTATTTAAATTGTCATTTTTTGGGTGGATGGGATGGGATGGGAACACACAAAAGTTTTTTTTTTGTTTTTATACGCCCGTTTGAAAAACAGGACGTATTATGTTACGGGGTATGGCGTCCGTCCGTCCGTAAACTTATTCGTTTCCGGCTAACTCCTCCTACAGTTTATATCCGATCAAGCTGAAACTTGGTATATAGTTAGACCATGATGTGGCACAGCGCATATTGTTTCGAGGTTACAGTCCACCAAATGTTTGCAGAGTTATGCCCCTTTGAAAATTTCTGTAAACTTTTCATTTCCGGTTAACTCCTACATTTTACATCCGATCAAGCTGAAACTTCATATATAGTTAGACCATGATGTGGAGCAGCGCATATTATTATGAGGTTACAGTCCACCAAATATTAGCAGAGTTACGCCCCTTTGAAAATTTCAGTAGACTTTTCGTTTCCGGCTAACTCCTCCTACAGTTTACATCCGATCAAGCTGAAACTTGGTATATAGTTAGACCATGATGTGGCACAGCGCATATTGTTTCTAGGTTACAGTCCACCAAATGTTTGCAGAGTTATGCCCCTTAGAAAATTTCTGTAAACTTTTCATTTCCGGTTAACTCCTCCTATATTTTATATCCGATCAAGCTGAAATTTCATATATAGTTAGGCCATGATGTGGAGCAGCGCATATTGTTTCAAGGTTACAGTCCACCAAATATTAGCAGAGTTTGAAAATTTCAGTAAACTTTTTGTTTCCGGCTAACTCCTCCTACAGTTTACATCCGATCAAGCTGAAACTTGATTTGTAGTTAGGCCATGATGTGGAGCAGCGCATATTATTTTGAAGGTTACAGTCCACCAAATATTAGCAGAGTTATACCCCTTTAAAAATTTCTATTAAATTTTCGTTTCTGGCTAAATCCTCCTACAGTTTACATCCAATCAAGCTGAAACTTCATGTGCAGTTAGACCATGATGTGGAGCAGCGCATATTGTTTCGAGGTTACAGTCCACCAAATATTAGCAGAGTTATGCCCCTTTGAAAATTTCAGTAAACTTTTCGTTTCCGGCTAAATTCTCCTACAGTTTTCATCCTATCAAGCTGAAACTTGATTTGTAGTTAGACCATGATGTGGCGCAGCACATATTGTTTCAAGGTTACAGTCCACCAAATATTAGCAGAGTTAAACCCCTTTGAAAATTTCTATTAATTTTTTTTGTTTTTGGCTAAATCCTCCTACAGTTTACATCCGATCAAGCTGAAACTTCATAAATAGTTACACGATGATGTGGAGCAGCAAATATTATTTCGAGGTTACAGTGCACCAAATATTTGCAGATTTATGCCCCTTTGAAAGTTTTTGTAAACTTTTCCCAGCATGTTGTTTAGAGGTAATAGTGTGCAAATTTTATTATATAATAGGTATATTTTTTGCAAATAACTAAAGTTTTGGTCATACGGGCAAGATATTGATTTCTTTTTTTTTTTTAAATATCTTCTTTTATTAGACTTGCAAGGAAAGGTTGTCATCATTAAATCTTTATAAATACATAATTCTTTTTGATTTTTTTTTTTTTTTTTTAATACTCTTCTGATTTGGCTCCCTTGAAGAACAAAAATAAAATCAGTATTAAACAAGTTAAAGGTTTACAAAAACATTTCTTGCAGCATTTTTTTTTTTTTTTTTTTTGGTTGTTTATTTTTGTTTTGTTATTGTTCGGTCTGATATTGAAGTATAGGAAAAACAAATCAGCTCATATGAGCTTATAATATAGCCATGCTTCTGTGGTGTGTCCCATGTCAGAAAGCACTTCTCCCTAGAAGCAGCAAACATCTCCCTATTGTCCCAGGAGGGAGAAGTCACTTCTCCCTTAATTTCTGGGCCAGCTTGGATCCTTAGAGATATGCCCCAATGAAATTTTTTTTTTTTTTTTTGTAATTCCACTTACAGTTTATATCCAGAGCATTGAATTATGCAGGAGCCAGTTTATGTGCTACATCTTATTACTTGCCACGGGAGTATAATGCCCCGCTTGGCGGAGCTCTTGTTTTTTTGTGTGTTTTTTTTTTTTTGTTAATTTTAACCTAACGTGTTCATTGTATTTTCACAGGTATCTCAGATGTTACCAGAGACATTCTCAGAACAACTTTTAAGGATCTACTGTAAGATAGATGATGCTAAAAGTATTGATATGTTGAAGAGGGCTTTCAGTGATTGGTGTGAGCAGAGAGGCTTTCCACCACCCAAGGTACACAAGTTTTAACATCATTGTGTATTAAAATTAAAAAGAAATGCTTTGGTTGAGAAAATATACAAAGTTTCAAATGCAAAATAAAGGTTAACAAAATTCTATCACATTTTATGGACAGTTTATCTTATAGGAATCTGCCTTCCTTTTATTGAAATGTTATCTTAGCAGTGGGTGGTTTTGTAGTGTTAAGACCCTTTAATCTTGCAGAAGGTGAAGGGAATAGGTATATTTGTATTCTGTCTCTGCACTGTCATTGGCTTTTTCCTACATCCTCCTCTGTTTCTCTTTTTCCTCTCTTCTATATGTATGCAGAAAAATATGTGTTTCTGCTTAAACCCAAATCTGTTCTTGATAACTTCAGAATCCACAAATATAGAATCAGTATCAGTCAAAGTATTCCTAAAGGCATAGACAGCTTCAGCATTTCTGTTTAGCTGATTACATTTCGAAAATTGATATTGTGCATCAAAAAGGAAATTGTTTTCAAGTGTAGTTATTGAACATCCTAACAGTGTAGGTGAAGAAGTTCAAATACTTTGAAATCTAATAGATCTACTTTTCTTAAATGCTCTAGTAGAAGAGATCTACCTAAATCTAAACTTCATCTTCCTCCTCTTCTTCTTTATGCCCCCAACTTCAAAGAAGTTGGAGGGGCATATTGCTTCTGGGTTGTTCGTCCGTCCGTCCTTCCTTCTGTCCGTCCGTCCGTTCGTCACGCTTTTTGATGCATAGCATAACTTTAGAACCGTGAACGCTACTGTTTTGAAATTTCTTATATGGATTCCTCATGAAAAAATAGCTGTTTTTTTTCTTGACAGGATTATGCCCCTTTTCAGAGTTATGGCCCTTTGAAAAAGTACGGATGCAATCTTGTCAGCAAAATATCTCAAAAACTATTGAAGCTAGAGATTTGAAACTTGGTGAATAGACTGGTAGTGATGAGTTGACAACCTGATTAACTTTTGAAGAAATTTTGAAAAATACTTCTTGAGTTATGGCCCTTTGTAATTTTGGGCATTTTTACCTTGTCAGCAAAATATCTCAAAAACTATTGAAGCTAGAGCCTTGAAACTTGATGAATAGACTGGTAGTGATGAGTAGACAACCTGATTAACTTTTGAAGAAATTTTGAAATATACTTCTTGAGTTATGCCCCTTTATAATTTTAGGCATTTTTATCTTGTCAGCAAAATATCTCAAAAACTGTAGGAGCTAGAGCCTTGAAACTTAGTAAATGGATTTGTAGTGATGAGTAGATGACCTGATTAACTTTTGAAGAAATTCTGAAAAATACTTCATGAGTTATGGCCCTTTGGGCAATTTTACCTTGTCAGCAAAATATCTCAAAAACTGTTGGAACTAGAGCCTTGAAACTTGATGAATAGACTGGTAGTGATGAGTAGACAACCTGATTAACTTTTGAAGAAACTTTGAAAAAGACTTCTTGAGTTATGGCCCTTTGTGATTTTTGGGCATTTTTACCTTGTCAGCAAAATATCTCAAAAACTGTTAGAGCTAGAGCCATGAAATATGGTGAATGGATTTGTAATGATGAGTAGACAACCTGATTAACTTTTGAATAAATTTTGAAAAATACTTATTGAGTTATGGCCCTTTGTTATTTTGGGCATTTTTATCTTGTCAGCAAAATATCTCAAAAACTGTTAGAGCTAGAGACTTGAAACTTGGTGAATTGATTGGTAATGATGAGTAGATGACCTGATTAACTTTTTTGTAAATTCTGAAAAATATTTCATAAGTAATGGCCCTTTGTAAATTTGGGCATGTTTCCCTTGTCAGCAAAATATCTTAAAAACCATTGAAGCTGGAGCCTTGAAACTTGATGAATAGATTGGTAGTGATGAGTAGATGACCTCATTATGCCCCCAGTTTTGAATGAAATTGATGGGGCATATCATTTTGGCTTCATTTGCAGATCTGTCTGTTTGTCCGTTCGTCACGCTTTTTTGTGCATGCCATATCTTATAGATTATATTTTGAGAGAAAACTTGGTGTGGAGGAGCGGATTGTGCGACTGGTGCAGGGGATGTATGAATGTCCGTGTCCGTGTTGGTGAGGGGTACAGTGAAGAGTTTGAAGTGAAGGTTGGTGTTCACCAAGGATCAGTACTCAGCCCACTGCTCTTCATCATTGTGCTTGAAGCTTTATCACGAGAGTTCCGCTCTGGGAGGACCTCTATGCCGATGACCTTGTTATCATCGCTGAATCGCTTGAGGAATGTGTCAGGAGGCTCTTGACTTGGAAAGAAGCAATGGAAAAGAAAGGACTGAGAGTAAATGCAGGAAAGACAAAGATCATGATCTGCGGTACGGGACTGGACCTCCTGCAGAGTTCAGGCGAGTTTCCATGCGCTGTCTGTCACACTGGAGTGGGCAGCAACAGCATCTTTTGCAATGGCTGCAAGCACTGGGTGTACAAGAAATGCAGTGGGCTCAAGCGCTTGAAAAAGGACCCTGACTATAGATGTACATGGTGTCAGGGAACTGCACGCCCCTTGGATGGCAGACCACAGAAGGAAGTCCAGGTTGGACCTGACAAGCTTGAAGTGGTAGCTTCCTTTTGCTACCTAGGCGACATGCTCTCAGCAGCAGGTGGCTGTGAACTTTCAACCACAACACGTGTGAAAACCGCCTGGAAGAAGTTCAAGGATCTGCTACCAGTCCTCTCTTCACGCCACCTCTCTTTCAAAACACGTGGCCATGTGTACAACTCTTGTGTGCGGAGCGCAATGCTCCATGCCAGCGAGACTTGGCCATTGACAAAGCCGAACCTCCAGCGTCTGCAGGGAAATGACAGGGCAATGATCAGACAGATCTGCAATGTCAGGCCACAAGACATTGTCACCAGCAGGTCCAATGAGCTACTTGTGCGGCTTGGCATTGAGGATCTGGACCTCATTCTGAAGGAGAGAAGACTCCGATGGTATGGACATGTGGAACGCTCCAGTGGTGCAATCAAGACAGCTTTTGACATACAGGTTGATGGAAAGCGTGGGCCTGGGAGGCCCAAAATGACATAGAAGCAGCTGACAGAGAGGGATTGCAGAGAGTGGAAGCTCTCGGCTATCAACCCTCATGATAGACGTACCTGGAGATCTGGTGTGAGATCTGCCATGCGTGCAGCAAGCCAGCTGTCTGGAAGGGGGCCCACTGATGTGGATGTTGCCCCTGTACCTGCACGTTAATCAAAAATCCTATTATGATGATGATCTTAAGAACCCTGCATGCTAGGGTTTTGAAATTTTATATTTGGGTTCCCAATGAAAAAATAGCTGACCCGTATTTTTTTTTTTTTTTTTTTTTTCTTGTCTAGCATGTTTATTTAGAGTTATGCCCCTTCAAAAAGAATCAGAATTAAATCTTGTGAGCAAGATATCTTGAAAAGTATTTAAGCTGGGTTCTTGAAATTTGATGTAGTGAGTGGGAATGATGTGTAAATTACCTGATTATATTTTGAGAGAATTCCGTGAAAATATTGATAAAGTTACGGCCCTTTGCAGTTCTGCGCATTTTGACCTTGTCAGCAAGATGTCTCGAAAAGTACTTAAGCTAGGGTCTTGAAATATTATATGCTGATTGGGGATGATGTGGAGATTACCTAATTTGTTTTTTAGGGAATTCTATGAAAAATTGACATAGTTATAGCCCTTTGTAGTTCTAGGCATTTTGACCTTGTCAGCAAGATATCTCAAAAAGTATTTAAGCCAGAGCCATGATATTTGGTATACTGATTGGGATTGAGGAGGAGACACTTGATTAAATTTTGAACCAATTAAATGAAATGTTGGAGTTATGGCCCTTTGCAATTTCTGGCCATTTAACATTGCTTTATTGTGTATAGCATAAGTTTAGAACCATGTATGCTAATGTTTTGAAATTTCATATTTTGATTCCTCATGAAAAAATAGGTGACCCAAATTTTTTCTTATCCCAATTATCTCCTATTTTAGAGTTATATCCCTTTGATAAAATAACATTGAAATCTCATATATTTGTACTGTTGTTACCGTCATGGGCAAGCAGTGTTAGAGTCAAGCAGTTGGGGGCATAGTGTTTTACAAACACCAGCTCTAGTTTTCTATGTCTTCACCTAAAAGAAGTAGGGAGTCAAAGAAGTCAAAACATTCTCATAAGAAAAGAAGTAGGAAGTCAAAGAAGTCAAAACATTCTCATAAGAAAAGGAGATACCAATCTCCTTCTTCCTCTAGTGATTCTATTAAAGACTATGGTCAGTATCAAAGATCTAAACATTCTTCTTCTCAGGCTTCTAACGTTCAAACAACTGTACAGCCTGATAGGGTTTCAGAGGAATTACAGAATCTATTATTTGATAATTCTGTACATCAAATTTCAAAGGATTCAGGATCAGATTCTGAACAGGAGTCCTGGTCCTTTGATAAAGCTATCAGTGAAGTCTTCAGATTAGTCCTGGAGGAGATGTGTCCTAGACCTTCGGAAGATCACACTCCCTCTAAATCTTTATCGAGGATTGAACTTCTAATGGAGTCTCATACAACTCCATTACCAGATCTGCCTCATTCCAAGCTGATCGAAAACACTACCAAGTATATTCAAAGCAAACTAGATATGGATGAACTTGGTCAGGATTGGACATGTCCTCAACAATTTGTCAAGTCTTTGGCTCCACTTAGATATAATAAGACTAAATCACAATATTTTCCTACTCAAAGTATTCCCCCTCTAAATGCTGACGCTTCACAGATATTTCTATTCTGTTCCAATTAAGAACATGGAAGTATGGGAAAAAAGAGCTTGTAGTCTAGTAGCAATTAATTCCCATGCTGATCTATTTTCTTCTGCAGCTTACTAATGTCTGCAACAAAAGTCTAGGTCAGTTTATGCTTTGTCCAGACTCTTGGAAGCAGTTTATGTCCTTTATGTCTAATACTAGAAAGGACTTCTCTAAGACGGGTAGTAATGTAAGACAGTTCCCCTCCTCTAAACATGCACTGTCTTCCACAAAGTTCTGAAAGCCAACTCTTTCCACTGCCTATCTTACCACGTCTAGATATTCCAGTGGGAGGAATTTGGCCCACTTAGTGGAACAGTGGGGAGAATTAACTCAAAACAAGTGGGTCCTCTCTATCATCCAAGAAGGTTTAAGGATTCCATTCAATTCAACTCCCCTCTATCTGCTGTTCCAATAAGTCTGTCTTCCTCCCCGTTATTACGAGAAGAAATCACAGAACTTCTCCAGATACGGGCAATGGAAAGGGTACCAGATCCTTGTTTTTACTCCCAGCTATTACTTGTACCCAAAAAGAACAAAAAAACTATGTCCCTTCAGAGACCTCTCCACCCAACCGATGGACATAATTGTGGTAGATTGTTCCAGTTCAAGGATAAGGCATCTATCACAACAGCTTGATTGTCTGGAATTGAGGAGACATACAATGGGATTTTGTGACTGAATCAAGTCACAAGCAAATCCATATTGGGAAATCTGAGCATTTGAAAAATGTAATTTTTCACCATTTGATTCAAGGACCATTCATGTTGTATGGAGAGGTTTGTCTATCTCAAGAGACAGTCTGCAAGAATGTTGAATTTCTCTGGAATGTTAAGAATTCTGAGAAATATATGGTGTTCCAGGCACCAATGGAGGACTTCCCATACTTCTGTACATAGAAGAGAATCTGGCGCCGTCTCAAGATGCAGCGAAAATCTGGTGCTGTCTCAAGATGAAAACTAGCAACTGGACAAGAACTATCTGATACCTACAGCCAGATCTCTAAAAGTAATTAGATGGTTAATGTATGGACAATACTTCCAGAAAGGAACTGGAGGATATAAGGAAAATCAAACTACAATCTAATATCACCTCTATATCCAAGATCTTAGCCAAATAATATTATATATTATGGACTGTCTAAGATGTTCCTTATTTATTCCTGGAAGTCTACAATAGGTATGGTTCAAGTTGGAGGAATCTTCCCTCCTATTGGCAATAAGTAGAATATATGGTTGGTATGCGAAATATTAAAATTGAATTTTTAAAAATGTAAAATTGATTTTAATGAGCACACCTACCATATATTCTACTGGGATGTACCTCCCTCCCGGCATTTTTAGCTCGCCTGAACAACGTTCAGGAAGAGCTATTGTACTACCCCCGGCGTCGGCGTTAGCGTTGGCGTCGGCGTCCACAAATGTTAAAGTTTTCGTTTAAGTTTTTAAGACTTCATTATTTCCTAACCTTATCATCGATTTGATTCATCTTTGGTATGATGATACATATTGGTCCAAAATTTTGCGCAGTACCATCCCCCCACTCTAGGTCATGTCAAGGTCAAGGTCACACTTAGAATTTTCATGTTAAAATTTTATGTCTAAGTTTTTAGGATCTCATTACTTCTGCACTAAATGATGGATTTTGTTCCTATTTGGTATTATGGACACTGGTCAAAAGTTTTTATCAGCACCATCAGCACTCATGACCGTGACCTTGAGGTTGAGGTCACAGACTTAGAATTTAAATGTTAAAGTTTTCGTTAAAGTTTTTAAGACCTCATTATTTCCTAACCTTATCACCGATTTGATTCATCTTTGGTATGATGATACATATTGGTCCAAAATTTTGTGCAGTACCATCCCCACCACTCTAGATCATGTCAAGGTCAAGGTCACAGACTTAGAATTTAAATGTTAAAGTTTTTGTTAAAGTTTTTAAGACCCCATTATTTCCTAACCTTATCACCGATTTGATTCATCTTTGGTATGATGATACATAGTGGTCCAAAATTTTGTGCAGTACCATCCCCACCACCTTAGATCAAGGTCAAGGTCACAGACTTAGAGTTTTCATGTTAAAATTTTACAATTTTGTCAACGTTTGTAGGATCTCATTACTACTAAACTAAATGATGGATTTAGTTCCTGTTTGGTATCATGATAGATACTGATCAAAAGTTTTTATCAGCACCATCAGCACTCATGACCATGACCTTAAGGTCGATGTCACAGACTTAGAATTTTTAAATTTGATTTATCTTTTGTATGATGATACATATTGGTCCAGATTTTTATGCAGTACCAATCCCCACCACCCTAGGTCATGTCAAGGTCAAGGTCACATAGAATTTTGATGTTAAAATTTTATGCCAAATTTTTTTAGGATCTCATTACTTCTAAACTACACGATGGATTTAGTTCCTATTTGGTATAAAGACAGATACTCCCCCCCCCCCCCCCCCCCCCCCCACACACACACACCCAGGTCATGTCAAAATCAAGGTCACAGACTTAGAATTTTCCAGAAACAAAATGTGCAATATCAGGCGAGTTATCCTGTCTGGCGACAGGTCTTGTTACTTATTGTGTCGCCTGCGTAGCATGGCAGACACATAGGGATCACGTTGTCCGACTGCATCGGTGTCGTCGTCACATTTTCGTTTCTGTTCAATAACTTTTGAAGGGATGTATGGACTTCATTCAAATTTTGTAGAACTTTATATCACTATAAAATACAGGTCAAGTTCGATATTGGTAATCATCTGCCATATTTTGGCTGAATTATGACCCTTTTTCGACTTTGTTTTTGTTGTTTGTTTCTGCTCAATAACTTTTGAAGGGATGCATTGATTACATTCAAACTTTGCAGAACTTTATATCAAGGTAAAATACAGGCCAAGTTCGATATTGGTGCTGAGTTATGGCCCTTTTTTGACTTAGTTTTAGTTGGTGTGTTGATATTGGTTTCTGATCAATAACATGCCGTGTTTTTCTCTTAGAGAATTTGACCCCCATCTTCCCGACTATGACTATATCAAAGTAGGGTTAGTGGGGTATTGTATTTCCATATGTTTCTGATGACTGAGACCATAAAACTCTGCCCAGATACCAATAAAATGATGTTCTGTTATGCAATTAGTTAAGTAATACTGATAAGACAGTTAACTAGAAAACCCCACACAAAATTCTTAAATATAAAACACAATGAAGTAGCTCAAAACCGGTTCCAAAATCTACACCTGCATAAAAAATTAATCAAATTACATGTTTTAAATGGTTTCCTATGTTAAAAAATAAAGATTTTAAGACTATATATTACAGTGCAAGGAACCAGTGTCATCAGAGAAAAGTAGTCCCCCAGGTAAATCTGGTAATACCAACTGTTGTGAACAGACTCATTAGTGTACGAGAGTTGAGGGCAGCAGCCATAAAACATCTGGTTGAATTATCAGTTGAGCATGAATTTTTTTGCCACTTTTTTTTCTAAGAGAAAAACCTGTCATGACTTGGCAGGGATGCATTGATTTTGTTGAAAGTTTGTAGAAGGATATATCATTGTAAAATACAGGTCAAGCTCGATATAAGTAATTATCCACAAAATTTTGGCTGAGTTGTAGCCCTTTTTCGACTTAGTTTTTGTTGGTGTATTCAGTATTGATATTGGTTTCCCCTCAATAACTTTTGCAGGGATACATTGATTTTATTGAAAGTTTGCAGAAGGATATATCATTGTAAAATACAGGTCAAGTTCGATATTAGTAATCATCTGCAAAATTTTGGCTGAGTTATGGCCCTTTATCGACTTACTTTTTGTTGGTGTATTGATATTGGTTTCCCCTGAATAACTTCTGCAGGGATGCATTGATTTTATTGACAGTTTACAACAGGATATATCATTGTAAAGTACAGGTCAAGTTCGATATTGGTAATCATCCGCAAAAAAATGGCCAAGTTATGGCCCTTTTTCGACTTAGTTTTTGTTGTTGGGGTAAAATACAAGGTAAAGATAATGTTTTGCCGGCCTCGGTGGCTCAGTTGGATGCACGTCCGACTGGAGACCAGGAGGTCAGCAACATTCTTTCGTGGAGATTGATAGTGAAATATTTTCTGCTGTCATACTCTCCCTTCCGCTGATTCAAGAAGGGCAGTTGTCAGTTTCTGGCGAAAGAATATGCACAATACTGGTGTTACGACCGAGCACTCCTACCTTTGATTATCTGCCTTGGCAGATTACGCATAGCTTCTAAGTATATATTCAATCTCTGACAACTGCGTCAGGGAGTCGACTCTTTGGCTCAGTGGTTAGAGTATTAGATTTTTAACCGGAAGTACTGGGTTCGATATCCATGGCAGGCGTGAGATTTTTTTCAGCTATGCTTCATTCCTTTGTTGCGACTTTCATGTCATAAGATGGGGGCTCGTCCGGGATTGGACTTTATTTCACCAAAAATGGCTTCATGTCATCATAAATGATGACTTCCTTGAAAAGGGGGAGTGTTACGACCGAGCACTCCTACCTTCGATTATCTGCCTTGGTAGATAACGCATAGCTTCTTAGTATATATTTTAAGCAGGCGACGCATCCGATTCTCGGAATTCTAGTATATATTATATTATATAAAGGAAAACACTGGATAATTTACGTGACCAGAAGTGATCTACGATTTCACTATTGACACAAAGTTGGTTTCTTTGTTCCTCCTATGCAGGTGAGAACCCTCTGATCATATCTAATTTCTGCCTGGAGTTAACAGGGATTAGCAATAAGTAGAATATAAGGCAGGTACTATTATAAAAATATGAAAAGCTTGTCAACACAATATCTGAGCACCACTTGAGCTAGGATCCTTATATTTTGCATACTGTTTAAGATTAATGTTTAGATGACCCCATTTATGCCCCTTTTGACTTTACTTGTATTACAGTAGGAAAATTTTGTCAACATGATATCTAGAAAACCCCATGAGCTATGATTCTGATATTTGGCTTATGGTTTGGGATCATTGTGTAGATGACCTGATCGTAAAATATTGAGTTATGCCCATACATGTGATCTTTTACAATCTGGCACAAAACTCCCAATTTTTTGCCTCTCTTTACGACCTCCCACTAAAGAAGCAGAATCTCCCGCCAAGAAAAAAATCATATGTTGATTTTTCCCTGACCTACCATTTTAATTCAATACTATTTCAATAATTACTTCAATACTATTTCAATAATTATGATAATCCACTACTGAGGTCTCTTTACATGATTGATTGGATATAACCGTCGTTTAAGAGGATAATTATTAGTATAGATAGGTGGCTATCAACAACAGTTACTGTCTTTGTAAAATGTTTGAGTTCGGGCTGACACACTTCAAAGGCCATTAAATGAATTGGCGACTTTTATAATCCCTTTGAAATTAACTGGTGTTACTAGGAATTTGAACTGTGAAAAAAAAAATGGATCTTATTTTGTTCATACAAAATACTCGACACCCGATCGGCTGCGCAGGCTACTCAGAATAATAAAACTGCTAATATTGTATATAAAGAATGTCAGGCCTTGTAAGTCTGCACAATAATTATAATAGACCCTTATCGGACCACGCAGATGCGCACACAAATCTTGATCTGCCTTTTTCGCATTTATGATAAGGTACTTTTTTTTTTTTTTACTTGTCGGGAACAGTTACTGTAAGCATGTCAATATGATTCAGCATGGGATTAACTAACAGGTGGACTCATGATCCGCAAAAAAGTAACTTACTTCTTGGGCAAGATACGATGACCTAGACAGCCTGCGCCTAAAATGTTTGAAAAGGCACTCTATTTTTAGGCCCTGCAAACTCTGTCAAGCAAACTGTGTAAGTCCTGATCGGAATAAGTGAATGTGACCCCCTGCCCTATTTTTGGCTATTTTTTTTTTTTTTTTTAGAATTGGTAAGATACTTTTTTCTGGTTTAAGTATTTAATGACCACCTGCACAATTTTCTGGGACAGCAACAAGGAAAATTGTACCTTATAACCTGTGCAAAATACATCTTGGGCAAGATACGATGACCTAGACCAGCCTGCGCATAAAATGTTTGAAAAGGCGCTCTATTTCTAGGCCCTGCAAACTCTGTCAAGCAAACTGCGTAAGTCCTGATCGGAATAAGTGGATGTGACACCCTGCCCTATTTTTGGCTATTTTTTTTTTTTAGAATCGGTAAGATATCTTTTTTTTTGGTTTTAAGTATATTAACCCTTGTCCTGCTAAATAAATTAAGATGCCACACCCACTTCTAGTTTTCAGCCAATCAGATTGCTTGATCTGGATTTTTTATATAAATTCGCATACCTAATGGCAAACAGTGCAGATCCAGATCAGTTGGCTTCTTCAGAAGCCAATTGATCTGGATCTACACTGTTTGCAAAGGCAGGATATATCCGGGTTCAGCAGGACAAGGATTAATGACCACCTGCACAATTTTCCTTATAACCTGTACAAAATACATCTTAGGCAAGATAGGATGACCTAGACCAGCCTGCGCATAAAATGTTTGAAATGACGCTCTATTTATAGGCCCTGCAAACTCTGTCAAGCAAACTAAATAAGTCCTGATCGGAATAAGTGGATGTGACACCCTGTCCTATTTTTGGCTTTTTTTTTTTTTTTTAGAATTGGTAAGATACCTTTTTATACCCCGCCACACAATAGTGGCGGGGTATTATGGTTTCACGTTGGTCGTCCGTGAGTCTGTCCGTCCGTCCGCCGTACGTCCCTCCGTCCATTTTTCGTTTCCTGATGATAACTTGAGTAAACATCAATGGATTTTCACCAATCTTGGTATGTGCATTGATATTGTGGAGATCTGGTTTTGGATTGCTAATGGGCAAATTTCCTCAATTTTTGACGGAGTTATCTGCCCGAGACACGCCCATATTTTCGTTTCCGGATGATAACTTGAGTAAACATCAAGGGATTTTCACCAAACTTGGTATGTGCATTGATATTGTGGAGATCTGGTTTGGGATTGCTAATGGGCAAATTTCCTCAATTTTTGACGGAGTTATCTGCCCAAGACACGCCCATATTTTTCGTTTCCGGACTATAACTTTAGTAAATAACAAGGGATTTTCACCAAACTTGCTATATGCATTGACATTAAGGAGATCTGGTTTGGGATTGCTAATGGGCAAATTTTTTACGGAGTTATCTGCCCGAGACACGCCCATATTTTTGTTTCCGGATGATAACTTGAGTAAATAACAAGGGATTTTCATCAAACTTGCTATATGCATTGACATTAAGGAGATCTGGTTTCGGATTGCTAATGGGCAAATTTCGTAAAATGTTTATGGAGTTATCTGCCAGAGACACGCACATATTGTCGTTTCCGGATGATAACTTTAGTAAATAACAAGGGATTTTAACCAAACTTGCTATATGTATTGACAGTAAGGAGATCAGGTTTGGAATTGCTAATGGGCAAATTTTGGCAAGATTTTACGGAGTTATCTGCCCGAGACACGTCCCTATTTTTATTTCTGGATGATAACTTGAGTAAATAACAAGGCATTTTAACCAAACTTGCTATATGCATTGATATTATCAAGATCTGCTTTAGGATTGTTATCTGTCCATATAGGTTTTAGTATTGTTATCTGTCCCTCCGTCATTTTCTTTCCCAACATTTTCGCAACGATAACTTTAATGCATAAACAAATATTTGCTATGGCGGGGTATTATGCTTGCGGTGCTTTTATTTTGGTTTAAGTATTTTATGACCACCTACACAATTTTCCAGGATAGCAACAAGGAAAATTGTACCTTATAACCTGTGTGAAATACAGAAACCCAGATCAGCCTGCACTTAAAAACATGGAATTCTGATTTGTTTTTGGGCTCTTCGGAATCAGTTTTACAAATTACATATCTCCTCAATTGACTGCGAGGATGTGTCGGCCCGAGTGCGTCGGTCACTGTTTTGGTCAGTGGCATAAGTGGCAAGGTACTTTTGTTGGTGAAGTAAATGGTGTCCTCACAGGCCGGTAAAGTTGTCTCCCACATATAAAAAATGGTGTCCTCTCAGGCCGGTAAAGTTGTCTCCCACGTATAAAAATAACAAAGTTGCAGCAAAGACAGATAAACAATAGCCAGGAGCTGCAAAAAGTATATCAATATGAAAGGGTGAATATCATATATGGTTATAGCCTTTCAACAGTACTTCAATCATACATGAACAATTGATCAAGACAATGAAAGGATGAACATGGTTCATAAAAGGGTGAATATTATATATGGTTATAGCCTTTCAACAGTATTTCAGTCATACATGGACAATTAAAGGGTGAACATGTTATACAAAAGAAACTAACATTATTCAGTGACCATAGTCAGCATACATTGACAATTAAAACATTTTACAGTGCTCTACAGCACAACAAAAAATAGATCTTGTTACTAAAACTGAATATTTTGGGCCACAAAAAAATCTCTCTTCTAGACCATGATCTTCCTCCTAAAAAATGCAGATCTCCCGCTTTGTGTCCCAGAAAATATCACATGTATGGTTATGCCCCAGCCTATTCGAAGAATAGCGGAAGGGCATTAAATGTTACCCTGTCCGTCCGTAGCATACGTACGTCCATCCCAATTCATGTCCGGGCCATAACTCCTAAACCGTATGGAATATATTTATTATGCCCCCGCCTATTCGAAGAATAGCAGAAGGGCATTAAGTGTTACCCCTGTCTGTCCATAGCGTACATACATCCGTCCCAATTCGTGTCCGGGCCATAACTCCTAAACCGTATGGAATATATTTATGAAACTTTACAGGTGCATGCATGACATTGAGACAATGTGTCATGAACAAGGAAGATAACTCTTGCTTGTTTGGTTTTTGTATTATCTGCCCTTGACTAAGTTCCATATGTCCAATACATACGTATGTCCTTCCCAATTCGTGTCCGGGCCATAACTCCTAAACCGTATGGCATATATTTATGAAATTTTACAGGTGCATGCATGACATTGAGACGATGTGTCATGAACAAGGAAGACAACCCTTGCTTGTTTGGTTTTTGAATTATCTGCCCTTGACTTAGTTCCATACAGTAAACCGTGTCCGGGCCATAACTCCTTAACCTTATGGAATATTTTTATGAAACTTTACAGGTGCATGCATGACATTGAGACGATGTGTCGTGAAAAAGGAAGACAACTCTTGCTTGTTTGATTTTTGAATTATCTGCTTGACTTATTTCCATATAGTAAACCGTGTCCGGGCCATAACTCCTTAACCATATGGAATATATTTATGAAACTTTACAAGTGCATGCATGACACTGAGACAATGTGTCGTGAAAAAGGAAGACAACTCCTGCTTGTTTGGTTTTTGAATTATCTGCCCTTGACTTAGTTCCATATAGTAAACCGTGTCCGGGCCATAACTCCTGAACCATATGAAATATATTGATGAAATTTTACAGGTGCATGCATGACATTGAGACGATGTGTCGTGAAAAAGGAAGACAACTCTTGCTTGTTTGGTTTTGAATTATCTGCCCTTGACTTAGTTCCATATAGTAAACCGTGTCTGGGCCATAACTCCTTAACCGTATGGAATATATTTGTGAAACTTTACAGGTGCATGCATGACATTGAGACGATATGTCATGAAAAAGGAAGACAACTCTTGCTTGTTTGTTTGTTTAATTATCTGCCCTTTACTTAGTTCCATATGGTAAACTGTGTCCGGGCCATAACTCCTTAACCGTATGGAATATATTTATGAAACTTTACAGGTGCATGCATGACATTGAGACGATGAGTCATGAACAAGGAAGACAACTCTTGCTTGTTTGGTTTTTTGAATTATCTGCCCTTAACTTAGTTCCATATAGTAAACCGTGTCCTGGCCATAACTCCTTAACCGTATGGAATATATTTATGAAACTTTACAGGTGCATGCATGACATCGAGACGATGTGTTGTGAAAAAGGAAGACAACTCTTGCTTGTTTGGTTTTTGAATTATCTGCTTGACTTATTTCCATATAGTAAACCGTGTCCGGGCCATTACTCCTTTACAGTATGGAATATATTTATGAAACTTTACAGGTGCATGCCTGACATTGAGACGATGTATCGTGAAAAAGGAAGACAACTCTTGCTTGTTTGGTTTTTGAATTATCTGCCCTTGACTTAGTTCCATACAGTAAACCGTGTTTGGGCCATAACTCCTCAACCTTATAGAATATTTTTATGAAACATTACAGGTGCATGCATGACATTGAGATGATGTGTCGTGAAAAAGGAAGACAACTCTTGCTTGTTTGGTTTTTGAATTATCTGCTTGACTTAGTTCCATATAGTAAACCATGTCCGGGCCATAACTCCTTAACCATATGGAATATATTTATGAAACTTTACAAGTGCATGCATGACACTGAGACAATGTGTCGTGAAAAAGGAAGACACTCTTGCTTGTTTGGTTTTTGAATTATCTGCCCTTGACTTAGTTCCATATAGTAAACCGTGTCCGGGCCATAACTCCTTAACCGTATGGAATATATTTATGAAACTTTACAGGTGCATGCATGACATAGAGAAGATGTGTCGTGAAAAAGGAAGACAACTCTTGCTTGTTTGTTTTTTTAATTATCTGCCCTTTACTTAGTTCCATATAGTAAACTGTGTCCGGGCCATAACTCCTTAACCGTATGGAATATATTTATGAAACTTTACAGGTGCATGCATGACATTGAGACAATGTGTTATGAACAAGGAAGACAACTCTTGCTTGTTTGGTTTTTGAATTATCTGCCCTTGACTTAGTTCCATATAGTAAACCGTGTCCTGGCCATAACTCCTTAACCGTATGGAATATATTTATGAAACTTTACAGGTGCATGCATGACATTGAGACGATGTGTTGTGAAAAAGGAAGACAACTCTTGCTTGTTTGGTTTTTGAATTATCTGCTTGACTTAGTTCCATATAGTAAACCGTGTCCGGGCCATAACTCCTTAACAGTATGGAATATATTTATGAAACTTTACAGGTGCATGCCTGACAATGAGACGATGTATCGTGAAAAAGGAAGACAACTCTTGCTTGTTTGGTTTTTGAATTATCTGCCCTTGACTTAGTTCCATATAGTAAACCGTGTCTGGGCCATAACTCCTTAACCATATGGAATATATTTATGAAACTTTACAGGTGCATGCATGACATTGAGACGATGTGTCGTGAAAAAGGAAGACAACTCTTGCTTGTTTGGTTTTTAAAATTATCTGCCCTTGACTTAGTTCCCTATTGTAAACCGTGTCCGGGCCATAACTCCTTAATCGTATGGAATATATTTATGAAACTTTACAGGTGCATGCATGACATTGAGACGATATGTCTTGAAAAAGGAAGACAACTCTTGCTTGTTTGGTTTTTGAATTATCTGCCCTTGACATAGTTCCATATAGTAAACCGTGTCCGGGCCATAACTCCTTAACCGTATGGAATATATTTATGAAACTTTACCGGTGCATGCATGGCATTGAGAGGATGTGTTGTGAAAAAGGAAGACAACTCTTGCTTGTTTATTTTTGAATTATCTGCCCTTGACTTAGTTCCATATAGTAAACCGTGTCCGGGCCATAACTCCTTAACTGTATGGAATATATTTATGAAACTTTACAGGTGCATGACATTGAGACAATGTGTCATGAACAAGGAGGACAAATCTTGCTTGTTTGGTTTTTTAATTATCTGCCCTTGACTTAGTTCCATATAGTAAACCGTGTCCAAGCCATAACTCCTTAACCGTATGGAATATATTTATGAAACTTTACCGGTGCATGCATGGCATTGAGAGGATGTGTTGTGAAAAAGGAAGACAACTCTAGCTTGTTTGGTTTTTGAATTATCTACCCTTGACTTAGTTCCATATAGTAAACCGTGTCCAGGCCATAACTCCTTAACTGTATGGAATATATTTATGAAACTTTACAGGTGCATGACATTGAGACAATGTGTCATGAACAAGGAAGACAAATCTTGCTTGTTTGGTTTATTAATTATCTGCCCTTGACTTACTTCCATATAGTAAACCGTGTCCGGGCCATAACTCCTTAACCGTATGGAATATATTTATGAAACTTTACCGGTGCATGCATGGCATTGAGAGGATGTGTTGTGAAAAAGGAAGACAACTCTAGCTTGTTTGGTTTTTGAATTATCTACCCTTGACTTAGTTCCATATAGTAAACCGTGTCCAGGCCATAACTCCTTAACTGTATGGAATATATTAATGAAAAATTTACAGGTGCATGACATTGAGACATTGTGTCATGAACAAGGAACACAAATCTTGCTTGTTTGGTTTTTGAATTATCTGCCCTTGACTTAGTTCCATATAGTAAACCATGTGTGGGCCGTAACTCCTAAACCATATGGAATATATTTATGAAAATTTACAGATGCATGCATGACATTTAGACGATGTGTAATGAACATGGAAGACAACTCTTGCATTTTGGTTTATGAATTATCTGCCCTTGACTTAGTTCCATATAGTAAACCATGGTTTGATTGTGTTCTATAAAAAGGATATCAACCTTAATAATAACTTCATGCTGTACCTGTCACAATTACATATGTAACCTTTTTCTGAATGGCATTTTGGTGGGTGGGAGGGGGGGTGCATCCGTGTCCTATGGACACTTTTTCTAGTTGGACTTGGCTATTATCACAATAGGGAAACCTTGTCAACATGATTAAGGGGGATGGTCGGGTGGTGCGAAGGTGTCCTGTACCTCACGGCACCGGGGCGTCCAATTGATATTGGCTTACAGTTGGGCAAGGCCTGCTATCCTTGTAGCAGGTAAGGGTAGAAGGGGAATGTTTTATTTCTTCTGTTTCTTCACTTCCACTTTTGTTCCTCTTTCTTCTTTCTTCCCTGTCCTCTCTTTCATCTCTTCTACTATCTCTTCTATCTCTTTTCTCCCTTTCTCTGGGAGATGACACAAAATGACCCACAAGGGTTGACGTGTCGTTAAACCCCAACACAATCAATTGTCAACATGATATTTAGAGAACTGCTTTAGCTAGGATACTGGTATTTTATATACTATTTAGAGTCAATGTTTATATGACCTAATTAACTTTTGAGCAAAATTTGTAAAAAAAAAATGGCAGGGTTATGTCCCTTTTGACTTGGCCTGTATTACAATGGGAAAACATTGTCAACATGATATCTAGAAAACCGCTTGACCTAGGATTCTAATAGTTTAGGATCAGTTTGTAAACAACCTGATTCATTGTGCCCCTAACTTTGAAAAAGTGGGGGGCATATTGCCTCTGGCTGGTCTGTTCGTTCATCAGTTCATTCATTTATTCGTTACATTCGTTTGTTTGTTCCTTCGTCACGCTTTCTTGTGCATAGCATAACTTTAGAACCATGTATGCTGATGTTTTGAAATTTCATATATGGATTCCTCATGAAAAAATAGGTGGCTCGTATTTTTTTCTTTTCTGAGTTATTTCCCATTTTAGAGTTATATTTCCCTTTTAATAAAATAACACTGAAATGTCGTTAGCAAGATGTCTCAAAAAGTGTATGAGCTAGAGCCTTGATATTTGGTATACTGATTGGGACTGAGGAGGAGATCACCTGATTAAATTTTCAAGCAATTAAATGAAATGTTGTTAGAGTTATTGCCCTTTGCAATTTTAAGCTATTTAATCCTGTTGCTTTCATATGCATATCATAAGTTTAGAACCATGTATGCTAATATTTTGAAATTTCATATATTGATTCCTCATGAAAAAATAGGTGACTGTAATTTTTTTCTTGCCTGAATTATCTCCCATTTAAGAGTTATTTCCTTTTAATAAAATAACATTGAAATCTCGTTTGCAAGATCTCTCAAAAAGTATTTGAGCTAGAGCTTTGATATTTGGTATACTGATTGAGACTGAGGAGAAGTTATGTTGTTGGAGTTATGGCCTTTTACTGTATTAGGCCATTTAGGAGGAGCTCATCTGATTAAATTTTTAACCACTGAAATGAAATGTTGTCGGAGTTATGCCCTTTGCAATTTTAGGCTATTTAATGTTGTTGCTTTATTGTGCATAGCATAAGTTTAGAACCATGAATGCCAATGTTAAATTTCCAACCAATCAGATGAAGTGTTGTGTAGGACATAAGAAGAGATCCCCTGATTAAATTTTCAACCAATTAAATGAAATGTTGTTGGAGTTATGGGCCTTTGCAATTTCCGGCCTTTATTGTTGTTGCTTTATTGTGCATAGCATAAGTTTAGAATCATGTATGCTAATCTTTTGAAATTTTATATATGTATTCCTTATGAAGAAATAGGTGACCCGTATTTTTTTTCTTATCTGAATTATCTCCCAGTTTAGAGTTATTTCCTTTTTAATAAAATAACATTGAAATCTCATTAGCAAGATATCTCAAAAGGTATTTGAGCTAGAGCTTTGATATTTGGTATACTGATTGAGACTGAGGAGGAGTTATGTTGTTGGAGTTACGGCCTTTTACTGTTTTAGTCCATTTAATGTTTGAAATTTCATATATGGATTTCTCATGAAAAAATAGGTTACCTATATGTTTTTTCTTATCTGAATTATTCCCATTTTAAAGTTATTTCCCTTTTAATAAAATAACAATGAAATTTCGTTAGCAAGATATCTCAAAAAGTATTTGAGCTAGAGCCTTGATATTTGGTGTACTGATTGGGACTGAGAAGGAGCTCACCTGATTAAATTTTTAACCAATCAAATGAAATGTTGCTGGAGTTATGCCCTTTGCAATTTTAGGCTATTTAATGTTGTTGCTTTATTGTGCATAGCATAAGTTTAGAACCATGTGTGCCAATGTTAAATTTCCAACCAATCAAATGAAATGTTGTTGGAGTTATGGCCCTTTGCAATTTCTGGCCATTTAATGTTAATGCTTTATTAGCTCACCTGGAGCTTTGCTTTGGGTCAGCTTATGCCATGGCCTGTCGTTGGTCTGTCCATCTGTTGTTAGCTTTTCACATTTTCCAAGTCTCCTCCAGAACAGTATGTTGGGTTGAGCTGAAACTTAGTGGGAGGCCTTTTGGCCACATGGAGATTCAGAATTGCTAAAATTGTTCTGTTCAGATATCTAAGATGACTGCCATGCCTTATATCTCAAAGACTATTTGATAGAGAAATGTCATACCTTGTATATTAGTTCCATGTTACACAAAGAGTGACCTCAAAATATATGTAGGTCAGTGTGACCTATATTTCATGGACCAGTGATTATGCCTTACAACTCAAAGACTACTTGATAGAGAAATGTCATACCTTAGATATTAGTTCCATGTGACATGAATGAATATGTGTAGGTCAATTTGACCTATATTTCATGATCCAGTGATTATGCCTTATATCTTGAAGACTTTTTGATAGAGAAATGTCATACCTTGGATATTAGTTCCATGTGATACAAAGAGTGACATCAAAAATATGTAGGTCAATGTGACCTATATTTCATGGAACATTGATTATGCCTTATAACTTGAAGACTATTTGATAGAGAAATGTCATACCTTAGATATTAGTTTCATGTGACACGAAGAGTGACTTCAATATATATGTAGGTCAATGTTAACCATTTTTTCACAGTCCAGTGATTATGCCTTATATCTCGATGACTGTTTGATAAGAGGAATGTCATACCATTGATATTAGTTCCATGGACATGAAGGCTGACCTCAAAATATATGCATGTCAGTGTGATCTATATTTCATGGTCCAGTGATTATTCCTTATATTTCAAAGACTATTTGATGGAGAAATGATACCATGTATATTAGTTCCATGTGACACTAAGAGTAACCTAAAAATATATGTAGGTCATTTTGACCAACATTTCACAGTCCAGTGATTTTACCTTATATTTCAGACTATTTGACAGAGAAATGTCATACCTAGATTTTAACTTCCATGTGACCCGTTGATTGACATAAAAATATATCTTGGTCAGTGTGACTCAGTGTGACCTATATTTCATTGTTCAGTGATTTTGCCTTATAACTGGAAGACTGTTTGATGGAGAAATTTCATACCAGGAACATTAGTTCCATGTGATGCGATGATCAACCTCAAAATATATCTAGGTCAGTGTTCCATGTAACACATAGATTTGCATTAAAATTTATAGAGGGATGTGTGATTTATATTCAGACTCACAAAACTTAATGTATTTGGAATAAAATCATATAAAAATACTAAATACACCTTTTGACATGTTAATGTGAAAACATAGGTAGACAAGGTGCAAACAGGCGAGCTATGCTGTCATGCAACAGCTCTTATTACCTTGTATTATCTTTAGAGGCAAGCATATGTTTGTGGGCATAGTGTTTTACAAACACAATTTCTAGTTTTTGAGTGAAATCTGTAAAATATATATTGATGGAATTAGGCCACTTTTCAGCTAGTATAACAATAGGAAAACCTTGTCAAGATATCTAGACAACTGTTTGAGGTAGGAAGGGCTATCCTGGTTTGGGCCTGTCCGTCCGTTACACTTGCATACGGCAGGCAGTGGGTTCCTTGTGTGGGCAACTCTCCATGCAGCTTATACCATTCAATTTGAAACTTTATAGGCTCTTTTGTCATGGTCTGTAGATGTGCATTCTGGTTTTGGCATGATCGTCAATAAAAGTTTTTTGTCACTCTTTTGGACTTTTGAACTTAGCCATTCTTGGGGCTTAAATACTATTAAAGTGCATTACCATGGGTACCTTGCACGTGCAACTCCTCATACAATTTTATACCAATCAATTTGAACATTTGCAGGCCCTTTTGTCATGGTCTATAGATGTCCATGTGGTTTTGGCATTATTGTCAATTTAATTTTGTCACTTTTTTTACTTTTGAACTTAGCCATTTCTGTCTGTCTGTCCATGATGCTTTGCATATAGTCAAGAATTCATTTTTTCCACCAGGGCTCTCCTTGCAGAGTTATTCCCATTTTTTGACTTAGGTATTTTAAGATAGATGGTGGGTACCTTGTGGGCATAACTTTTCTTACTGATCAGTTTAAATCTTTGCAGGCTCTTTAGTCTTAGTCTGTAGATGTGCATGTGGTTTTGGCATGATCTTCAATTAAATTTTTGTCACTTTTTTAAGCTTTTGAACTTAACCATTTTTGAGGCTTAAATACTATCAAAGTGCATTACTGTAGGTACCTTGTACACCTCATACAGTTTTATACCGATCCATTTTAAACTTTACAGGCCCTTTTGTCATAGTATATAGATGTGCATGTGATTTTGGCATTGTCATCAATTAAATTTTTATCACTTTTTGGACTTCTGAACTTAGCCATTTTTGATGCTTAAGTTTTACGGTCAATCATGTTTAAGGGAAAGCATACAGTTGGGGGCATAGTGTTTCACAAATTTACAAACACATTTTCCAGTTTTAAATAGACACTTCTTTTTCTAAACAGGGAGGAAAAGTTAATGCTTTAGAGCTGACACCAGTGTTGAAGAAAGATGATGCAAGTTCAACTCCAACCATGACAGGACAGAGTACTTCAAGAAACACAACACCTGATTCAGCGGGAAAATTCAAGTCAAGATTGTCCTTTTGACATCTGGGCTGCCATCTTCTTTAATTATACAGTTGTAAGCTACTAGATGTGACAAGGAATAAAAACACTGTTTTAATTTGTAAACAAAATGCTTCAAATGCCTTAAAAAAAAAAACAACAACAACAGTTCTTTGAGAAAAAGGCTCTACAACTGTAGTTACAATTGGTAATTACTTCCCTTTGACTGTAAATAAGGCTCCTCACCTTTTAGATTGTTCGTTTCAGAACACAGAAATTTTGTGTGTGTGTGTGTGTGTGTGTGTGTGTGTGTGTGTGTGTGTGTGTGTGTGTGTGTGTGTGTGTGTGTGTGTGTTGCCATATTAGAATTTTTGCACTTTGTTAGAATTTTGCACTATGGTGTGTTTACATATCTCACCATACTGAGACAACAAGGGTCAGAATTTTGCACTGTGTGTGTTTTTACATATCTCATTATACTGAGACAAAATGGTCAGAATTTTTCACTGTGTGTTTTTATATATCTAGCTATACTGAGACAATAGGGTCAGAATTTTGCACTGTGTGCATACACAGATCTCTCTATACTGCGACAACAGAGGTCAGCATTTTGCACTATGTGTGTTTACACAGATCTCACTATACTGTGACAATCAAGGTCAGGATCAGAATTTTGCACTGTGTGTGTGTGTTAACAGCCCTTACTTTACTGCAATGTCAAGAGTCAAATTTTGAACTGTGTGTTTGTGAGTCTTTTGCAGGGCTGCATGGGCCCCGTGGCAACAGCTTGAGCTGAACTCAGTTTTCAAAGCTATCAGAATGCATATTTGTCCTTAGTATTGTAGGGCACTTTCATTATAAATTAGAGAAACAAAATATGAACATACAGGTCTAAATATTTTTTGTTATAGTATTTTTTAAACACAATATTGATTGTTAAATGTGCCACTGGCTACGAACAACTTGCTGTGAAAATTTGGGGTGAATATGCCCACTGGTTCTTTTACAATACATAAATAAGTCAGTATTTTGGGACGAAAATGCAGTCTCAATATAGGTTGGGTATGAAACCCACAGACTGGAACCCCGTGACCGAGACCCGGCACCGTGACCAAAATTTCTATCCTGGATTGCAAGGCTAATAGGGTCAATGTATTCCTTGGACTAAATCACTTGGACCATTGGACTTGGACTGGTCCAAGTGACTATCAGCTGGACCAAATGGGGTGTATTCCTTGGACCAATTCCAGTTGGACCAAATCATAAATACCTGTTGGACCAAATTAAACCATGTTTTTATGACTTAAGAAATATGTATCTAAGTAAATTGTATTAATTATTTTTTTATTTATTAGATTTTTGTTTTTTATTATTTTTTTTTTTTTACTTTTGATAAAATTTTAATTGACATAATTTGGTATTTTCGAAAGCATTATTATATTTTGTGAAGGCTAATATATTCACACAATAATCAACTTGTTCTGACAATTAAACGTTTTAAGGCTAAGTACTCTATGTAAAATATTTTGTTGTTTTTTTTGTTTTGTTTTTTTCTTTTCATTTTTCCCTGAAAACAGATTTTGGTATTTCATACAAATTGTCAACAGGATTTGACATTCCATGCAAGTTGTCTTCAGTGGAGACAATTTGCATGAAATGTCAAAACCTGTTTTATGGGGAAAAATGAAAAAATGTCATCAATTTGTCATCTGCTGAATTAGCCCAGAGAGTAGTAAAGGTTCAATTGGACCCTGAATTGGACCATGTACATGTACTGAGTTTACATTAATCTGAACTTTGTTGGACTTTCAATAACAAATTGCCTTTACCAAGAAAATATTTTTTATAGTATTATTATTTATTTATTTATTTATTAGTAATTTTAGATGTATATAAATGGTTGGGATTTACCATTTCAATTGGTACTTATTTTATTTTAACTTCCCTTTTAAAAATGCATTTGCAGTGACTTGAGCTAATGCCCTGTATTCCTTGGACCAAATCACTTGGACCTTGGACTGCAGGTCGAGGTGATTATCAGTTGGACCAGAAGAGGTGTATTCCTTGGACCAGTTCCAGCTGGACCAGGTATATACCTGTTGGACCATATTAAACTATGTTTTTATAACTGGATAATATGTATCTCTGTAAATTTTATTTATTTTTTTTTTCTTTTATTTTTTTGATAAAACAATTTTAATTGAGATAATTGGAAAGTGGGGAAAACTCATTTTTTCTTACTGTCTTTGTTCTTTCTTCAGAGACATACCTATCATCTGCAGAAAAATTTATCCAGAGTGCTAAGCATTAAAGAATCCCATTCTTTGAGTGAAAAGGATTTTGCATTCCATTCTGACATTCCATCATTCCATATGTGTTAGAAAAAGGTTTTAAAATCACTTCTTAATATTGCATTTTTTTTTTTTTTTTTTTTTTTTTTTTTGTTCCAGCCTGTGAATAACAGTAACAGTATCTGATATGACATGTCAATTACCCCAGAAGATCTGTCAGTCACCTGATAAGACCTGTCAATCATCTGATAATACTTGTCATTAAATCTTAGGTCAGAATACCCTAAGTCTACTGGCCAGTGAAATCCATAGCTGAAAAGCATAGATCAAAGCAAATTAATCAAGTATTCCTGTTATGATTTAAAAATATTTTGTCCAATTTTAAACTTTCACATTTAAACTTTCATGTTTTTTTGTAAAAACAAAAAAAAAATAAATAATAATCTTGACGCTACGTGAGTCACTGGAAGAAACAAAATTGAAAGAAATGAAAAAAATCTTAAAACATTTGGGACATAGACAACACAAAACTTATATTTTTTATGAACATACAGGTGAATAGCTACTATACCCAAATAAATACAAATACAAGGCATTAATTAAGGGTACAAAACAAAAATTGCATTATTAAGACAAAACAACTGCCTTTCAGCTAAATACAACAAATAAACAAACAAACAAATAAATAATTGATAAAGTCACAGGAAAAAACAAAACTGGAAAGAAATAAAAATCAGATAAGATTTGTGACATGTAAACAATTACGCAAAATTATGCTTTTATGAACAATTTCAACATACAAGAGAACTGAATGACCATAATACACAAAATAAATAAATTAATAAATAAGTTGATGTACTTTCTCTCTGTCTCTCTCTCTCTTTCTTAAAAACATATAGTGTTAGTTGAATAGTTTAAGAATTAAGTGTTCATGATGTGCATGTAAAAGTAAATGAAAATCAGAATAAATAAATAAATTGGTAGAAACAAAGACTCAAAAAAAAAGAAATAAAATAAAATAAATGAATAAATAAATAAATAAATAAAATAAATGAAACTTTTATGGCATATAAAAACAATACAATTATTTATGAACATACAGGCCTGGCTGAATGAATTAGAACTTTCAACTCTTCATTATAGCATTATGTTTAGTGTGAAAATATAGGGTTTAATAAAATATAATTCTTTCAAAAAATATCAAATTATCTCAGTTAAAACTGTTTTATCAAATATAAAAATATATAAAATAAATAAAAACAACATCTGTGGATATACGTTATTTAGTTGTTAAAAAGTGATTTAATATGGTCGTTGCCCTCCATCAGTTAGACAAGGAAAAAAAAAAAGCTTAATTTAAAAAAAAAAAAAACAAAAAAAAAAAAACTTAATTTCAAAAAAAAAAATGTTCAGTTTTGCAGCTTTCACTGCAACTTTAATTTAAAAAAAAAAACAAAAGAAAACAAAAAAACTTGACATTAAGTGAGTTATTGGAAGGAAAAAAAAATGAAAGCAATAGAAAAAGGTTTAAAGACTGTGATATATTATAAATAACACAAGTATAATTTTGTATTATGATACAGAAATCAATATCACTAAGTGCTATTTATGATTTATGAAAAATAGAAATACATATCAAATGAAATTAACTTAAAAACCGCAAAGCCAATTTGAAAATTAAAAAAAAATATATATATATTTCAATTTTATCCTTCATCTTAATACAAAGTAATAGTCATCTTAAACTATCGAATAGATGCAAAGTAATTTTACCAATTAAAAGGGATAAATGAATGAAAAATAATATATGACAAATTAAAGATCACTTCTAAAACATATCTTTTGCATTTAAGGACAGTGTTACTAACACAATTTTGGTGTGGGTAAATGTCCTCTTTTAGGTTAAGAGGGTTGGGTAAATGTCCAGGTGGGTAAATGTCCGGTGGGTAGATGTCCGGGTTGGTTACATTATCATAGACCATACCCCATTTGAAACAGTTGAGTAGCAAAAATTATTATTCATTTCTTTGCCAAAGATTATTGAAAACCTGAGAAAATTTGGTTATCCAACCAGATGAAAAATCCTGTCATTAAAATCTTATGTCCAATATGTGAAGTTCTAGATTAACATGTGAATCATGAATCAGTGCATTATGATCTTGTTTGTTGCTGCTCGTCCATACATTATTTCATTCAATACGATCAGCCATAAGTCTGGCACATCATCATCTAATATTTAAACATAGCTTGCTATATGCAAAATTCTAGATTACCATGTGAATCTGCGCAGTCTGATATAGTTCTTCGCTGGTCGTCCATGCATCGCTTCATTCTATACGATCTGCCGTTACTAAGACAACATCGTCATCTAATAATTAAATATAGCACGCTATATGCGAAATTCTAGATTAGCATGTAAATTTGCGCATTCTGATCTTGTTAGTTGCTGCTGGTTCATACACTGTTTCATTTAATATGATCTGCCGTTACTCCGACAAATAATCTTCTAACATTTAAATAAAGCTTGCTAAATACAAAATTTTAGATTACCACGTGCATCCACGCATTCTTATCTGGTTTATTGCTGCTCATCCATATATTTTTTTCATTTGATACGATCTGTTGTTACTCTTGTACAATGTCTTGACTCATGTGCATGTATGATGCGATAATGCACGAGCTTGAGTGAGTGCATTATCGCACGTACATGCGCAGAACCATCGTATATTAAACTGATTTATCTCATTTGCATATATTTAGATTATCTTTCATGCTGAATATTGGGAATTTGTCCACTATGTGATAGATATAGAACACCCCCGCATTCTGATCCGGTTCTTTGCTGCCCGTCTGTACATTGTTTTATTTGATATGATCTGCCAAGAATCTGGCACATCAGCTTCTAATATTTAAATAAAGTGTGTTATGAAATGCAAAATTTTAAATTAGCATGTGCATTCGCACATTTTGATCTAGTTTGTTGCTGTTTGTACATTATTTTAATCATACTCCAGCACATCGTCTTCTAATATTTGAATGGAGCTTGCAATATGCAAAATTCTACATTAGAATGTGCATCCGTGCATTCTGATCTGGGTTATTGCTGCTCATCCATACAGTTGTTTCATTTGATAGGATCTGCCGTTACTACAGCACATCGTCTTCTCATATTTACAAATACCACATGCTAAAGATTACAAGCTTTGAATAATCATGTGAAAAAGTTTTCTTGGTGGAAATTATAACACCTTCATTAAAGCCCTCCAGCAAATTATTTGTGGACTGACCACACCGTCATGATGTGCGCAGTGCATCTTATTTGAAAAGTAACGGTCCCACCAAGTAAAAATGTACCTATTCATGTTATACAAATCTGATCAGTCTGTGCATTAGCTGGATACTATGTGATTCATATTTTACAGTATTATATACCGATGACCTAATCAGCAAACTGAGTGGCCACTATTCTGCACCAGACTGCTTCACACAATCTGATCTGAGTAACACATATGCACAAAGGGACATTTTCACTGGTTAAGGATCTAATGAAAGAATTAGCACCGATAACACATATTTCTAGCAATAAATTTCAGTCAAGTGGATCATCTGTTCCAGTATATATATATATATATTTTTTTTTTTCATAAAAGGAAAGAAATATTACTCAAAACAGTTAACAATTATAGCGAAATTCTTTGATCTTGATTAGGCTGTGCAAGCTAATTTGGTTTTTCCACATTGGTCATATATAAGCCCCTCTGAATACAAATGAGAAACTGAGAAACCACAATATGACATATTAAATCGCAAACTGCTGCAATTTAGTTTTCACAGGGCTTTAACTCTCAAATGTCTGCAAAATGCATTTTTAACAAAGGGGGGAGGGGGAGAGGTTAAAACTAAATCAGTGAGAATAACCTATCAATTGAAATGGTAAATCCCAGCCATGTAAAATTATGTAAATAAATAAATATATAAATAAGAATAGAAATATTTACTTGGTAAAGGGAATTTGACAAAGTTCAGATTAATGTAAACATAATACTTGGTCCCAACTGAATCTTTACCATTCTTTGGGCTAATTCAGCAGATGACAAGTTGACATTTTTTCTTATTTTTCCCCATAAAACAGGCTTGGCATTTCATACAAATGGTCTCCAGTGAAGAAAATTTGCATGGAATGTCAAATCCTGTGGAGACAATTTGTATGAAATGCTGCAACCTGTTTTCAGGGTAAAACAAAAAAGAAAAATACTTCAAAATGTCATCTGCTGAAAATTTTATACAGTGTACTATGCCTTAAATTATTTAAATGTTAAAAATAAGTTGACTGTTGTGTAAAAATATAAGGCTTAACAAAATTTAATAATTCTTTTGAAAATACAAAATTATCTCAATTTAAATTGTTTTAGAAAAAGTTAAAAATAATAATAATAATAAATGAAATAAATACAATTTACGTAGATTCATATTATTAAGTTGTAAAAAATGTGGTTTAATATTGTCCAATAGGTATTTTTGACCCGGTCCAACTGAAATTGGTCCAAGGAATACACCTCATTTGGTCCAACTGATTATCACTTAGACAAGCAGTCCAAGTTCCAAGTGATTTGGTCCAAGGAATATAGGTCACTGCAAAAAGTACTTTTTAACAGGGGTTAAAAACAAAATAAGTGAGAATAGCCTACCAATAGAAATGGTAAACATCACGAAAACATGTCTATATAATATTGACCCCCTAAACCCCACTTTTATATAGTAAAACTGGGGTTTACAGGGGTATACATTATTTTTCTTATTTCTGCCCAGAAACATAGATTGTGGTACTCGTTAGAACCACCTCGCCGAGGCGGTTCTAAAGAGTACCCACAATCTATGTTTTGACCAGAAGTATGAGAAATATCCGAATTTTTATCTGAAAATTTTCATTTTTTGGTGGTTAAAATGTTCAGTACATTTGAATAGGCGTGTTTTCGTAATGTTTAAGCCATTATATACATCTAAAATTATGTAAAAAAAAATAATAAATAAATATAAATAAAAAAAATAAAAATAAAGAAACCTTTACCACTCTCTGGGCTAATTCAGCAGATGATGATTTGATGACAGCTTTCTTATCTTTTTCCATAAAACAGGTTTTGACATTTCATGAAAACTGTCTTCACTGAAGGCTATTCGCATGGAATGTCAAATCCCGTGGAGATAATTTGTATGAAATGCAAAAAACCTGTTTTTGGGGAAATAGAAAAGTTATTCAAAATGTGATCTGATGATTTTTTTTCTACAGAGTAGGCTTCACAAAATAAAACAATTCTTTCAAAAATACAAAATTATCTCAACAAAATTGTTATATCAAAGGTAAAATAAATAAAAAAAATAAATAAATAAAAAAAGAAGAAAGAAAAATACAATTTATGTAGATATATATTATTTAGTTGTAAACATGTGGTTTAATATGGTCCAACAGGTATTTATGACTTGGTCCAACTGGAATTGGTCCAAGGAATACACCCCATTTGGTCCAACTGATAATCACTTGGACCAGTCCAAGTCCAATGGTCCAAGTGATTTAGTCCAAGGAATACACTGACCCAGACTAATATGTTTTTAACTTTGTTCATTTTGGGTTTATATTATGAGGTATTAAATATACATTATCCAACAAAAAGGAAATTTAGATCGGACCTGTAGTTATTTTTTAAACTCCGATTTACCGTTTGAAGGGGTATGAAACCCACAGACCATCCATTCTCCGTTTTTTTTTTAAGTTTTTTCTATAATGCTCATTAAACGATCAATTTCTTTGTTCCATTGGATGGATGGATGGATATTTTGTTTATAGACGCTCAACCCTAAAAGGGCATATAGCGTCTAATAATTTTTATATTATATGATGATTTTATTTAATGAGAAATTAAAAATATCTAGGATTGATGTGTTCATTTTAAAAAGATAAAATATCAATGATTTTAATTTATTAAAAATACTGATTATATTTTATTAAAAAGTCCGATCTCTTTAAGAAAGTCGAGTATTTTCTTAGTTGGTATATCATTAAAAAGTTCCTTTATAGTTTTTACATTAAAATACTTTGTGCGAATATAATCAAATTCTGCACAAGTGATAAGAAAATGTTTGACTGTAAAAAGTTCGTTGCAAGGAATGCAGAATGGAGCTTGTTCATTTTTAGCTCACCTGAGCCGGAGCATCATGATGAGCTATTGTGATCACTCACTGTCCGTCGTCGTCGTTGTCGTTGTCCGGATGTCCGTCTGTCCACAATCTTTAAACAACATCTCCTCTTAAACCACTGGTGGGAATTTGACCAAACTTCACAGGAATGATCCTTGGTTGGTCCTCTTTCAAAGTTGTTCAAATGGTTCCGGTCCATTGCATATCTAGGTCACAGGAGCTAAAAATAGATTTTTTAACTAAAAACTTAAAAAATCTTCTTGTCAGAAACCACTGGACTGATTTCCATATAATTTTGCAGAAATGTTCCTTTGGTGACCCTCTACCAAGATTGTTCAAGCCATTTGGATTCGTCAAAAAACATGGCCGCCAGGGGGCGGGGCTTATTTTCCCTATATTATCTATATAGAAAACTTTAAAAATCTTTACAGAAACCACTGGACCGATTTCAATATAATTTTGCAGAAATGTTCCTTTGGTGATCCTCTACCAAGATTGTTCAAGCCATTTGGATTCGTCAAAAAAACATGGCCGCCAGGGGGCGGGGCTTATTTTCCCTATATATCTATATAGAAAACTTAAAAAATCTTCTTGTCAGAAACCACTGGACCTATTTCCATATACTTTTGCAGAAATGTTCCTTTGGTGATCCTCTACCAAGATTGTTCAAGCCATTTGGATTCGTCAAAAAACATGGCCGCCAGGGGGCGGGGCTTATTTTCCCTATATATCTATGTAGAAAACTTTAAAAGTCTTCTTGTCAGAAACCACTAGACCGATTTCCATATAATTTTGCAGGAATGTTCCTTTGGTGATCCTCTACCAAGATTGTTCAAGCCATTTGGATTCGTCAAAAAACATGGCCGCCAGGGGGCGGGGCTTATTTTCCCTATATATCTGTATAGAAAACTTTAAAAATCTTCTTGTCAGAAACCACTGGACCGATTTCAATATAATTTTGCAGAACTGTTCCTTTGGTGATTTTCTACTAAGATTGTTCAAGCAAATTTGGATTGGTTTAAAAAACATGGCCGCCAGGGGGCGGGGCTTATTTTCCCTATATATCTATATAGAAAACTTAAAAAATCTTCTTGTCAGAAACCACTGGATCGATTTCCATATACCTTTGCAGAAATGTTCCTTAGGTTATCCTCTACCAAGGTTCAAGCCATTTGGATTTGTCAAAAAACATGGCCGCCAGGGGGCGGGGCTTATTTTCCCTATATATCTATATAGAAAACTTAAAAAATCTTCTTGTCTGAAACCACTGGACCGATTTCCATATAATTTTGCAGAAATGTTCCTTTGGTGACTCTCTACCAAGATTGTAGAAGCCATTTGGATTTGTCAAAAAACATGGCCGCCAGGGGGCGGGGCTTATTTTCCCTATACTTAAAAAATCTTCTTGTCAGAAACCACTGGACCAATTGCTATATAATTTTGCAGAAATATTCCTTTGTGATTCTGTACCAAGATTGTTCAAGCCATTTGGATTGTCAAAAAACATGGCTGCCAGGGGGTGGGGCTTATTTTCCCTATATATCTTTATAGAAAACTTGAAAAATCTTCTTGTCAGAAACCACTGGACCAATGTCATTTTAACTTGACAAAAATGTTTCCATGGTGACCCTGTACCAAGATTGTTCAAGTAATTGTGATTCGTCAAAAAACATGGCCGCTAGGGGGCGGGGCTTATTTTCCCTATGTATCTATATAAAAAACTTTAAAAATTTTCTTTTAAGAAACCGTTGGACTGAATTCAATGTAACTTGGCAGGAATGTTTCTTTGGTGACCTCTACCAAGATTGTTCAAGCCTTCATGATACATCAAAAAACATGGCCCCCAGGGGGTGGGGCTTATTTTCCATATATATCAGTATAGAAAACTTTAAAATTCTTCTTGTCAAATACCTCCTGACTGATTTCAATAATGCTTTAGTAACCCTCTACCAAGAATGTTCAAGCAATCCTGATTTGTCAAAAAACATGGCTGCTAGGGGGTGGGGCTTATTTTCCCTATAGATCTAAATAGAAAACTTTAAAAATCTTCTGGTCAGAAAACACTGAACTGATTTTAATTTAACTTGGCAGGAATGTTCCTTTTGTTACCCTCTACCAAGTTTCTTCAAACTGTCATGATTCATCAAAAAAAAAAAAAAAAAAAAAAAAAGTCCCTTTGGGGGTTGGGCTTTATAGCGATATAAAACACTTTAAAAATCTTTTTGTCAGAAACCACTGGACCAATTTCAAAATAACTTGGCAGAAATGTTCCCTTTCAAGATTAAGTCAAGTCATGATGTGTTAAAAAGAAAAAACATGGCCTTGTGTGTTGGGGGGGAGGGGGGGGGAGTGGGGGCATGGCTGTAAAATTTATACATAAATCTTAGAGCAGTGAACTTGGCTGAATCTTCAACAGTAAGTATGCAAATCTGTTTGATCAGGTGAGCAATATAGGACCATCATGGTCCTCTTGATATTTATCTATTTATTTTTTTAATCAGAAATTAAACATTTAATCTGCTATTACACACAGCCCATCATAACTGTCCAAGAACTTTAAGGAATAAACTTGCTTTCATTATCCAGTGAAACTTAACTTATTCAATTTAAAATCATTTTGAAATATGAAATTTCACTAAAAAGAAGTGATGAAATTTTTAGGTAGCTGAGATGTGCATATTTTTTTGTTCTTATTTTAAAATTTGTGATAATAGATTGGGTAAATAAAACAATGTCTGGCATTTCTTTGTTGTTCAATCATTAATGAAGAACATAGATTTGGGGGTGGTCGGGTGGTGCGAAGGTGCTGTGTATCTTACATCACCGGGGCGTCCAACTGATATTGGCTTACAGTTGGGCAAGGCCTGCTATCCTTGTAGTGGGTAAGGGTAGAGGGGGAATGTTTTTATTTCTTCTGTTTCTTCACTTTCATTCCTGTTCCTCTTTCTTCCCTGTCCCTCTCTTTCATCTCCTCTACTCTCTCTTCTATCTCTTTTCTCCCTTTCTCTGGGAGACGACACAAAATGACCCTCAAGGGTTGACGTGTCGTTAAACCCCAACACAATCAAAAGAACATAGATTTAGAAAACAAAACATTTAAAGTTTAAAATTAAGCACAAAGTGTTTTGTTTTATGACAACTCTGATAACAATTTTGATCTTTTGAAGTGTTCATCTTTTACCTGATACATAACTAAAAGTAAAATAAAGAAACAGATAAAAAAATTCTTATTTATTTATTTTTTTATTTTATTTATTATTATTATTTTTTTTTTTTTTTTTTTTTTTTTTTTTTTGCCAACTCTGAAAACTAAGAATTCATCTATTCCCTTTATAATTCAATAAGAATACATGAAAAAACCCCAAAAAAACAAGTGCATAATTGAATTTAGATATTTCTTATAAAAAAAATAATCAATAAAATTTATAATTAAGTCAAAATATTCATATGGTTTAGGTAAAACAATGGACACTTTATTAGATGATATTCATTTTCCCCCTTTCTTGCCCCACCTAAACAGACTTCAGACAGTAGTAATCCCCTCATAATCACTTAGAGAAGACCAGCCTTTGAGGTGAGCTACCACTATCAAGGCTGTGTGCAATCATGATGGACCATCCCAGCCAAGAGGCAGAGAATATGTGTCTTTAAAAGAGCTTCTCTGAAATCAAGCCCAGAGCTCAGATATGAATGTCTCCCCCTTCCTGGTATGGAGACATACTGTTTTCGCCAATTTATTTATCTCTTTTAACAGTAATTGGTCAGTTCGACTTTAGTGGAAGTGACTGCGTCATCTGGCAAAATTTACATGATGCAGATGAAGGCAAGCATTACATATGGTCAAATGGATGTTCCATATTGAAATATTGAAAACGTGACCTTGATTCTGTCGACATTAAACAAGATTGAATGAAACATCCATCAGCCGATTTATTTTGAATAACTTGCACATTTGCAAGCATTATTGATTTTTAAATAACTGCTTGGGTTACTATTATACTTTTATTATAAGACTTGGTATTGACTGTTTTGCCTAAAAATTAGTTTGTGTCACTATATTTCAGTTATTAAGTGACCAGGGGAGGTCATTGCCAAATAGTTTGCGAAATACAGTTAAGATTTCAGTGCACTGTTTATTTCTTGATCTGTCCTTCAAGCCCACTTTTGAGTCTTTCTTTGAAGTCGGAAATGAACTGTATCCAAGACACAAACCTTGTTAAAGATACTTTTTACTGCCTGTCTGTTTTGAGACAAGGTGTAAAAGTTTAGATGAGGAAGTCCCAACAAATCCAGCTCTCATCTGTCCCTAACACACATTGCCCACAAGCTTGATCCTCAAGGCATGCTAGTTCTCAGGTGAGGGATCATTGTCCACCAGGAGACTTGGCTTTCAGATGAACCTCAAACTTACTGATCATTAACACTAGCTATAAGTCTAGGTGAAACTTGAAAATGGGCAATATTAGTAAGTTGAATTTGGAGTTACATTCCCTTGGTCATCAGCACAAATTACCAGGTGGGATTAAAGGATTCCTTTAGCACTTCTTTGGCAAATGTTCATCAGGCATTCTGGTAACATGGCCTGTCCGTCTTAACTGTGCCAATTTCAGAAGAGTATGTACACTCTACATCCCTGCCTTTTTCAGGACTTCTGTGTCTGGAATCCTGTCTTGCCACTTGATCTTTAGAAGTTTTCTAAGACAGCTTGTATGAAGTGGTTCAGTCTTTTGGCATGCAGTTGTTAAACTGTCCAAGTTTCGCATGCATATAATAGTGTTGGCAGCACCACGGATCTATATACGAGGGATGTTCGAAATGAATTGCTTATTTCTATCTGGAGACTTCAAATTTCAAGTTAGCCCAAAAGTACTCATTTCATGCCCTCGAAGTACTCCCCGTGGCTACAAATGCAAAGTTTCAGCCGATGTATCCACTTCTTGAAGGCGTCACGGTACGCTGATTTAGGCACAGTAATAAGGTACTGATGAATGGAAGATCCAAGTGCCTGTCGGGACTGGTATTTCCGCCCAGCAAGGAATGCTTTCAATTTCAGAAACAAAAAGAAATCACATGGGGCAAGGTCTGGGGAATACGGGGTGTGAGGCAAAACAGTTACTTTTTCTTTCTTCAAAAACGCCGTAACTATTGCAGAGGTATGAGCTAGGGCATTGTCATGTGAAGACGGACATGTTTAAAACCAGTGGCAGGGCGTCGTTTCTGATAATACTTTTTCAGTTTCTTCAGTACTACGTCTTTGTAGTACTTTCCGGTGATGCTTTTGCCCTTTTTCACTGGCACTTTTATTGCGACTCCTTCACCACAGAAGAAGATTGCATACAAAACCTTCTTTGTACTCAAAGAACGTTTGGCAATTATTGGGCGTTTGCTGTGTTTAGTGGCCCAGATCTTATTGCTAACCTTTCTGACGGGCTCAAAATAATGGACCCAGGTTTCATCACCTGTGACGACATTGGCAAACTGCTTTTTGTCATATTTTGGAAACATTTGAAGCAGCTTTTTGGCCACTTTAACCCGTTGCCTCTTTTGCTCGTCAGTCAACAGATGTGGCACCCATCTAGCAGAAATCTTTCTGACTTTCAAATGCTTCTTCAAAATAAGGTGAACCGTTGATAGTGATATGCCTACCTTTCGTGCAATATCACGAACTGTAAATCTGGCATCTCCTTCAATGATTTCTTTTATTTTGGAAACGATTTCTTTACGAGATTCAGATTTTGGCCTACCTGATTTCGGTGCATTTTTGATGGACTCTACACCAGACTCAAATTTCTTTTTCCACCGCCAAACTGTGTCATAAGACATACAAGAAGGTCCAAAAGCAGTAGAAATTTCAGTCATCAGCTTCTTCAAAGAACAACCAAGTTTTGAGCGAGCTTTGATGTAAGTCCGTATTTCATCTTTTTTTGTTGACGCATCTACCAACCATTTTTACTGCAGTGGTCAATGATTGCGTGTATTCAAATTGCAAATTTTATGTCTTACACTTAGTCTAACATGTACATTTATACACCATTGTGTAGATATTGAATAGCCCTATACAGGTATGTATTGGTTTTTATCGTGTCCCACGTGGATATCGAGCTAGAGGACAATAAGCAATTCATTTCGAACATCCCTCGTACTTTCAGCTTTGTGTCCCACTTCGATCCCAAATACTTCCACATAGTCGGCTAAATGCTGCACTAGCTTTGGCAATCCTGGCATTGACTTCATCATCAATGTACACAACTCTAGACAATTTGCTTCCAAGGTAGGTGAACTTGTCTACCACTTGCAATCGCTGACCTTTCACTGTGATGGTAGGCTTCTTGTAAGGCTTTCCACATGCTAGCTGATATACTACCTCAGTCTTTTTGATGCTGATTGTGAGATCATAGCTGTCACATGAATCTGATACTTGATCCACACCTTTTTGCATCTTCTCTTCTGTTGGAGCACCCTTTGCCATGTCATCAGCAAAGAGGAACTTATCTAGCACCTCTGTCTGCACCTTGGATTTAGCTTGCAACCTTCTTAGGTTTCTCATCAAAGTGATACCAATTAGGTATACCATTGTCACCACCAGGCCAAATCAAATGAAAAACTTAACACTCTAGAGGTCACATTTTTTAGGTAATCATGATTAATATTGCTCAAAATGTTTGTCTTGATGATTTCTAGGTCAATTTCGAAACTGGATCTGTTGGGGTAAAAAGCTAGGTCACCAGGTCAAATCAAAGGAAAACCCTGTTAACATTCTAGCGGTCACATTTTTGAAGCAATCATCATGAATCTTGCTCAAATTGTTTGTCTTGATGATTTCTAGGTCAAGTTTGAAACTGGGTGACTTGAGGTAAAGAACTAGGTCACCAGACTAAATCAAAGGAAAACCTTGTTAACACTCTAGCGTCACATTTTTGAAGTAATCATCATGAATATTGCTCAAATTGTTTGTCTTGATTATTTCTAAGTCAAGTTCGAAACTGGGCCACTTGGAGTTAAAAATTAGGTCACCGGGCCAAATCAAAGGAAAACCTTGTTAACACACTAGCAGTCACATTTTTGAAGCAATCATCATGAATCTTGCTAAAAATGTTTGTATTGATGATTTCTAGGTCAAGTTTGAAAGTGGGTTACTAGGGTCAAAAACTAGGTCACTAGGCCAGATCAAAGTAAGACCTTGCTAGCACTCTAGAGGTCACATTTTTATACCCCCCGCAAACTTTGTGGTGGTGGGGGGGGGGTGGTAAACTGTTTTCATGTGTGTCCGTCCGTCCGTCCATGTGTCCATCCGCGACACTGGTTTTTTCCTAATATCTTGAAAATGCAGCGATGGATATTCATCAATTTCTGCAGACACATTGATATCAATAAGATGTACCTACATAAGAGAAAGTAAGGGCTAGGGGCCAATTCTCTTGGAGTTATTGCCCTTTGTAAAAAATTTTCTTAATGCAGAAAAAAGGCAGAAAAAAGTTTGTGTGCACACTATCTCTTTAACCAATGGCTGGAATTTGACCAAACTAGCACAGATACATCATCAGGATGGGGGGAAGAAGTGATTAGATTTTGGTGACCTAGACCTTATTTTCAAGGTCACTACATTATAAATACTCAAAAAGGAGCCTAAATGATCCTTGTTAATGAAGTAAAAAGTTTGTGTGCACAATATCTCTTTAACCAATGGCTGGAATTTGACCGAACTAGCACAGATACATCATAAGGATGGGGCAAGGAAGTGATTAGATTTTGGTGACCTTGACCTTATTTTCAAGGTCACTACACTATAAATACTCAAAAAAGTGAGCCTTGTTAATGCAGTAAAAAGTTTGTGTGCACATTATCTCTTTAACCGATGGATGGAATTTAACCAAACTAGCACAGATACATCATCGGTATAGGGGAAAGAAGTGATAAGATTTTGGTGACCTTGACCTTATTTTCAAGGCCACCACATTATAAATACTAAAAAACGAGCCTTGTTAATGAAGTAAAAAGTTTGTGTGTACAATATCTCTCTAACCAATGGCTGGAAATAGACCGAACTAGCACAGATACATCATAATGATGGGGCAAAGAAGTGATTGGATTTTGGTGACCTTGACCTCATTTTCAAGGTCACTACATTATAGATACTCAAAAAAGTGAACCTTGTTAATGCAGTAAAAAGTTTTTGTGCACATTATCTCTTTAACCAATGGCTGGAATTTGACCAAACTAGCACAGATACATCATCAGGATGATGAAAAGAAGTAATTAAATTTTGATGACCTTGATTTTATTTTCAAGGTCACTACATTATTAATACTCAAAAAGTGAGCCTAAAGGAGCCTTGTTAATGAAGTAAAAAGTTTGTGTGCACAATATCTCTTTAACCAATGGCTGGAATTTGACCAAACTAGCACAGATACATCATAATGATGGGGCAAAGAAGTGATTAGATTTTGGTGACCTTGACCTTATTTTCAAGGTCACTACACTATAAATACTCAAAAAAGTGAGCCTTGTTAATGCAGTAAAATGTTTGTGTGCACATTATCTCTTTAACCAATGGATGGAATTTGACCAAACTAGCACAGATCATCATCAGGATGGGGGAAGGAAGTGATTAGATTTTGGTGACCTTGACCTTATTTTCAAGGCCACCACATTATAAATACTAAAAAACGAGCCTTGTTAATGAAGTAAAAAGTTTGTGTGCACAATATCTCTCTAACCAATGGCTGGAAATAGACCGAACTAGAACAGATACATCATAATGATGGGGCAAAGAAGTGATTGGATTTTGGTGACCTTGACCTTATTTTCAAGGTCACTACATTATAAATACTCAAAAAAGTGAACCTTGTTAATGCAGTAAAAAGTTTTTGTGCACATTATCTCTTTAACCAATGGCTGGAATTTGACCAAACTAGCACAGATACATCATCAGGATGATGAAAAGAAGTGATTAAATTTTGATGACCTTGATTTTATTTTCAAGGTCACTACATTATAAATACTCAAAAAGTGAGCCTTGTTAATGCAGTAAAAAGTTTATGTGCACACTATCTCTTTAACCAATTGCTGATTTTATTAGATTTTGGTGACCTTGACTTTATTTTTAAGGTCACGCCAGCACTTTGAAAATTTAATTTTGTTAGAAAAAGGTTTTATGCTTTATGCGGGGGGTATTGAATAAGCGCTGCTTATTGACAATTTTCATTTAATCAGTCATCATGAATCTTGCTCTATATGTTTGCCTTGATGATTTCTAGGTCAAGTTCAAAACTGGGTCAATGGGGTCAAAAACTAGGTCACCAAGCTAAATTACAGGTAAACCTTTTTAACACTATAGTAGTCACATTTTTGAAGCAATCATCTTGCTCAAAATGTTTGTCTTGATGATTTACAGGTCAAGTTCAAAACTGGGTCACTTGTGGTCAAAAACTAGGTCATTGGACCAAATCAAAGGAAGACCTTGTTAACATTTTAAAGGTCACATTTTTTATACAATCATCATGAATCTTGCACAAAATGTTTGTCTTGATGATTTCTAGGTCAAGTTGGAAACTAGAACACTTGGGGTCAAAAACTAGGTCACCAGGCCAAATCAAAGGAAAACCATATTAACACTCTAGAGATCACATTTTTGAAGTGATCATCATGAATCTTGCTCAAAATGTTTGTCTTGATGTTTTCTAGGTGAAGTTAGGAACTGGGTCACTTATGACCTATATTTCACAGTCCAGTGACTTTCTTAAGTTTTTCCATTTAGGTCAGTTTCTCAGTAACTATTGGTCGTACAAAGTGATATTTGGCACTTGTGAAGTGTTTATGTTTAGGTAAGTTTCTAAGTAACGGTTGCTCCTACAGCCAGTGATCATAGCACATGCATACATCTTAGCATGGCCTCTTGAGTGCAGTCAGTCATATTTAACTTTGACCTCTATTAGTCCATTAGACATGCTACATTGTCCTACTTTTAATATAATCATCATGAATTTTGGTCAGAATATTTGCCTTGATCAGTTCTAGGTCAGGTTCTCTAAGTGCTATGATACTCAGGGGAGCGTTACAGGGCCATCATGACCCTCTTGTTTAAAATATAAGAATGAGTAATTCTAGTATGTCCAAGTCTACATCTGGTGATTTTTGTTTGTTCTCTTCTGCTGAGATTAGAGAATGTGCATTTGCTGTTAAAATTTGGTTTAATTTCATACAGTTTATTTTGGGTTTGTGTTTCCCAAACAGACTGACATTTGTTGTTGATGTATTGACGGATGTTTGATTTAAAGTCTGAGTGAGGAATTTTGAAATTTGTTATCACTAAGGATAATGCAGATTTGGCTTCTAAATCAGCTAATTCATTTCCACGAATATTAACGTGGCTGGGAAGCCAACAAAATACAATTTCTTTTGAAGCTGAAAGGTAATAATATTTTTTAAGAATTTGCTGGATTAATGGGTTCCTATGGTGTAAATCTTTAAGGGATTTTAATACAGAAAGTGAATCTGAATAAATGATGAATTGTTTTTCAGTCTGATCTCCGATATGATAAAGTGCAATATCAATTGCCTTGGCTTCGGCGGTAAAAATGGAGCTATTATCAGGTAATCTGATACTGTCAGTAAAATATTGGCCTCTTCAAGTAATGGTTGTATTCTCAGGTCAAGGGGTTTAATAGTCGTTGGTTTATTGTTGTAGAATCTTTCGTATTTAGCATTAAAAATACAATCATAAGCTGAATTTCGTGGATTGGCGGCTTATTTAGTAACATATTGAAGAGACAATTTTTCCCTTCTTATATACAGTGATGGTTCATTTGATTCAGCGTATAAACTTCCGATGGGGGAAGTACGAAAAGCCCCTAGAGCCAAACGTAAACCTTGGTGATGAATAGTATCCAAAGATTTCAAATAAGATTTTCTAGCGGATCCATAAACTATGGATCCATAATCCAGTTTAGATCGAATTAAATATCTATAAAGATTTAAAAGAACAGTACGATCTCCTCCCCAGTCGGAGCTGGAGAGAACTTTAAGAATATCAAGTGCTTTTAAACATTTAGCTTTTAAAGCTTTGATGTGTGGGATAAAAGATAATTTGTTATCGAACAAAAGACCCAAGAATTTTGCTTCACTGACGACTGGAATGGGACTACCATATATGGTAAGATGAGGATCTAAATGTAACTGCCGTATCTGACAAAAATGAACGCATTGAGTTTTTGTTTTTCAAAATTTGAAACCATTTTCTGTTGCCCAATCTTCTATATTATTTAAACATCGTTGTAGTTTGAATTCAATGGTTTCCATATTTTTCGACCTAATAAATATTCCAAAATCGTCAACAAAAAGAGAACAATCAAGGTCTTTCACACATTTAACAATATCATTAATTTTAATGCCAAACAAGGTAGGTGATAAAATGCTTCCCTGTGGTACACCTTGTTCTTGTTTAAATATGTCCGATAACGTATTACCTATTCGAACATTAAATGTTCTATCTGATAAAAAGTTTTGAATAAAAAATGGTAATCGGCCTTGAAGGCCTAATTTATGTAAATCTTTCATGATGCCATGTTTCCAAGTAGTATCGTAAGCTTTTTCAAGGTCAAAAAATACAGCTACGACGTTCTTTTTTAACAAAGGCATCACGAATAAATGATTCCAAACGAATCAAATGATCGTTTGTACAGTTATTTTTTCTGAATCCCGCTTGATATTTTGTTATAAGCTGGTTTGATTCCAAGAACCAAACAAGCCTATCATTAATCATTCTCTCCATTGTTTTACATAAACAACTTGTCAAAGCAATAGGTCTATAGTTAGTAGCTTCAGTATGATCTTTATTTGGTTTTGGTATAGGTATAATCGTTGCTTTACTCCAGTCTTTTGGAAATTTTCCAGTCATCCAAATATCATTTAAAATATTTAATAACGTTTCTTATGCGTTATCGGGTAAATGTTTAAGAATTTGATAATGAATGTCATCAGGACCAGCAGCTGTATCGTGAGATTTATGAAGAGCATCTAATAATTCTGAAGCTGTGAATGGTACATTATATTTTTCATGATTTAGTGACATAAAATTTAAATGCTCTTTCTCTCGTTCTAGTTTTATGTTCTGAAAATTTTCCGAGTAATTTGCACTAGAAGAGTTTTTCTGAAAATTCTCTCCTAGTGCATTGGAAATATCTTTAGTCGTTGAGCATATATTTCCATTTGATTTAATATGGACATGCTTGTTATTTTTATTTTTGCCAGTAATTTTTCGAATCATGTCCCATATTTTCTTTGCTGGAGTTCTAGAGTTAAGTTTGGAGACGTATTGCTGCCAAGATGTTCTTTTAGCCGTTTTTATTGTCTTGCGAGCTTTTGCTCGCATTTGTTTGGCATGGATTAGATTTTCTTTTGTTGGCTGCCTATTGAACTTTCGTAAGGCAGATTTTCTTTTATTTATTGAATTTTTAATATCGTTATTAAACCAAGGTCTATTTCTTTTTGAACGTGTCGAGGACTTCGGAATACATTTTTCGGCTATGTGAAGTATCAGTAAAAGCTTGTGTATCATCTGCTGTTTTAAACATTTCAGGTTTTGATTTTTCATTACATAGCTCCATAAAATTCTCCCAGTTTGCTTTATTCAAATTCCATCGGGAATGATGGTCTTCATTTGTCGATTCAATTTCTTCAATTTTAATTGGAAAATGATCGCTCCCATGAAGGTCATCCAGAACTGACCAATCAAAATCTAAGTAAATATTTGGAGAGCATATAGACAAATCTAAAGCAAAATAATTTCTTGTAGGAGAATGAAGATAAGTTGGTTGTTTATCGTTAAATAAACATAAATCTTTTTCTGCAATAAAATTTTCTATTATTTCTCCTTTGTCATTTGTATCCAGACAACCCCATAGTTTGCTGTGACTATTAAAGTCACCTAATAATAAATAAGGACGAGGTAACTGGTTTTTAAGATTTTCTAAATCTTCAGAAAATTTACAGTGTGGAGGAAGATATAGAGAACAAATTGTTATGGATTTAGACAGAGTGACATTTACAGCAATAGCTTGTAAATTACTATTTATATCTATCTGTCTATGAGGAACATTTGATTTTACAAGGATAGATGAACCTCCTGATGCTTTCTGATTTTCAGTTGAGATATGATTATATAAACTATAATTTTTAAAATTAATATTATCTGTAGTTTTTAAAAAGGTTTCCTGGAGACAAAAGACAGTCGGAGAAAGTAGTGTTGTTAAAATTAAAATTTCGTTATAATTTGCTTTGAGTCCTCGACAGTTCCACTGAATAATTGATTTTTTATCCATGATGAATGGAGAGATGATTTTAAAATAAGGAACTTAATCCTTTTGTTTTTTCTGAGACTCTCTAACTCCATGTTCTCAAGGGAATCGAACCGATTGACCAACTTGATCGGATCGGCCGACGCCCCTTTACTGTATGGATTCGGTCCTTTCTCTTTATCTTTTCCATTTTTTTCCTTCTGGTCAGCTGTCCTGGACCTGGATCTCTGTTGTGATTCACTTGCTTTATTCGGCTGTGTTTGTGAACTGTTTTGAGATTTTGTTGGTGGTCTAGACTGATGAGTAGATGTGGGTTTAGGTTTAGGTTTTAGAGTAGGAGTAATGACTTTTGAATTTGCTTTAATGACGGAATCTTTTTCGTTAAACTGGGTAGAAGTTTCTTTGGTTTCAGGTGTAGTGTTTAGAGATTGAACAACTTTTGCAAAGGTAATTTCAGGTTGGTTTTCATGAATTTTTTTAGCTTCCAAATAAGTGATTTTTTGTTTAACTTTAATTTTCATAATTTCTTTCTCTTTTTTCCAAGTTTCACACTGATTTGATTTTGATAGATGATTTTTGTGACAGTTCACACACTTGGCTTCATTTTTACAAGCATTTGTATGGTGATCAAAGTCACCAATACCACAATTTTCACATACTGATCCAGGTAATTCAGGACAGCCGTTTTCATGATGTCCAAACCTCTGACAGTTGAAACACCGCAGAGGATTTGGAATGTAGACTTCAACCGGTATAATTCGGTAAATTTTTTTTAGTGATTTCGGTAAAGTTGTGGTGTTGAAAGTTAGTAAAAGTGTATTTGTTTCTATGAAGTTTCCATCTTTTTTAATTGTAAAACGTTTGCAAGCTGTTACTCCTTGTGTTTTAAGATATTCGGTGATACTTTCTTCAGTTTCATGTTTTAGCATTCTGTCACGGATAATACCTTTGCAACTGTTGAGTGTTTTATGTTCCGTGACGGTGACATTAATATTAAAAATTTTTGTAATTTTCAAGAGATTATCAGTTTGAGATTTTCTGTTTGTTTCGTTCAAAAGAGTTCCATTTTTTAATTTTTTAACATTTTTTTGGAGTGCCTATAATAGATTCTATTTGTTTTTCTATGATGAATGGAGACAGTGAAGTAATTGGTTTGTCTTCTTTACTCGAAATCACTAGAAATTTCGCGAAGTTCTCATTAGCATTGAACGTAAAAGTAGTCGGTTGCGTGTCGTCCTCCGAAGAGTCGAACGCCAGAAATCGTTTTCGAGAGGCCATGGTGATGAAGTTTTTGATTCGATAGCTATGCGCCCCACCCTCCATGGAGCCCTACAAGGGATGGATGGATGGGTATTTTATTTATAGACGCTCAACCCTAAAAGGGCATATAGCGTCTAATAAGTTGTATATTATATGATGATTTTATTTAATGAGAAATTAAAAATATCTAGGATTGATGTGATCATTTTAAAAAGATAAAGTATCAATGATTTTAAGTTATTAAAAATACTGATCATATTTTATTAAAAAGTCCGATCTCTTTAAGAAAGTCGAGTATTTTCTGAGTTGGTATATCATTAAAAAGTTCCTTTATAGTTTTTACATTAAAATACTTTGTGCGAATATAATTAAATTCAGCACAAGTGATAAGAAAATGTTTGACTGTAAAAGGTTCGTTACAAGGAATGCAGAATGGAGCTTGTTCATTTTTTAATATGTAAGATTGAGTAATTCTAGTGTGTCCAATTCTACATCTAGTGATTTTTGTTTGTTCTTTTCTGCTGTAATTAGAGAATGTGCATTTGCTGTTAAAGTTTGGTTTTAGTTCATTTAGTTTATTTTGAGTTTATGTTTCCCAAACAGACTGACATTTATTGTTAATGTATAGACGGATGTTCGATTTAAAGTCGGAGTGAGGAATTTTGAATTTTGTTATCTAAGGATAGTGCAGATTTGGCTTCTAAATCGGCTAATTCATTTCCACGAATATTAACGTGGCTGGGAAGCCAACAAAATACAATTTCTTTTGAAACTGAAAGGTAATAATATTTTTTAAGAATTTGCTGAATTAATGGGTTTCTATGGTGTAAATCTTTAAGAGATTTTAATACAGAAAGAGAATCTTAATAAATGATGAACTGTTTTTCAGACTGATCTCTGATATGGTAAAGTGCAATATCAATTGCCTTGGATTCGGCGGTAAAAATGGAGCTATTATCAGGTAATCTGATACTGTCATTAAAATTTGGACTAATAACAGAACAAGCAACTTTCTCATCTTGTTTCGAACCATCTGTATAAATTGACAGGTAATGTTTATAATTTGATTTGATTTCTAAAAATTCATTCTTAAAAATATGCGACTCGACTTCTGTTTTTTTTATTTTTATGAAGGTCTAAAATAATCTTTGGATGGTTTAACGTCCATGGCTCTTTTGATGGAAAAGAAAAATGCTGAACATTTTTAATATTAATATTGGCCTCTTCAAGTAACGGTTGTATTCTCAGGCCAAGGAGTTTAATAGCCGTTGGTTTGTTGTAAAATCTTTCATATTTCGGGTTAAAAACACAATCATAAGCTGAATTATGTGGATTGGCGGCTAGTTTAGTAACATTGAAGAGACAATTTTTCTCTTCTTATATATAGTGATGGTTCATTTGATTCAGCGTATAAACTTTCGATGGGGGAAGTACGAAAAGCCCCTAGAGCCAGACGTAAACCTTGGTGATGAATAGTATCCAAAGATTTCAAATAAGATTTTCTTGCGGATCCATAAACTATGGATCCATAATCCAATTTAGATCTAATTAAACATCTACAGAGATTTAAAAGAACAGTACGATCTCCTCCCCAGTCGGAACTGGAGAGAACTTTAAGAATATCAAGAGCTTTTAAACATTTAGCTTTTAAAGCTTTGATGTGTGGTATAAAAGATAATTTGTTATCGAACAAAAGACCCAGGAATTTTGCTTCACTGACAACTGGAATGGGACTACCGTATATGGTGAGATGAGGATCTAAATGTAGCTGACGTATCTGACAAAAATTAACGCATTGAGTTTTTGTTTTTGAAAATTTGAAACCATTTTCTGTTGCCCAATCTTCTATATTATTTAAACATCGTTGTAGTTTGAATTCAATGGTTTCCATATTTTTCGATCTAATAAATATTCCAAAATCGTCAACAAAAAGTGAACAATCAAGGTCTTTCACACATTTAACAATATCGTTAATTTTAATGCCAAACAAGGTAGGTGATAAAATGCTTCCCTGTGGTACATCTTGCTCTTGTTTAAATATGCCCGATAACGTATTACCTATTCGAACATTAAATGTTCAATCTGATAAAAAGTTTTGAATAAAAAGTGGTAATCGGCCTTTAAGGCCTAATTTATGTAAACCTTTCATGATGCCATGTTTCCAAGTAGTATCGTAAGCTTTTTCAAGATCAAAAAATACAGCTACAACGTTCTTTTTTAACAAAGGCATCACGAATAAAAGATTCCAAACGAATCAAATGATCGTTTGTACAATTATTTTTTCTGAATCCAGCTTGATATTTTGTTATAAGCTGGTTTGATTCTAAGAACCAAACCAGTCTATCATTAATCATTCTCTCCATTGTTTTACATAGACAACTTGTCAAAGCAATAGGTCTATAGTTAGTAGCTTCAGTATGATCTTTATTTGGTTTTGGTATAGGTATAATCGTTGCTTTACTCCAGTCTTTTGGAAATTTTCCAGTCATCCAAATATCATCTAAAATATTTAATAATGTTTCTAAAGCGTTATCGGGTAAATGTTTAAGAATTTGATAATGAATGTCATCAGGACCAGCAGCTGTATCGTGAGATTTATGAAGAGCATCTAATAATTCTGAAGCTGTGAATGGTACATTATATTTTTCATGATTTAGTGACGTAAAATTTAGATGCTCTTTCTCTCGTTCTTGTTTTATATTTTGAAAGGTTTCGGAATAATTTGCACTAGAAGAGTTTTTCTGAAAATTCTCTCCTAGTGCATTGGAAATATCTTTAGTCGTTGAGCATATATTTCCATTTGATTTAATATGGACATGCTTGTTATTTTTATTTTTGCAAGTAATTTTTCGAATCATGTTCCATATTTTCTTTGCTGGAGTTCTAGAATTAAGTTTGGAGACGTATTGCTGCCAAGATGTTCTTTTAGCCGTTTTTATTGTCTTGCGAGCTTTAGCTCGCATTTGTTTGGCATGGATTAGATTTTCTTTTGTTGGCTGCCTATTGAACTTTCGTAAGGCAGATTTTCTTTTATTTATTGAATTTTTAACATCGTTATTAAACCAAGGTCTATTTCTTTTTGAACATGTCGAGGACTTCGGAATACATTTTTCGGCTATGTGAATTAATGTATCAGTAAAAGCTTGTATATCATCTGCTGTTTTAAACATTTCAGGTTTTAATTTTTCATTACATATCTCTATAAAATTCTCCCAGTTTGCTTTATTCAAATTCCACCGGGAATGATGGTCTTCATTTGTCGATTCAATTTCTTCAATTTTAATTGGAAAGTGATCGCTCCCATGAAGGTCATGTAGAACTGACCAGTCAAAATCTAAGTAAATATTTGGAGAGCATATAGACAAATCTAAAGCAAAATAATTTCTTGTAGGAGAATGAAGATAAATTGGTTGTTTATCGTTAAATAAACAAATCATTTTCTGCAATAAAATTTTCTATTATTTCTCCTTTGTCATTTGTATCCAGACAACCACATAGTTTGCTGTGACTATTAAAATCACCTAATAATAAAAAAAGGACGAGGTAACTGGTTTCTAAGATTTTCTAAATCGTGTTTAGAAAATTTACAGTGTGGAGGAAGATATAGAGAACAAATTGTTATGGATTTTGACAGAGTAACATTTACAGCAACAGCTTGTAAATTACTGTTTATATCTATCTGTCTATGAGGAACATTTGATTTTACAAGGATAGATGAACCTCCTGATGCCTTCTGATTTTCAGTTGCGATATGATTATATAAACTATAATTTTTAAAATTAATATTATCTGTATTTTTGAAAAAAGGTTTCCTGGAGACAAAAGACAGTCGGAGAAAGTAGTGTTGTTAAAATTAAAATTTCGTTATAATTTGCTTTGAGTCCTCGACAGTTCCACTGAATAATTGATTTTTTATCCATGATGAATGGAGAGATGATTTCAAAATAAGGAACTTAATCCTTTTATTTTTTCCGGGTCTGCGACAGCATGGAGGAGTCTATCTCTAACTCCATGCTCTCGAGGGAATCGAACCGATTGACCAACTTGATCGGATCGGTCGATCCCCCTTTACTGTATGGATTTGGTTCTTTATCCGCTCGTTTCCATTTTTTCCTTTTTGATCAGCTGTCCTGTTCCTGGATCTGGATCTTTGGGATCCACTTGCTTTTCTTGGCTGTGTTTGTGAACTGTTTTGAAATTTTGTTGGTGGTCTAGACTGATGAGTAGATGTGGATTTAGATTTAGGTTTTAGAGTAGGAGTAATAACTTTTGAATTTGCTTTGATGACAGAATCTTTTTCGTTAAACTGGGTAGAAGTTTCTTTGGTTTCAGGTTTAGTGATTGAACAACTTTTGCAAAGGTGATTTCAGGTTGATTTTCTTGAATTTTTTTGGCTTCCAAATAAGTAATTTTTTGTGTAACTTTAATTTTCATGATTTCTTTCTCTTTTTTCCAAATTTCACACTGATTTGATTTTGATTGATGGTTTTTGTGACAGTTCACACACTTGGCTTCATTTTTACAAGCATTTGTATGGTGATCAAAGTCACCCATACCACATTTTTCACATACTGATCCAGGTAATTCAGGACAGCCGTTTTCATGATGTCCAAACCTCTGACAGTTGAAACACCGCAGAGGATTTGGGATGTAGACTTCAACCGGTATAATTCGGTAAAATTTTTTTAGTGATTTCGGCAAAGTTGTGGTGTTGAAAGTTAGTAAAAGTGTATTTGTTTCTATAAGGTTTCCATCTTTTTTAATTTTAAAACGTTTGCAAGCTGTTACTCCTTGTGTGTTAAGATATTCGGTGATATTTTCTTCAGTTTCATGTTTTAGCATTCTGTCACGGATAATACCTTTGCAACTATTGAGTGTTTTATGTTCCGCGACAGTGACATTAATGTTAAAGAATTTTGTAATTTTCAAGAGATTATCAGTTTGAGATTTTCTGTTTGTTTCGACCAAAAGAGTTCCATTTTTCAATTTTTTAACATTTTTGGAGTGCCTATTAAAGATTCAATTTGTTTTTCTATGATGAATGGAGACAGTGAAGTAATTGGTTTGTCTTCCTTACTCGAAATCACTAAAAATTTAGCGAAGTTCTCATTAGCTTTGAACGTAAAAGTAGTCGGTTGCGTGTCGTCCTCCGAAGAGTCGAACGCCAGAAATCGTTTTCGAGAGGCCATGGTGATGAAATTTTTGATTCAATAGCTATGCGCCCCACCCTCCATGGAGCCCTACAAGGGGACGTTTAACAGAAATGGAGATGGGTCTCCTATTTCTAACGTCAAGGCTACATTGCTATTATACTCGGTGTCAAGATCAGAGTCTTCAGCTCGGCCTCATGCTTAGATGATTTCCCAACTATTCATCTAAATTTCCATAGAAAAATTTATGAACAGTTGAGTTCATCCCCCTATCCACAGCCTCCACTCACAGAGGTTTCCGCCAAAGCCCCAATACAAGCCCACCAATTGACCCTTCAGCCGCCGCCCATTGAAACTCACTTAAAGTTAGAGGAACATGAGAAAAATAAGCCCGGTTGGTACCATAAAGATACGTGTGAAAGAGAGAAAGAAGCTAAGAACAAGTTGTGCGCTTCTAGAGCTTGGCACGACTGAGCCGATTGATCCAGGCCGGATCTAACCCAGACCGCTCTTCTATCTGAAATAAGGGCCAAAATGATGTGTTGAAAAGCTGGAGATCCCTGTGCCTTCCTCAATCATCAGGTTCCCCTCTCCCAGCATACGAGACGCCACCCACGGCAAACAGATGGTTCCTGTTTTAATAGGGGATTACACCCTATCCACTACAGAAGGAAAGTGATCTGTAGATTTTTTTCCCCTACAGACAAGGGAGGCCGAAAACGTCTGGGAAATTGAAAGGTTATTTTTACTATTAGGAGATCCATATTTAAAATAAACAGTTTATTAAAGAAAGAAGGGTTCATTTTGGATTCATTTTTTAAGAGAGTCAAACAAACAAGCTGTGTTAGATGATGTGTAGCTTTCAAATGATATGTAGCTTTCATACCTTGAAAAACGTTTAGTTTTTTATCTAACAATATTAAATGCATCTTACTTTTTAATGTGGAGAATGCTAGAGCTCGGAAAAATGACACAAACACAAAAGACAAACACATATGTTAAATACAGATGAGGTTATAATCTTCGTCCCATGTGCGACCCGCGGGCACAGGATGATACACTAACAAATGAAGCATGTTAGTAACATGAGATAGGAAAGGTTTAGAAGGATAGATCTCGCGAAATTTGTTTTTTCCAATTTAAGATGCATTTCAATAAATTTAATTTTATAGTCTGGAATTATACCGGTTGAACGGACGGTTGCTCTGTATGTTTGGGGTTTTACCAAACTGCCACAGAAGCGGAAGGCAGCCACCTATTTCGAGGGCCCGGGTGGTCACGGGCAGCCTCTTTTAGACGGCTTGTACGTCACGCAGAGGGTACGTCTGGCCTATTCTAAGCCCGGAACCAGCACGGGGCTTGTTGCATTGGGCTTTCAAATACAAAAATAAATTATATATGGCTAGCTGAAGCTATAACAGAAAAGTTAAAGTGTTGAATTTTAACGATTTTCATGTATTTATTATGTTTCTAAAAATAGAACAGGTAGAAAATTTGATAATATCCACAATGTCCCTAATCTACAGAAATGTACCGAATGGTAAACACCCATACAGTTAGTGCATACAAATGCATAATAGGCTAATTGTGTTATATACATGTCACGTGAACGGACGAGCGTTGGGCCGGTGACGATGGACTAGACGCAATCACAAGCAATCAGAGGATAAACACAACACTTTGTAAAATAAAAACAAGCATGTATTTAAAAAGTTTAAAAAAAAAACAAAAAAAAAAACTATAATTAAAGTTCAAATTTCCATGTTCCGAAGCTTCCATAAACAAACAAACTATAATTAAAGTTCAAATTTCCATGTTCCGAAGCTTACATAATCTACAGGTACTGTTAAACTTCATAATCTGAAACTGTTAATTTCCATAATTAAACATACTATAAATTTGGAGTAAATACGTATCTTAAGACGAAGTCCACGGATGTATCCTTCATGGTATCAAGTCCTAGAACTCTCGATATCAAACATGACAAGATATTGCCTTATTAATTTCCACTAGATATACAGAGTGTGTACACCAAATGTTATAAATGCGACAAGTCCGTTGCAATTGATTATTATATAGCAAAATCAGATCCTAAAACCACATGGACGCTGTTAATGACATATAATATTGTACAAAAATCCAACACAGGCAGATACACGGTCAGAATATATCTGATAACCATATTAACTAATCAGAGGAATGGCATCTCGACGATTACACATTCTTACAGGAAGAACCCATGCGCCTTCCACTGTAAGAACCTCTTTAGAACGCTAAAGGCTAAAATAAATTATAACTGCCATTATACCACAATGATTACACGATCACACATCGTCTCCACGTAATCATTGGGTACAATATCAACATACCATCGTCATAGCCTCAAACATGACTCCTCGCTGCTTGAGCCATTTCATCATATAAAACTCTAGTGAACAGACTTGTGATTAAAATAAAAAGGACCTCTGTATATGTGTTTAAAGTGAATATAGTATGTGTCATTTGTGTAAATCGCGCTAACTACTGAATGTGTATGCAGTCAACATAATGCCTAACGGTAGCGTACGTTTACGCGTATATGTACGGTGTGTGCGGTTAACATAACGACATAAACGCCCAACTGTGTCATACATTTAAGCGTATATGTCTGGTATGTACATGTCAGATGAGAATATGTAATATCAAAGTACGGTAGTGCTATCATTGCGCCGATCCATTTATCTTATTCAAGTAAGAATATTAATGATTGCATTCTGATCAGGGTCTGCAGAACCTATCAGACTCACCAGACTGACCAGGATCCATAGAATCGATTAAACTTAACCTCCCTATTCGGTTTATAGTTTATACACCCGACACGGCTTATTCGTCTGATCAGGGTCTACACATATAACCAAAGTGTACACATCTGATCAGGGTCTATCTACTTATCATGCCGGGTTTGTAAGTACGAATGATACATAAAATCGCAACGTAGTAAAGCAATAAATTTACCTACTCGAATTTTAGCTGCGGTATTGATGGGTCCGAGCCCATACATGCGCAGGCTTTTCTATTTCTTTGTTCTTATTACATGCAAAGTAATATTATAGATGATGCTGATAATAATAATAATAATTATTACTATTATTATTATTATTTACCTAGTCCTGGATCCGTCCCTGATTCATAAAAAAATGCTGTGTCCTACTCGTAAAATTCATCAAGGCGTATGCAATTAGCTCCCTTTAAACAGTAAAACCTAAAGAGTGAGGACCTTACTCTGCATTTACCAGGGTATAAATAAATATAAGTACTGTTATTATTTTACATTATGTATATATTAAGAACATTATAATTATTAATATACCCAGAAAATGAACAGTCCCCTTGCCCCGCATTAAGAAACCACGTGCTCGTAGCGGTGACATCACGTGAAATCGGGAAACCTCTCGGGAGAAAAATAAACTTATTTTATAGAGCCTTTCTCGTCAGAAATGCATACGAAACTGGCACGTATTAAAAATTTAAAGAACCTACATATTGGAACAGATAGGCCTATGCAAACAGCGTAGACCCAGATCAGACGCCGCAGAGAACAAGGAAATGAAAATAATTTAGGGGAATAGGATTCTGAGCTTTTCAAGATCGTCCTCCGAGTATATTCGTTAGTTAATTAAAGCCAGTATTGGTATTCCTGTATTTTTCACGAGTATTCCGGTATTTCGGTAGTATTTCGGTAAGTCGTGTGACCGCTACACCAGAATTCCAAAGTTGACCTGATCATTTCTGCAAAGCATATGCGAAAGCGCTACATGCGAAATTGTAAATAAGCATGTGCATCCGCGCATTCTGATCTGGGTCGTTCCTGCTCGTCAGTACACTGTGTCCTTCGATAAGATCTGCCGCTAATATTTTAGCGTGCCAAAGGTTTCAATAATCACGCCGAAAACGTTTTCGTCGTGGGGATTAATGCCTCCAGCAAGATATTTCCTGTCTGACCGTGTGATTGTCATGATATGCTCAGTGCATCCTATTTGAACAGGTAATGGTCCCAACAAAGATGATAGGTCCCACCAAGCCAAAATGAACCTAATCATTTGTTACAAATGTGATCAGTCTGTGCACTTGCTGGAGACTGCGATTCATGTATTACAGTGTTTTATACCAATGACTTAATCGGCGAATTGAATGGACACCATCCTGCACTAGACTGCGTCTCGTACTCTGATGTGACTAACACATACACACAAAGGGACATTTTCGCCTGAACAGGGATCTAATGAAAGGATTACTATTGATGACAGATAATTCTTGCAATAAGTATCGTTACCGAATTCTAAACGACAATACATTTTTTTTAAGAGAGAAATATTGCTAAAAACGTTAATGACAGTTAACAGGTTTGGCATACGTAGTTCAGTTTGGTGTAGAGCTAAAATCTTTGATCTTGATCAGGCTGCATTCAGATCTGGTTGTCCGCACTGTTCATTTATGTATGAGTCCTTTTTCAATAGAAACGACCTTATGGCATTTGAGACCAGCATAAACAAGATCAACATGCGCATCCACGCAGTCTGTATCGGGGCGGTCTGATCTGGGTCTACGCATATCGCCAACAGAATGCATTATGTCAGCAAGCAGTGTGAATACTGCGCTTCAAAACGGCGGAAATTCTAACCAGTCTGCGCTTTTTAAACTCCGTACACTTCACCTTTGAGGAAAGTGACTTTTGTGTTTCTGTAGTGGCTCAAACAAGAACAAACGTGCGGTAACCTTTTGAAGTACTTTTTGGTCAGCTTGTGTATCTCAGTGCGGTAAAGTGAAGAGGGTTGTTACGTAGGAAGACAGTGGACTAAGCCAGCCTATTTTAACAAAGTGGCACATTCCCGGAGTGCCGAACAAACGTATCTGGCGATTAATTAGTGTACCGGATAATTAATTGTTTTGTTATGAGAAACATTATTCGACATAGAATTAACTGGATGGAATTGAAAACAAATATCAGTGTGGTAATTATTTATTAGTTCATACAATTTCACATTCAGTTTACCAATCACACATAGCAAATATGAAAACCCTTTCATCGTGTTGGTCCTTTTTATGCCCCGCCACCAAAAAAGTGGCGGGGTATTATGTTATACCCTCTGAAATTTTGAGTATCCGTCTGTCTGTCTGTCTGTCTGTCCGTCCGTCAGCGCCCCCACCATTCGTGTGTCCGCACACTACCAGGAATTATCGTACTACAGGAACTGTCACTCAGGTTATCGATATTCAAATTTAGATCGGTTTCGATTAATTCCCTTTGACTGGAGGCCCGTAAGCGTCGTCTTACCTGTGTAGCTGGTGTGTAATCAACCCAGTGTCACACACCTACAGTACTACTACAATTCAGATTAAAGCATGTGTGGATGCATTGCTCTTGGACCCAATATACACTGGAATAGGTCCGAGTTAGAATGAATGAATGAATGAATGAATGTCAGCAGATTATTCAGTATAATTTTCAAAAGAATATCAATTGTTTAACCTAAGAATTGATTAATAATGATAATAACAAAATATTAATTAATTGATTAAAATAAATTATTATTACTATAATTATTATTATTATTTCATTATTTCAAATTGAATAAAAAGTGTTGTATTTAGTTATAGATAATTCAATATGATTTTTAAACGTATTTAAATAGTTTAACCTTAGAAAACAAAAGCAATTAATAAATTAAAAAAGTGTTATATTTAATGAATGGTAATTCAGTAAGATTTTAAAATGAAGAACAATAGTTAATCTCAGAGAACAAATGAGTTGATTAATTAAGGTTGTATTTAATTACTGATGGTAGTTTGGTACAATTTTTGAAAGAAAAACGATCATTTCACCTGGAGAAAACAAATGGGAAAATTTAATTAAATATAAGTAATTTGAAAAAAAAAATGAATGAATGAATAAAAAAAATTACTTTATGATAACCATAAACTAAAGAAAGAAAGAGGCCTATGGATAATGAATACGGGAGAAAGACCTATGTCATCCACTTCTTAACATCATAGGACAGTCTGCGTACCTCCGTTATTAAGTTATCCTAAGACATTTGTTGTTACAATACGAAAGAAAGAAAGAAAGAAAAAAAAAGCATATGGATAATGAGTACAGGGGAAAGGCCTATGTCATCCACTTCTTAACTTCAAAGGGCAGTCTCCATACCTCCGTTATTAAGTTAGGTTATCCTAAGACATTTGTTAGTACAGTAATTAAAGCTACCTACTCTTTAAGGTGATCTAGGTAACCTATTTCACATCATTTCTATCACCACAGATTAAAGAAACCTATTAATCAGAATGCAATCAAGTGTGTTTAATCAATGCTCACCAGACACCATGATATGCGGCGTCTGATCTGGGTCTAAAGTTCTTATCTATTTGTCAATATCCCTTTTTTAGCATAAATGAGTAATATCAAATATTACTGTGTTTTAAGCAACCTTCAGGTATGTGCCCTTTGTGGACCAAGACCCCATTGCGCTTTCTGAGCAAGGTTATGCTCTTTGCTTAATGTGTGCTACAGATCTGATTGTTAAGATCAGTGTGTGCAGATGCTTATGCTAAACAATCCTACAGGCCATTCTGTGCCTGAGCATAGTAGTAGTATTAGGGTACATACATGATTAGAAAAAAAAAACAAAAAAAAAAACACGCAATTTTAGAGGTTTAAATTATTGGTAATTTGATAATTTAGTAGTTTGAAACCAGTCTGCAAAGCTCACACAGACCATCAGCTGGACAGAGGTGTACAAACAGGACATTTCTTTCAAGAGAGGTACATAAATAGCTTTGGGCTATTTGTTCACAGCATAAAGACAATTAGCTATTTCATAAACTTAGGACCCATTGGTGGCGCGAATTAGCATAGTACTTATCAGTTAGCACTTTGGGTAAAAGTTTTGCAGACAACATAAATATGGGACAATTTTCTCCGGTTCTCCATTAAAACATATGTTGTAGGTATTAATTTGATGTACCTCGGTGAAGCAAAAACATGTTGTGAGTACTCATTTGAAGAACCTTGGTGAGGCTCATCTAATGAGTACCCACAACATATGTTTTTATGGAGAAAAAAATACAATCACCAAATACTTATCCTGAACAATTTTTCTCTGTATGTTTTATTTTCAAAACAGGATTTGACATTTCATGAAAATTGTCTCCAATGACTATTTGCATGAAGTGTCAAATCCTATTTCTGGATAAACTAAGACAATAACCACTTTATCGCATGCTGAATTAGCCCAGAAAGTGATAAACGTTTAGGGATCAAATATCACCCCCACCCCAAAACAGGAAATGGTTTGACATTTCTTGCAAAGCATCTCCATTGCAAACAATTTGCATGAAATGTCAAATCCTATTTTCTGGGGAAAATTCAACAAATATCACCAGTTTTTTGCTGCTGAAGTAGCCCAGAGAGTGGAAAAGGTTAAGGGTTAAAAATTTTACCCCTCCCCCACCCCCACAAAAAAGAAAACAACAAAAAATAAAGTTTGACAGTCCATACAAACTGTCTCTGTTGGAGACAATTCGCATGACATGTCAAAGCCTACTTTCTGGGAAAAATAAGAATATCATCATCACTTTTCCCTTGATGCATGAACGTTGTTTAACAATCATTTAAACTTAAGAAAAAAAAAAATAGACAAACTGTCAAAAAACTTTCATAAAAATTAATGTAGAATATGCTATTTCTAGTTTTATCTTATCATCTCAAGAATTGCAGGACCACGCGACCTGTCTCAGATAAAGGGCAGTTGTGTCAGATTATGAAAAAAGGGAAATTATGTATTATGCAAACACTAAAGATCCAGATCAGTCTGCGCATCTGCACACTCTGATCAGGATTTTAAATCTTAATCAATATATTCTACAGTAATTAGTGTTTATTTAGTTACACGGTTAAAGATGGTGCTTTGTTTGCCCATATTCCTTGATCATAGTTATAATGGTCCTTTTCAAATGTTGATGTTCATTTGATATTTTGACCACTTTGTATTTATTGCATGAGGTATAGATTAAGCTATTATTACATTGTCCAGTGGCCTGAGGCTTCTAGTTCCCACGGGATAATAATAATAATGGTAGACAAATGGAACCAGAAAATAAACAACGTGCTGTTATTTAACTTGTATTTATATATGTTTGAACAATTTTTTTAATGCTAATATAAATGAAAGTAAAATGTTTTGTTGACCGTTTCAAGAACTTTGAGATGTCTTCAAGTAACATAAGAAACAATTATGATTGAATCTTTTTTCAAAAAAAAAAAAAAAAAAAAAAAAAAAAAAATGGGCCTTATGAATTATGCGATCAATGTAGACCCGATTAGTCTTTGTGTCCGCTGAAATAAATTGATCAGTCTATACTGCATGTTGAATACAGCTTGCACAATCTATCAAAGAAAAATGTATGCACATGCTGATCTGGAACTACAATGGTTGCTGCTTTTATTTGGAGAGACTCGTGTTATTTTTGTGTTGGGTAATTAGCAAATATGGATAAAATGTCGTTTTCCTTGGATTATGACTGTTACTACTATCCTAGATTTTTAGACAGAGAGGTCTGTGCCAACGGTGTAGACCCGGATCAAATGTCACATTACGCATTGTGTGTTCAGGGTCTACACTATTTTACACTTACCCAGCAATGTTTAGACAAATCAGCTGGTTCTGTAATGGCATTGTTAAAAAGATAGGGCAAGTGTTGTAAAGAGTAGAACTTGATCGAATCATCTGGTATCCCAGGTTTGTTTTTGAAACAATTGTCTTTAGAGTAATGTTTGAAAAGGTGTGTACTGAACAATTTTTTGAATCTGACTGAGAAAGTGGTTTATAGTATTTAACCTCGGGATTCTGATAAACACACCATAAGAAAAGGCAGTGACCCTGATCAGACATTACATCACAGAGTATCTTAACAAAGGTCTACACTGTTTGCCACTCAGATAGCAGGTATAAGCTGTGTCAATAGGTAGCCAAACGGACTTGATCAAATTTCAGTATGATAGTAAATTAATGTGTCTAATAGTGTTTATACGGTAATTACCAATATTTTACCCCTAAATACACATGTACGATAGTATAAACTGTCCATGTGGCTATTTTACAAATAAAACATTTCGAATATGACCAGCTTTATAATATTTATTCTTCGGAATTGTGATGTACAACATACTAATAATAATAGTAGTAGTAAATACTACTACTACTAATAATAATAATAATATCATTAGTATCATTATGTTTCAATTTCCTAGATAACCATTTTATGAAACAAAATTTCTGAAAATAATATCAATTATCATTTTGTTTTAATGTATTTTGTTTTAAATATTATATTTTTTTTTATTAAATATACATATTTAACACCGCATGTTGAATAGAGCTTGCACATTCTATCAGAGAAAAAAATGTATGCACATGCTGATCTGGAACTACAATGGTTGCACGTCATATTTAATGCTGCTTTTATTTGGAGAGACTCTTGTTATTCACAGATTTAGAGAACGTTTGAGAGAGAGAGAGAGACTCAAACTCATTCATTTAGTCCTTATTTGTGTACAGGAATCTAAAATGAGCAAATCATGTCAATTAAAGTGCTAGTTTATGCAAAAAGATCAAATATTGGATTTGATTCTGTTTGTGCAATTAAAATTGCGCATAAGCATGTATATCAATTATGTAAAAAGTGATTTCGTTGTTTTGTTTTGTCAAGATAAGGACATAATTGGCATTCATTAGCAGTAATTGTTATTAAGAAAACATCGCAAGAGTGGCCGTGCATTTAGGTATTTTTCTTGTATCCCGACAAAGCATTTTTTTTTTCATCATTAAACAAACAAAAAAAACACACAAAAAAAACAACAACAAAAAAACAAGTTATTAAGCAGTTTGTAGTTTTCCTGTGGTCAAAAGTAATTATATCAAATTTTCATTAAAGCTTCAATAAATTGCCGAATAAAAACATAATTCGACATAAACAAAAATTAAATAAATAAGTTTATATTATCATAAATATATATCTTTGTTTTCCTTTTTGAAGCTAAATAATCTTTATAATACTATCAATGGATACCAATTCTTTTTTATTTTCCAATTCTTACAACCTCTTTTGCAATTCATGCTAGTATCATGTGTACACAAGACCTGCGTCTGTGTAATCATTACACATTTTCTCTCCGCATTTTTAAAATATAGCTATATTCTGCAACCTGTGGGCCATTTTTAATAAAATAATTTATTCAATATTTTATTACATAACTATAGATATTAAATAGATCTATCGAATGAGAGGTTATAATGAACGGAGAAATTTTAAAAAATATGATTTTTGGGCGATTGAATCAAGGCAATTTTTCATTTTTGTTGTAAAATACAAAGACTTAATAAGGAAAAACCCTTGTAGCATTCATTACAATCTGGGCCATTTTAAATTTTATCTTATTTCAACAAATTTGGTATCAAATTGAAGCAGATACATTTTCCCATCTATTGCGAGGTTATAATAATATCTTGTATTATTGAAAATAAATGATTTTATTAGTTAAATGATGGGCTCCTATATAATTCTATACATTTCCACACTAGTACCTGTCTGAGAACTAGCGACATGCTGTGACGTCACAGAAGGGACCGATTGGTGCGGATTAGTACCTGTAGTACGAGAATTCCTGCATATGCTCCTCCTACAGTTTTAGGCCAATCCTTTTCAAACTTTACAGGCGCTTTTAGGATGGTCTGAAGATATGCATATTGTTTTTTCAGAACCCTGAAATTATTTTTTATCACAATTTTTTCATTCTTAACTTAGACTTTTTTCGAGCCCCGTCCGTCAGCGCCCCCACCATTCGTGTGCCCGCAACTCCTCTTACAGTTTTAGGCCAATCCTTTTCAAACTTCAAACAGGCGCTTTAGGATGGTCTGAAGAAATGCATATTGTTTTTTTCAGAATCCTGAAATTATTTTTTATCACATTTTTTTTCATTTTTAACAGACTTTTTTCGAGCCCTAATACTACAGAAATGTATAGGGAGTATGTACCTTGTACGCGTAACTCCTCCTACAGTTTTAGGCTAATCCTTTTGAAACTGTACAGGCGCTTTTAGGATGGTCTGAAGATATGCATATTGTTTTTTCAGAATCCTGAAATTATTTTTTATTACATTTTTTGCATTTTTAACTTAGACTTTTTTCGAGCCCTAATACTACAGAAATGTATAGGGAGTATGTACATTGTACGCGCAACTCCTCCTACAGTTTCAGGCCGATCCTTTTAAAACTTTACAGGCGCTTTTAGGATGGTCTGAAGATATGCATATTGTTTTTTTCAGAATCCTGAAATTATTTTTTATCACTTTTTATTGCATTTTTAACTTAGACTTTTTTGTGTGTTTTTTTGAGTTCTGAAATAACTGTTTATTGCTTCTCTTCATGTTTAACTTAGATTGTTTTCAGTCCTTATACTACAGAAGTGCATAGGGAATATGTCCCTGTGTCTGTCTGTGGTTATAATAATCTGCATTAACTGCCATACATGGATCACTGTTGCTGATCTTTAAATGCCATGTAAGTAATGATAATTAGTCATTTAAACTTCATTGTTGTGTTGTCTGTGGTGGCTGCTTGTAGAAATCACCCTCATACTCTTCTGTTGTTTGATGGCACCAATTCCAACCATAAACATAATGAAAAAAATTTGCAGTGGCGGGGCATGGTGCATGGCTTGCAGTTTTATTTGTCGTTTCGGGTGTCCGATAGCCAGGTCAATTTTTGCTGTAAGTGAATCTGTCCTAAAATTTCGAACAGTAAATTTTTAGCAAATCATAATTTCTAAAATTTCGAACAGCAAGAACTGAGATTTTTTAATTTTGTTCGAAATTTTAGGACATTTACCGTATATCAAAAATTTTAACATTTCTTTTTGTTCCAGGTTATTCAGCGATGCGACATGCTATACCTGGACTATTACTGGATATCTTGCAGAGAACTACGAGTTGGGACAGTTCTTTACTGATGGGAGCCCCACCCCATATGGCTATACTGCCGGGGTAAGACCCATCAAGGTGGCATCTTATGGATGCTTAAGTATCCAAAATATGTCAAAGTCCACCAGGCACCAGTCACCGGTCACCACTCACCGGTCATTCATTATCAGCTTCACCAGGCACCAGTCACCGGGCATCAAGGCATGGATAAAATCACCGGGCATTCCTTACCGGGCATCCAGGCAGGGAGAAAATCACCGGGCATTTATCAATTATTCACGGGTACTAGTGTCCGGTCATTGTGACGGATTACTAGTTACTCCTACCGGGCAACAGTTACAAGTACTAGTGTCCGGTCATTGAGTCGCATTATTAGTGACTCCTACCGGGCAACAGTTACGAGTACTAGTGTCCGGTCATTGTGTCGAATTATTAGTGACTTCACCGGGTAACAGTTACGAGTACTAGTGTCCGGTCATTGTGTCGCATTATTAGTGACTCCTACCGGGCAACTAGTTACGAGTACTAGTGTCCGGTCATTGTGTCGAATTATTAGTTACTTCACCGGGCAAACAGTTACGAGTACTAGTGTCTGGTTACTTATGTCCAATTACTAGTGTATACCTCTGGGAAATAGTTACTAGTGTATACCACTGGGAAATAGTTATGAGTACTACTATCCAGTCATTGTATCGGATTACTAGTGACGTCTACTGGGCAATAGTTACGAGTTCTAGTGTCCAGTCATTGTGTCGGATTACTAGTGACTGGGTAACAGTCACTAGTCCCCGAACAATCTATTAATGTTCATAGAGCTTTATAGACAGTAAGTCAATGGATATAGGTTATAAAATGACAGTGTTTGGTTCGAATACCTAGTAACCACTTATATATAGAATTCTATCCAGTCTTTCCCGAATTAGACGTAGAATTTTAAATAATTCATTGACTTATTATAGGAGTGTAATTCTTTATTAATATTTTAAACTAACATGTTTGTTTTCTCTCTGTCATTAGGTAGAAAGAGATTAACGTCCGATTTTAGCGAATTTCACCGGGCAGTAGTTACGTAGACTAGTCCGGTCATTATGTCGGATTACTAGTGACCGACTAGTAGTCACTAGTCTTCGAACAACATATTACTGCTCATAGAGCGTCATAGACAAGTCAAACCTTGGGTACAGGTTATAGAATGACAGCGATGGGTTCGAATACCTAGTAGCCTCTTATGTCGTAGAATTCTGTCCAGTCATTTCTGAATTAGACTTAGAATTCAAGATATATATATATATATATATATATATATATATATATATATATATATATATATATATATATATATATATATATATATATATATATATATTTATTTATTCTTGGTAAATGAATTAACAATTATCGGTTACGATCAAATTTGCAATTCATTGACTAAGTATAGCAGGTGCTTCTATCTATATTTAAAATAACTTCTCTCTCCCTTTATTCGCTAGAAAGAGATTAACTTCTTTATTCGGCTCCAAGGCTCAGGTGAATTCCATAAAATTATTGTTATTTTCAAAGAAGAAAAATATACACGGAATCTAATTATTTCTTCTTTCCTCCCAAGTTTTTTTCTACATGCTCACGATATGTATCAGCATGCAGTCTAGGGAATAAGTTAGATGTAGAAAGCAGCAGTCGATCCTCTCTGCTTTCTATTATTACATTCATAAAGTATCAAAAATCTAGACGAATTAGATAACTGATCCTTACTAATTAGGAATTGATCTATTGATTAATGATATAAAGAGTCTAGGTCAGTCGTGCCCTGTCTGAACTAATTAATATGAAGAAAATCATATATTAAGGCATATATAATCCAATACGCTCTTGACTGTGCCTTTCATTTTCCTTCTGGATCATCTAAGACTAGGATAGTAATGTTCCAGATAAATTTGTCTCAGTAATAGAATTTATTACGCTGAAGATTCTTCATCTGGGAACAATAATTTTACTATGATTACGATCGGAAATTATTTAAGGAAGGTGTGAAACTTATAAACAGCTAGACCTAATCTACGTATAGTATAGGTCTACATTATCTATTATTGAGGAATAGTTTGCTTCGACTAGCTCTAATGCCTCTACTGTTTACACTTATAACAAGAGTCCATGTCAATCAAAGTTTGCTCGGACCCTTGGAATAGACAAATGGATAGATATTCAGTAAAGGCATTAATTTATCCAGTACGTGACTGATTATTATTGCCTAAATTACATATTACATACAGTTTGTCTACTTAATTAATTAATTGGCTATGTAACCGTTCAGAAACTGTCACAGTCAATTATTTCTTAGGTCTAAACACTAAGAATGCATAAATCTTATATACATGTATATAAAATGCTTAGAGGGTAATTAACGTAACCATAGTTTACCTCAAAATAGCAGATATAATTATATTCACATTAATCATCGCTTTGTCCTACTCTGTACGTTTAAGGTTAAGACAATGGGCAAAATATTTATATAAAATGCTTAGATGGTAATTAACGTAACGAATAGTTTACCTCAAAATCGCAGATACATTTTATGATTACATTCGTTAAAGGGATCAACAGTTCTTCTTACTATAAGAATTCAAGTTCTGTTTGCGAGTAATGGAAAGAAAACTATCTTGATATACCGTGTTCGCTTCAAGATAAAGATCCATATATATATATAAATATCTTTTCCGAAGCTGGATAATTATACTTTAGATACGATAAGTCATTTCAAGATGTTTCGATGGGTCATGAAATGCACTGTCTAAATTCATAATATAGAGTTCGTTTATATTAACTTCACAACGTAGTAAGTGCCGCACCTACGTTTCTGGTCAGATCTTACTATTTCGTGATACGATTTTGAACATACCGGAAGTTGTCCGATTATACATTCGGTAAATGAACTTTCGCTTAGCATTTACGCTTTATGCCATTAAGATTATTTGACAATATTTGGAGATATTATATAATAACCGATATTTATATATCTGTCTTCATTAATTATCATGTTGAACTTGCTTTTATGTTTAGATTGACCTTTCTCGCTACGTTTCAAGTCTAAATCTTACTAACATTACCGACCCGTCAAGTTATGTTATAGATTAAAATTTTTCCTAAACAATTTTAACAGCATTTCAGTATTCAGCGTGTAATGACTATATGAATACTTGGAAGTATTTCAACTCTGCGCTTGTTAAGCTAAGCTAAAGACAAGCTCTAGTTTGTTTAGAATGGATACTATCCTTCGATTCAGTTCAGGGAGATACATTCATTCAACCATAAAAATTTTTTTTTATTTTTTTTTTGATTACTAAGAACTCATTTTCTACCTGCGAATACAGAAATAATGAATACTGTTCTTGCATATTGGTTAAAGAAGGAACAAATTATATCTTAAACCTATATGACTTTAAATTAATAATAATTACCTATATTATTTCAAATTTATACATATTTAACCTTTGCGTTAGGCATCGTGGTTACACTTCTATAATTATAACGCTCTATGGTTTACGCATAGATCTCGAGAGTATATATATATTTCTTCCTGAATTCCTAATACGACCACGCAATTGGGTATTTCAGGAACTATCGATTAGTCAGAAATAGGTTTTTACACTATACATATTCAATTCTATTGAATATTTATCTATAAAATTCCGGGCAGTAATTTTATAACAAGTTATATGTTTAGTTATTCCTTGCTTAATAAATAGTTACGCTTAATGTTGCCGGCCTCGGTGGCTCAGTTGGATGCGCCGTCCGACTGGAGACTAGGAGGTCGCGGGTTCAGCCCCCGCCGAGGTCGGCAACATTCTTTCGTGGAGATTGATCATGAAATATTTTCTACGGTCATTCTCTCCCTTCCGCTGATTCAAGAAGGGCAGTTGTCAGTTTCTGGCGAAAGAATGTGCACAATACTGGTTAACTGCTTAGAGGACTAAGCCTGCCCAGAAAACGTGTGGTTAGGTAAACTGACCGCGCTTGACTTGGCCCCATTGGGTTGACTGGGCCGTAAAACCTCAACACAAACAAAACGCTTAATGTTTTATTCATAGCAGGGATTTGCCCTGTAGTAAAATTTTAATTTGATATTTTTTATTTCTATTCTCACTATTCTTAAATATTCGTACAGAATAGTAACTCTATCTCTGAACTTATAAGTTAAGTGTTATCAGAGATAATAAATCAGTATTGTTGAATAATATTTCTAGAGAATGTCTATCGCCCGATTACATTCTTTCTAGAGTCCTTTCTCTTTGTCTGAACATTCTGATTTGTCATTACAAAGTGGATATTAAATTTTTCTTGTTTTCCATGATTATGTACTCCGGAGTAATTTTCATGGCAATCCTTTCAGGCAATAGAAAAATTCTATCCAGTTATTTCCTATTGCTTAATCTCAGCAGTATGGCAAGATTTTAAGCCTAATATGAAGGCTGTCTTACAGTTAACTGTTATCAGCCTTATTCTTCTCTCTCTTATAGTCTGCCAAACTCTACGTGATGATGTTGGCAGTCTCTTCCTTTCTTAATTTGCCCAGGACACGAAACGCTTTCGATATTCCCAAGGACAAAGTATTTATCAATGACTTAGGTTGTCTTTTCTCTCAGTAGAGTTAGGCAACCTCCGTATTATCTTATTGCCTAGACTAAAAATACGTTAATACAATTAGTCTAGCAATAGTTTAAATCATACATTATTTATATACATTGCATTTCTAATGGATAACTGAAATTCATTTAAGTTTACTCCATCTACACAATTTATTATCTCCCCATTTTTAATTTAAATCAAAAGGGAATAATTATACAACATTATGGTTATTTTAAGTTTATGGTCTGTTTATCGGAAACGGTCCTGTCACTCCAATTAAACAGACTCTAATTAGATCATAATTCTAATAGCTTAGACTATTACAATTAGATAATCTTTACATATCCAGAAATTATCAGAAAATCTCAAGATATGTAGATTATCTATAGGAAACTCGACCGAGAAGACATTTCCTTATTTAAATTGTGCCTCTAAGATAGATAGCTTATTGTCTAGACTTCTGCTTGACACGTTTTGTTTCGAACATATTTTCAAACAATATTCCTGAGCTTACATTGCAAATGGAATATCGAGGTTACGTCTAAATGGCTCATTAATCTTTTTGGGGCCAATAGTTGTTTCCCAAAAAAGAAAGTGTTGTGTGTGTGTGTGGGGCGGGGGGGGGGATAATTTGGTCCCTGAGGCTTGAGAACTGGCATCCTCTAGAGTCTCCTATTAACATACAAGGTAGTAAGACCCTAACACCTTAAAGGTATGTTATATTGTGATTCTAGATCATTCTTTCTATTAAATATAGAGCTAGAATGTATCTGATTCCTTAGAGTTTCCTGAGTCTTAAACCAGAAGTTGTGGGATACAATTTATTTTGTGTTGGAATTAGGAGAGCACCTCCCTCCAATTCTGCAAATTCTAGCACATTATCTATAGGTTAATGTATTGTGCAGTTAAAATGAAGTTTTTTAAAAGTAAAACATATTTTAACTATCAATACTTAACCTATAGATAATTAAAAATGATCCCTCCTCACCTCCCGCGCTTCTCTCTCCTAATTGTGTCTTTTGTATTACACATCAAAGAAACTGACACGTGATCTATTAAGCGGGAAGAGTTACGTCACACAGGTAACTGCCTAAGGGACCTTCTGGTTTAAGACTACGACTGAAAGGTCGTTTTTTCTGTGGAAGGTGTGAAAAACAGAATGGAATAGCACATTATCTATAGGTTAAGTATTGATAGTTAAAATATGTTTTACTTTAAAAAAAAAAATCATTTTCCCTATATATCTATATAGAAAATTTTAAAATTCTTCTTGTCAGAAACCACGGGACCGATTTCAATATAATTTTGCAGAAATGTTCCTTTGGTGATCCTCTACCAAGATTGTTCAAGCCATTTGGATTCATCAAAAAACATGGCCGCCAGGGCGCGGGAATTTCCCCTATATATTTATATAGAAAAGTTTAAAAATCTTCTTGTCAGAAACCACTGGACTGATTTCAATATAATTTTGCAGAAATGTTCCTTTGGTGATCCTCTACCAAGATTGTTCAAGCCATTTGGATTCATCAAAAAACATGGCCGCCAGGGGGTGGGGCTTAATTTTCCCTATATATCTATATAGAAAAGTTTAAAAATCGTCTTGTCAGAAACCACCAGACCGATTTCAATATAATTTTGCAGAAATGTTCCTTTGGTGATCCTCTACCAAGATTGTTCAAGCCGTTAGGATTCGTCAAAAAACATGGCCGCCAGGGGGTAGGGCTTATTTCCCTATATATCTATATAGAAAAGTTTAAAAATCTTCTTGTCACCAATAGACCGATTTCAATATAACTTGGCAGGAATGTTTCTTTGGTGACTCTACCACGGTTGTTCAAGCTGTCATGATTCATCAAAAACATGGCCGCTAGGGGGCGGGGCATATTTTCCCTATATATCTATGTAGAAAACTTTAAAAATCTTCTCGTAAGAAACCGTTGGATCGAGTTCAATGTAACTTGGCAGGAATGTTGCTTTGGTGACCTTCTACCAAGGTTGTTCAAGCCCTCATGATACTTCAAAAAACATGGTCGCCAGGAGGCGGGGCTTATTTTCCATATATATTTGTATAGAAAACTTTAAAATTCTTCTTGTCAGAAACCATTTGACCAATTCCAATATTACTTGGCAGGAATGTTGCTTTGGTGACCCTCTACCAAGATTATTCAAGCAATCATAATTCGTCAAAAAAACATGGCTGCTATGGGTGGGGCTTATTTTCCCTATATATCTAAATAGAAAATTTTAAAAATCTTCTTGTCAGAAACCACTGAACCGATTTCAATATAACTTGGCAGGAATGTGCCTTTGGTGACCCTCTACCAAGTTTGTTCAAGCTATCATGATTCGTCAAAAAACATGGCCGTTAGGGGGTGGGACTTATTTTCCCTATATAGCTATATAAAACACTTTAAAAATCTTTTTGTCAGAAACCACTGGACCAATTTCAATATAACTTGGCAGAATTGGTGACCCTCTTTCAAGATTCAGTTCAAGCCATCATGATGCATGAAAAAAAAAAACATGGCTGCTGGGGAGCAGGGCTATAAAATTTATACAAAAATCTTAGAGCATTGAACTTGGCTGAAACTTCAACAGTAAGTATGCAAAGCTGTTTACTCAGGTGAGCGATATAGGACCATCATGGTCCTCTTGTTCTGAAATATGTCATGTTTTAAGCTAGCCTGAACTCTTGTCAGCTCTATATTTCTTTACTTGGATGATAGTGACACAAATAAGGCCAAGTTACATAGTAAAAGTGAAACTTGTAGACAACTGAATATATTGGTTTAGGTGATTTTAATAGTTTTGGAGAGATTTAATTTAATGTAAAACATTTTTTTAAAACAACATTGCATGCTTTCAGAACAAATGATTTTTTTCTTTTAATTCTAATGAGGTAGTTAGGGGCTATGGACTCTACAAATGTGTCTTTCAATGAACTGCCTATCCCTAAACTCTTCTTTTCAGACTATGGTGCTTAAAACATAATGTTTGCAACCACCATTGAACTGGACACATGTGCGGCCACCATTGAAACCAACATACATTTGTGGGAACTGTTGATCTCCAGACATACATTTATGCAGCCACCATTGATTGCCGACATACATGCCTGGCCACTGTTGATCCTTACATATATGTGTGGCCACCGTTGATCCCCGACATATGTCCACCGTTCATCCCCAGCATACACTTGTGGCTACCTTGGACATGTGCGGCCAACCTTGATCCTTGACATACATGAACGGCCAACGTTGATCCCCAGCATATATGTGAGACCACCGTTGATTCCAGCATACATGTGTGGTCAGTCACCATTGATACCCAGCATACATGTGCAGTCATCATTGATCCCTGATATACATGTGCAGCCACTTTTGATCTCCTACATATACACCACCAGGGTTGATCCCCTGCATATATGCACAGGCACCGTTGATCTCGGACATACTTGTGCAGCCACCATTGATCCCCGATATATATGTGCGGTGACCACTGATCCCCAACATTATGCAAGACTACCATATACATGTTTAGTCACTGTTCATCCCCTATATAATACATTTGCTGTCACCGTTGATCCCGGTGTCGCGTGAGATGTTTAAGACCATGAGATGTTTCAGAACGCATGCGCAACGGAAGCGGATATCAGGTTGGGGAAAAGGCGTGAGATTTGTCAGAATTTATCTGCCCCAGTTGACTTCCTATTTTGCTGTTGTCTATATAAGGTGTTTTTTTTCTTTTCTCCGTACTGCGTTTGAATTTAGAATACCCAGATGAATTATGGAGGTATTTGTCTTGCTTCGACACCTGTACTATTTTTAATATCTGTTGCATTATCTTCCGCTAGGTGGCATTTTTCAAATACTGAAGAATATGACATGCGCAGACAATGATATCTGTTGACATACGGCGTGAAGAACAAAAACGTGCATTCATATTCGCCGTGTGCGTCTGTTTACGTACCAGCTTACGGTTTGATACCTACAGAAATGTAGTTTTTTTTTTCTTATGTACTTTATGATCAGACGGCTGCATAAAAATGAACAGAATTTGGAAAATCGTGGATGCGTTGAAAATGGCTGCGTCACCAGCGATGTTCGTACAGTATTAGGATTCATACACGTGACTTGAACGACTATTTACTGAACGCACAACTGTGGGGTTTGACGCGGTATAACTTGTATAAGCAGAAATGTTTAGCATGATGGATGAAACATTGTTGGAAGTACTGACCTGGAACACTTGTGATATTTGACAGCAGAAGGTAAGCTATTGTGTGATTGCCAAAACTGTAGGTCAGCCTGGTATATCAGACAGTTGGTAGAGCACCTGACTTACAAGCAGGGGATTGCGATTTAAATTCTGCATTAGGCATACCTTTCCCTCCTTTAGTTGCTTCAATGGCAATGAGGTACTTGTGAGTGTGGAGAAAAGCTAGGCACTGTTAGTGTGTTCAGTTGATGTCTGCCACATATAAGTTAAACACTGTTAAAGGGAGAGGAGTGTAGTAATTGGTGAGACTGCAGGCCCATATGCAAGGGGGTTCATGGGGTACAAAGGCACCCTCTTTTCTGGAGAATTACTTCAAAATCATGCAGTTTTTAAACCCAAATTCACTTTATATCCCTAATTTTGGCCCCCAAATTGCATTTTCAAGAAGCATTCGCACCCCTGTTTTCAGAATACCTAAAATTCCACCCCCAACCCCTCTCCCCATTTCAAAAATCTGCGTATGGACCTGGACTGTCAGCCTGATTAGCTCAGTTGGTAGAGCACCTGATTTGCAGCCATGGGGTCGCGGATTCGAGTTCTCCTAAGTTTATTTTAATATTGATTATTGAACATGTTAAAGGGTCTACACGGAAAACAAAATTGAAAATTCCAGCTAAAAACAGTACAGGTCTGCAGATAAAAAATTGCAAGTGAATTGCAATATTCTTATAATAAAGAAAAAATGAAAGGAAAACTGCTTGCCTAAGGCCGGACTTGAACCCATGATCCCCATTTCACTAGACAGTAGTGTTGGGAATCAGCCAGAATTTCATTGTTGATGATCGGTTTTGTAAAACCGACTGATCATTGAGTAATAATTGACTTGTAGAAAATATATATTCACTCTTAATTCAGCCATCTTCCAGGTACCTATTCATTGCTGCAGATCAATAAGAGGGGTATCCAGGTAATATTTTTCTTATTTCGCCATGAAAACATATAATGTACGGGCCCCCGTAGCCTAGTGGATAAGAGAGTTGACTCTTGATCCATTAGGTTTCTCACCGCTGTGGTTCGATCCTGGCTCGGGTCATATGTGGGAAAGCCAAGTTCTGCTTACGGATGGTCAGGTGGTTTTTCTCCGGGTTCTCCGGTTTTCGCCCACCTTCGATGAACGATCGGCTCGATATAAGTGAAATATTCTTGAAAGGGCCGTAAAACCCAAATCAAAAAAAAAACATAATGTTGTTGGTACTCATTAGAAGTGCCTCTGCAAGGTGCTTCAAATGAGTACCTAAAACGTCAGTTCTTTTGGGTTGACTTTTTTTAAGGCTCTTTTGTCAAATCTTTTCACTTTTATTTACCATAAATCAAGAATGACCCTAACAGACAGCTCTGAACTTCATTTATTGATGACTTGCCTATGAAAATAAAAGGTGAGAAAAATATATTTGTTTCAAAACCAAAAAAAAAAAAAAAAAATCTGATTAGTTGACTATAAAAGATCTTTCCGATCTTCAGTCACAAGAGGCAAAAGTGATTGCTGAATGATTATAATCGATCATCATTGGCAAGACTACTAGACAGGTGCTGAACCTACTGAGCTAGGAAGGATACACAAATGTATACCCCTGTGTAAATAGTATCATACAGAAGTGCTGAAATCTAGTTGTATGTTAGAGTAAGAGGAAATAATAATAATCATAAAAATAATAAAAAAAAGTTCTGCATGTGTAACAACATGATAAATACAAAATCCTTTATCTTAATCAAAATATTATTTTTCAAATTTATAAGAGTAGAGATAGTGCTTTTCAAAGGAAGAACAATAAAATAAACAATTGCAGTGATATGAAAGTATAGAAATAAACATGCAGTAATAAGATTAACTCAATATTATGGTATATTTGTGTATAAAAAATGTATAAAGTATTTGCCTGATTATTTCTATATGGTTATAATCTTAGTACATGAATATACTGGGTTATGTTTGTTTACATGTTTAATAATCATTGGAACCATTTAGGCAGAAAGTACACAGTCCTTTATCCCTAGTTACAATATTTTAAATTATGTCCTATCAATGGAATGACCATTGAAACACATTTGATACCACAATTAGAATATTAGACTCCCTATCAGAAATAAATGATAATATATTGTGCAGCATACTGCTGAATATAATAACTGTAGTGTGCTGTACAATATATAAGGTGGTGACATTGTCATTCTATGTAAGGTACTCTATGAAATAAAGATGGGATATTGAGGAGAGCTGCTTAAATAAAATATTTAAGGAATATGTTACAAAGAGATGTTATAAGCAAATTTATTAAATTATGTAGTTATGATATTAGAATATATACTGTGTTGTGTTTGTTTACATGATTATTGATCATTATAGTCATTTTAGTAGAAAGTATATAGCTCTTTATTCCTAGTTACAATAATTGTTTAAAGTTATGTCTAATTGGTGGAATGACCCCTGAAATAGTTTCAATATCACATTTTGAATATCAGTTTTTGTACCAGAAATAAATGATAATATAGTGTACAGTATACTTCACAGTAATTGTAGCATATTATAAAATACAAAAGATGGTCATTTACCATTATATGTAGAGTACTTCATAAATTAAAGATGGGATAGTTTCTTTTGAGAAGGGTCACTTCATAAAATATTAAAGGAATAAGTTAGAGATTCAACAAAAAAGATTATAGAGAAAGAGATTAGGACATGTGTACACTAAACATCTTTCAAACAAGTATGAGTCATATCCACTAATCTCTATATGTAATCAAAATATGAAGAGGCTGGTTGTAGTAGAATGATACACAAATGAAAATCCCTGTATTACAGTATTACAAAAATAGAATTGTTGCAATTGACTGGTATATGTTAGATAAGAAGAAATAAAAGTACAAAGATCTGAATGAATCACAATTGTCAGGGTAGGTACAAAAGCTTTTATTCCCAGTTAAAATATATTTCTTTCTTCTAAATGAAGAGATAGTGTCTTTTATAAAATAAATAATATAATACACTGTTACAGTAAATATTCAGTATAGAAATAAACATGCAGTAATATGAACAACTTAATATTATTATATATTTGTGTTTAAAATGTGTATAAAATTCTGCCTAACTAAGCTTTAATCTTAGTTTATATACTATGTTGTGTTTGTTTACATGTTTAAGGATTATTAGAATTATTTTAGCAGAAAGTACTTTTAGTCCTTCATCTTTAGATCCAATATTTGCCAAAGTTATGGCTTATCAGAGGAATGACCCTTGAAAAAATTTTGATACTGCGTTCTGAATATTAGATTCTATACCAGGAATAAGTGATAATAAACTGACAATGTATATATATGTATGCATGAGTGTATGTATGTATATATGTAATATGTATATGTATTGTGTGTGTATATGTATGTATATATATATATATATATATATATATATATATATATATATATATATATATATATATATATATATATATATATATATATATATATATATATATATATATATATATATATATATATATGTATGTATGTATATATAGTACAATGCAGAGTATAATAACTGTACATACAGTACAATGCAGGGTGTAATAACTGTAGTATGCTGTACAATATAAACGATGGATATCTACCATTTTATGTAGGGTTCTCCATAAAATTAAAGAAGGGATGTATCCTATTGAGAAGGGTTACTTAAATAAAATATTTAAGGAGTATTTTATATAGTTATTTAGTAAATTCTCTAAATTACGTAGCTATAATCTTAGTATATATACTGTGTTATGTTTGTTTATATTTTATGATCATTAGAGGCACTTTAACAGACAGTACATATAAAATATGTGTATAAGTATGCCTAGATGTATATGAATACATATAAGTGAGTGTTGGTCGTGCATATATGTAATTGTATGTATATGTGTGTGTGTATGTATGTAGATGTACTTACGCATGTGTACGTATATGTATTAATATGTGTGTATGTGTACACGCGTGTGTATGTTTACGTGTATATGTATGTATATATGTGTATACATTTGTAGGTGCGTGTAAGCTTGTATATGAGTGTTTATTTGCCAATAATCCTTTTATGTTTTTTTTTGCTTTGTGTAAATGTATGTAGTAGTAATGAAATAAGTAATAATTTGAAGTCAAGTTGACAGCACCTTTTTACATTAACAGACGTCTACGAATAAATAGAGTATTACTGATTGATTAAACACCCCAATCGAGCTAATACCTGTTTGCTGAACCGGAAAATGAGTGTCTCTCCTTGTTATAAGAAAATACAATATTTAAGCTTTCATTGTAGTACAGTTTGTTTGTATATTGAATGTTTTTCAATGTTAGAAAAAGTATGCCTACACTTATCCTTAAAGTTATTTTTAGATGAAGAATATAAAATTTTGCCAAATGATCATGGATAACAACATAATTATTTTCTCACAAAACTGTAGAGGTGGTCTCTCTGTTGCTAATCGTAGGCGTGATTTATTTCACTATGTGAGAAAAAAGAAGTACAATATTGTATGTTTACAAGATGTACATATAAATAGAAATTTAGAATCCTTTATTAAGGCAGAATGGGGCTACGATGCTTACTTTAGTTCTTACACAACAAATAGTAGAGGATGTATGGTTTTAATGAATAATAATTTTGAACAAAAAGTAAATAGAATTAAAACAGATAAACATGGCAATTACATAATATTAGATATGACTATACAGGGAAAACAAATTACGTTGGTAAATCTTTATGAGCCAAATGAGGATAATGCTCAGTTTCATGAAAATTTAATCAGAAAGATAGCAGATTTCGAAAATGAACATGTGGTAATATGTGGTGACTGGAATTTTGTGTTAGATTTTGATAAAGATACGAGCAACTATTTACATATAAATAATCCAAGGGCTGGGCAGACTGTTTTAAATTTTATAGAAGAAAATAATTTCATAGACGCATGGCGAGTTTTAAATGAGAATGAAAGAAAGTTCACATGGAGACGGTTACATCCTATAAAAAAGCAATCAAGATTAGACTATTTTATTGTGAGTGATCCTATTTTTCAGTATGTTTTAGATGCAGATATCATTCCCGGTTACAGAACCGATCACTCCGGTATTATTCTAAAATTAAAATTACAAGATAATGATAGGAGAAGAGGATACTGGAAGTTTAATAACTCACTTTTAAAAGACAGACATTATATAACAATTGTTAAGGATACAATAGAAGAAGTAAAAGATACATATAAAATAAATGAACATGATCAAAATGGGCAAAATAATGAAAATCAGGACATAATGTTTTGTATAAATGATCAGTTGTTTTTGGAAACACTTTTAATGATTATACGTGGCAATACTATAAAATATAGCTCAATAAAAAAGAGAAAGTGCAATGAGGAAGAAAACAAATTAGAGCAAGAAATAAAAAAGATTGTGGACGAAATTAACAATAACTTCTTAAATATCGATATAGAAAAAATACATACTCTAGAGCAAAATAAAATAAAACTAGTTGAGATCAGACAGAAAAAAATAGATGGTGTAATGTTGCGATCAAGGAGTAGATATCAAGATTTAGGCGAAAAACCAACAAAATATTTTTTCGGTTTAGAAAATAGGAATTATACAAATAAGGTTATCAATAAACTAGTTGAAGAAAATGGAATGGAATATACAGACACAAAAGACATTTTAAATTGTCAGAAATATTTTTATGAAAAACTGTACAATGAGGATAATAATGTGGGTGAAACTCCAATAATAAATATTTTAGGTGAGAATAAAAATAAATTAAATGATGTAGAGGCTGAAAAATTAGAGGGTGAAATTTCATACAAAGAATTAGCAGAAGCATTAAAAAATATGAAAAATGACAAGAGTCCTGATTTAGATGGATTTACTACAGAATTTTTTAAATTTTTTTGGATTGATATAGGGAAATATATTTTAAAATCATTGAATTTTGGATATCGGAACGGGAATTTGTCAATAACACAAAAGCAAGGAGTTATTACCTGTTTACCTAAACCAAATAAGTCTAGACATTTTCTGAAAAACTGGCGACCAATTTCACTTTTAAATGTTGTATACAAAATGGCCTCTTCTGTGATTGCAAGTAGAATAAAAACTGTATTAAATAAACTTATTCATGAGGACCAAAAGGGATTTATTTCAGGTAGATTTATTGGAGAGAATATAAGACTTATTTATGATGTTTTATTCGAAGTAAGAAATCAAGATATACCAGGCTTGATTTTGTCGATTGATTTTGAAAAAGCGTTTGACACGATATCTTGGAAATTTATAGAAAAAACTTTAAAGTATTTTAACTTTGGACCGTCAATTATAAAATGGATCAAAATTTTTCAAACAGGAGCGGAATCGTGTATAATACAAAATGGTTGTATGTCGGATTTCTTTAGATTAATACGCGGATGTAGACAAGGCGATCCTATTTCACCATACATTTTTATATTATGTGCAGAAGTACTAGGTCAAATGTTAAGGAATAATGAAAACATTACTGGAATTAAAATAAATAATAAGGAGTCTAAATTGAGCCAGTATGCTGATGACACTCAGATATTTTTGGATGGAACAGAAATATCGTTAAAAGAAACGCTCCGTACTTTAGATATATTCTATTTAATGTCGGGGCTAAAAATTAATGTTGAAAAAACAAAAGCTGTTTGGATAGGCTCAATGAGTCATTCTGCAAATACATTGTGTAAAACTCATAAGTTAGACTGGTCTCAAGGTCCATTTAAAATATTAGGGGTTAATTTTAGTTCAGAAGTATACAATATATGGGATTTAAATGCACGTGAAATATATGCAAAAATTGAAAATTTATGCCAGCAATGGTCAAAAAGGAAATTAACTCTCCTGGGTAGAATAACCGTTATTAAATCCTTAGCTATAGCTAAATTCACTCACCTGTTTTTAGCATTACCTGATCCGCCACAAGAATTAATCAAGAAATTAGAAAAAGTATTTTATAGATTTTTATGGAATGCAGGTCCGGATCGAATAAAAAGAAGCATTATTATTAAAAACATAAAAGCAGGAGGGCTGCGAATGATAAATGTGGATTATTTTATAAAAGCGCTGAAAATATCATGGTTAAGAAGGATAATACAAAATTCACAAAACTGTTCATGGTATAACCTGTCAGGAATTGATTTCGGGAAATTATTTACTGTGGGTCCTGCTTATTCGTGTTTAACAAGTAAAAACATCAGAAACCCGTTTTGGAAAAATATTTTGTTTAACTGGTCAAATTTTTGCGAAAACCTAGAAATTGACTCGATACAAGATATTTTACAAGCTCCAATATGGTACAATACTGAATTAATCCACGCTCAAAATTTCTTTAATAAACACTGGTATGAAAAGGGGGTGAGACAAATATCAGATATTATAGACGAAAATGGTAAGCTTTATCAGTTTAATAAATTCAAAGAAGTATATGGAGTAAGGGGAACATTCTTAGACTATCACTTATTGATAAGCAAAATACCAATGGAATGGAAAAATAAAATTAATGAAAATAAAGTATACAATATATTAAATAGATTCAATGTAAATTGTAATCATTATGTGCAATTAATACTGAAAGATAAAAAAGGATGTAGGCGATTTTATGATATATTGATAAAAGCTAATAATGCAAATTTTCGAAATAAGTGGTTGCTTGAAGTAGGACAAATTACTGAAGAAGAATGGGAAAATTATAATCTGGCTATACATACCCTCAAAGAAGTAAAACTTAAAGATTTTCAGTACAAACTTAACAATAAAATACTAGTAACAAAATCATTCCTGCATAAAATTAACAGGGTTGAAAATAATCTATGTTCATATTGTCATCAGCATGTTGAAACAATATATCATCTATTTATCGAGTGTGAAAAAGTCAGGCAGTTTTGGGGAATAGTAAAACAATGGTTATCAACCAATTTTAATATTAATATAAATCTAGATGCGAAAGAGCTGCTTTTTTCGGGCCAGAATAAAAATGTTCTTTTGAGCTATATATCTGTAGTATCAAAACACTATATATATACCAATAAATTTACGGAAAGAGAATTAAACATATCAAACTATATTTCATTACTTAAAAAGAAGTTTCAAAGTGAAAGATATATAGCATATGTACACAATAATACTAGCAAATTTTTCATTAAATGGTTACCTTTATAAAACTATTTTACTACATATGATAACAGTTAAGATCCCATGAAGTCACAAATCTGATTATTTATTCATAACAATTTCCTTATCATATATCATTAATATATGCCTATCTACAAAGGAAAGAAAGATAACAACATGAAAAGAAATAGACAAACATAAAATATTTATACTCACCACTAGAATATGTTATTTCCATATATATTTATTAAACTTAGTAACTCATTCATTTATGTATAATTATTATTATTTTTAATCTCAGAAAGATAAATAATAAAAAGATTCATTTTCTACTTGTACCGGAATTGCCCTGAACGTCGGGAAGACTTTAAATCCTTACCATATATACCCTAAGGTTTGAACAACTTTATTGTATTTCCTGGTTCCGTGTCGGTAAGTGACAAGAGTGTGGATCCTGATCAGACTTGCATTATGTAGCGACAGATCTGGGTCAACACTCTTTGCTAGACTTGTCTTCCCCAATTTTAGGACAAATGCGGTACATATATACACGTATTATAATCCTAATACAAGAATGAATATACATCCTCTCTATTGCACTGTATCGCACGAACTGATCCTTTTATTCACTGAAGCGTTGAGCAAAGCATATATGAATACGAGGTGGAACAGATCTTTTCCACCTTGTGTACATGTATGCAGACGCTTCAACAGGTGTGTTAGTGAGCCCATATATATCCTAATGTATGCTTTATTCTTTGTGCTTATTCGAGCGATATATACATTGAACCACAAAGTTATAATCTGCGGTGGTAAAATTCATATATGTATCTGTGTATCTATGCCTTGACATCTGGTCGTGGAATGTGTTATATCCAGTTAAGCTCATAAACATCGAGGGCCGTGACTGGACTACGCGGAGGCGCAGGCTAATCAGGGTCACCGCTACCCACGTCTACCAAAGACTTCTTTATATTTTATGCTGAGAATCACCTACGTATTCTTGTTTGATACATGTTCATACTAAAAATGATGATATAGTCAGAAAGGATAAGTATAGGCAGCCGCTTTTGTTAAGAATATTATTTTGCGAGTTATTTGTTTTGTAACGAAAGCAGTGAACATATAATATCTGTCCTCCTCCTTCTCTTCTCCTCTCCGTTACTGTCATTCTATATTTTTCTTAGTGTATGAACTATAATGAAACAGTTTCAGAATCAACAGAAATATAAATATGTCTAAATATTGTAAATTGTAATTATTATATAAATATTTGAAATGCTTAAATAAAAATTAAAAAAAAAAAAAAAAAAAAAAAACCTACTGAGCTACAAGGGTGGTCCTGTTCTGTCCATGGACTCGAGCCACTACACTCCTCATAACATTTAGGATTCAGGTACCACCCTGATGTCTTGAAGGTATCTGGTCTGCAATCCCCAGTTGCTTGCATTTGGCACACACCTGTTTACTAAATCTGATATCAGTAAAGTGAACAGGAGAGGAAACAATGACTACTGGAGCTGGGACTCGCCAACAAGTTGGCAACAACGCCGTAACACTAGTCAGGTGCTCTTCCTACTGAACCAAGCAGGCAGTCTTGTTCAGTCCATGCACTCCAGCCACTACGTTAAATTCACAATATAAAAATGTACATTGAATAAAAACAATTTTCTACAGTATCCATTTTTTAGCTGTAAGATGGGGTCTGATCTGGGTCTACACTGTTAGCTCAGGACTGTCCGGTGTATACAGTATTCTACAGTATCCATTTATTAGGTGTACATACATGCCATATCTCACACTGAGATAAAATCTCACAGAATTTGGCCCATCTACAAGGCTTTTCCCATAAAAAATTCTAATCTCACAATTTTCAGACCATTTTACAACAGATTTTATGAAGAAATAAACATAAATCACACACTGTTGTGGTTTTCACAAGCTTCTCACATGAAAAAAGAAGACTTAAGACTCTATTGTGGGAACACCAAAGTGATGTTTAAGAAAATGTCACAGAATTTTGTCAAATCTCCCTTAGTATTTTGCCTTATCTCACAGATTTTAGTCCACAGCTTATGGAATGAATGGGTGTAATGTGACATCTGATCTGGATCTACACTGTTAAACTGAGGACTGTCTGTCCAAAACTTAGAGTATAAATGGTATTCTACAGTATCCAGTTATTAGATGAAGGTGGTGTCTGATCTGGGTCTACACTGTTAGCTCGGGACTGTCTGGTATATGCAGTATTCTACAGTATCCATTTATTAAGTGTAAGGTGACAGCTGATCTGGGTACTGTTAGCTTAGGACTGTCTGTCTAAAACTTAGAGTATAAATGGTATTCTGCAGTACCCATTTATTAAATGTAAGGTGACATCTGATCTGGGTCTACTCTGTTAGCTCAGGACTGTCTGTCCAGTGCTCCTAGTAAAAACGGTATTCTGTACATTAACCATTTATCTATGTAAGATGTCATTTGATCTGGATCTACACGGTATGCTCAGGATTGTCTGGCCAATACTTTGAGTATAAAGACTATTGTTCAGTGTCCATTTATTAGATGTAAGGTGGCATCTGATCTGGGTCTACACTGTTAGCTCAGGACTGTCGAATACATTTGTGTTAAACAGTATTCTACACTATCCATTTATTAGCTGTAAGGTGGTGTCTGATCTAGATCTGTATTGTTAGCTCAGGACTGTCTGTCCAATACTTAGAGCATATATGGTATTCAACATATCCATTTATTAGATGTAAGGTGGCACGAAAGCCCTGAACAGACTGCATGATATTGGGCAACATGTAGGAGAGAAATATGCGCAGTAAAAACTTATATGGTTCTTGTCTGATTTTGTATATGTAAATTGTTGAAGTCCAAATGATAATAATAACTCTTTCATTATAAAATATCTTAAAAATCCCACGTAAGAAAATTCTATTAAATTACTTTAAATTACTATAGAATTTAGTATCTTTTTTTTTTCCTGTGATAACTTATGACCAGTACAGTTATTTCTTCCATTTACTAACAATGTGATTAAAATATGTCTGCTGCCATGAGTCAATTGTCATTTGCATGCTGTAATGGATGATGGATACCTTTTCATTGCGATTTATCATAGCAACAGATAGAGCGCTTTTTTCTTCCGAAAAATGCTGATATCTTTCTTATTTCTCCACGAAAACATATGTTGTGGGTACTCATTAGAAGTGCCTCAGTGAGGGGCTTCTAATGAGTACTCACAACATATGTTTTTGTGGAGAAATAAGAAAAATATTATGTGGATACCCCTCTTATCTGTAGCTATGGATTTATGAAAAAATATATATCGAAGAAAACTTACCTTAAAAGAAAAAAAACAGCCATTTAAAAAAAAAAAAAAAAATCTTTCATTTTATCCTTTCAAAGTCATTTTCAGCTAAGACTCTGACAAAAATATTTTTTACTAATAAAACAGGATTAAATGAATGAAAAATATTATAAGACAATTTACAGCTCGTGGGTCCGGGTGGGTTCCTATATATGGCATAGTATGGATATACGTGCCAAATGGCCCCCTTTTTTAGCGCTGCCAGGTATATGATTAGCCCCTTTTTTTCAACAAAAAGTATATGACTGACCCGATTTTTCTTGATTCGTATGTGAAAGGCTCCACTTTTCTGACATCCCGGTAAATGCATATATTTTTTTCGCTCAGAGATTTGTCAAGGCTGCTATTTCTCTTGGTATTCAATGAATTGACTGCTATATTTGTCTAACTACCAGCAATAAATGGGTATAAAAATCAAAGGGCATTATATGAATAGGTCAGCATTTCAGACGATCAAGTATATGAAGGGGGGGCATTTTTTCAAAGGGCAGGTACATGAATGGGGTAGATTTCGAAATACTGGCTCGCACACCCGTACCACATTTATCCCCAAGTTACCCCCCACCCCCCAACCCGAGAGATTTATAGATCACTTGTAAAACATTTAAGGACAGTTAATGAAAAATATTTTCGGGTGGGTAATTGTCCGCATTTAGGTTAAGAGGGGCAGGTAAATGTCTGGGTGGATCATTGTCCAGTGGATAATTGTCCGGGTGGGTAATTGTTTTACACTCCACATCCTATGGACAAGATACAGCCAAGAACCCTTATGATTTCTTGCACATATTGTTTTGCCCTATTCATTGGTTCACTTATTCTACAGCGAAATTGTTAAGGGAATAAAAGCAAAAGTAGTGTGCATAATATATCTGGATTTATGTATCCAGCTGATCCAGCCCGATTCCCTTGTAGATTATAGCTGTCCATTGATATATTCCATACAGTATTCAGTGATTTATGAGTGACCAGTACAGATCCTGATCAGTCTACACAGTTACACCCAAAGATATATTTTTTGTGATGAACATGTACAGGCTGTCTGCATGTATATAACTTAAATTATAATATAGGCTTCTTTTGTAATTTTCAGGCTGTGCAGGATGATCAAAGGGTATGCTAAATTTAAATATATGAGTGAAGGAAAAGGGTTACCAGTAAACTGTTAGCATCCAGTAATCTGCAGAGATAGCAAAGCAGTAGGTGAGTTATTGTATAAATCACATCCATATGTTGTTCTGATTAACTTCTGTTCTACTTCTTGTGCAGACTGATATGTTACACATTGTGAGAGAAGGCCGGTCCCTAAATATACCAGACAGCAAAGACCCAATCACAGATACTGCAGAAGATATTGACAAAGAATATGTTGATAAGACTCCATATAGTTTGTGTTTCATGCAAGCTTTCTTCATAAAAAAACAAAAGCACAAAATGGGTCTGCTTTCTAAAACGAATTCCTAACTTTCATTTCACATCTTTAATTTTTCTGTTTTCAAGTGTTTATTCTAGTAAGTCTACTAAATTCTGACATACTTTGGCATCTGGCATATTACAGTCCCACCCCCACCTACTGCCCATTTGTCAACTATTTGATACAAAAAAAAAAGAAAAAAAAACAACCTGTTCTCTGTGGTGTTGCTCATTCTTGGGAAAATTTACAATGGCTAAGATAGAGTGACCTTTAAAAGAAAAACTCTCTTGAAAAGGGAGAAAGTCAGTCAGTCAGATGATTAAAATATATGTCCATATTTGTTACATACATGTATTTGGTAAAAATATTTAAATGTTAGCCCGAAACTTTTGTAAAGCAGAGTTTTAGGTCTGGTGACAACCGGTTGTCACTAGACCAAAACGTCTGCTGACAACCAGCTGTATTTTTCCAATAATCCTGTGTAATAATTATTGGTTTCACAGTTAATTCTACATTTTCAGGCATTTATTTTGCTATTTATATAAGATCTTTAAGACAGTTGTTGGTATATTAATCATTTAAGTGAAACAATATTTAACTCATTTTACTTATCAGTCAAATAGTATCTCATAGAGTCAAGGTCTTTAAATATTATTATTTTTGGGGTGGGAGGCAAAAATGGCGTTAATCACAGGACATAACCAGGTTAAACATTTACATGAATACATTTAAGACCCCCGCATTGTCACTCTCTCCTATCCAGGTTTGGGAGTAGATCAGCTGTGGTCCAAGTTATAAGAGATTGCCCCAGCATTTGAAGTAAGGTCTGTACATGTATGATTACTTTTCTTTGATTGTTATGGAAGACTTTTAATGCTAAATGTGATGTTTTACCATATTTGGTTTCAGCGATCAGAGCTATGGAGCTTTTGCATATAAACTGTACTCTAGTCAGTTTTGAGAAGACTGCATTGTTTTAATAGCATCTGCACCGCTATTTTATTCAGTTTTACTTTGAACTTATTTCCTTTCCAATACAATAATTAAAGAGAAACACCCACTAAATGCAATGTACAAGTATGTCTGAAAGTATTAATCTCTAGAAAAAAAAAAAAACAAGAATTTTGGAGCAAATTTGATCAAAATCGGTTAGGAAATAAGAAAGATATATTTTATATTTCATATAACCCTGAGCATGGGTGCCGCCATTTTGAATATTAAATATTTTGAATATTTAATCAGATGTTTAGCTTTTTAAAACACAAATAAAAGTCGTCTATGGACAGGAATATTCTGCTTATGTGAAATAGTTCTTAGTTTTTATGCAAATGAATACATTTGTGGTTAGACAGCAACAAAATGGTACTATATTTGCATATTTAATTGGATGGTTATGACATCACTCACTCACAAAAAATGCCAGCTTCCATGACAGCATTTTATAGAATGTTAAAATCCAACAACTTTCTTACTTACCAACCAATTTTCATAATTTTTTCACCAAATTACTCAACCAATCATACTTCCGGTAAATGTCCTAAAATTTCGAACACCCTAAAATTTCGAACACCTAATATTTTTGCCCAAAATAATTTCTGAAAATGTCCTAAAATCTCGAACAGTAGCAGTTTTAGTTTAAACATATTTTATTCAGAACAGTTCACATATACAAACATTACACAGAAACATAACATGTAAGCACTGAAAGGATTAGAACGAAAGCTGAAGCTTATAGAGTTCTTCTCCTTAAACATTCATCTGTATACATTGCAGCGGTTTACAAATATTGGACTATACTGGATAAATACAGAGATAAAGCAAAGCACAGTGAAAACATAAATATCAAAGATATGCAATGAGATTAGAGGTCGGGGTGCGGGGGGGGGGGGGGGGTGGGTAGGTACAGGAATACAGGACCCCAAGTTCATGGAAGGTATAATGAGTGGAAGCCTAAGGTCGCATGAAATAATTTATCAAAAGCGCTTCGTTTCTAAGATATACTTATGTACTTGCTCAAATATAAAATTATTTGTTTCTTGGGATAATGCTGAGTCACCATACAAAAGTAGATTGAGTGAAGGGGGTTGATGGATTTCAATAGCGTTCAAAAGAATCGTTCGTGGAACCTCGTAAAATCTGCAGTGAAAAAAGTAATGCTGAGAATTTTCTATGCTGCCACAACGACATAGTGGAGAATCAGTGATGTTTTTCAAAAATAGATCTGAATTTAATGAGCTACATCCAGTGCTTAAACGCATATGCAATATCTGGGCTTTACGCGTTCCATAATAATAATGTTTGGGTACTTTTTGCTTGTCTTGGCTCAGAGAATATTTAAAAGGGTTGAGAGTTGGTAGTTGTCTAATTTCTGTAGGCAGTTTGTTCCATTCTCTAAGTGTTGACGGTAAAAAAGAGTTATAATAAAGGCTTGTATTCGTTCGGATAGTTTATAGATCATTTGAGTTTCTTAAGTTGTATCGCGAAACAGTGCTAACCTGCTGGGGAAGAAGAGATGAAAGATAAGTAGGTGCTAAGTTATTGACCATTTTGTAAAATAATATGAGTTTATGATTATGTCGCCTTTGCTGCAGTGTTTCCCAACATATTTCTTTGTATAAGTTACTTAAGGATATTAGTTTAGTCGCGCCTGTTGCAATTCTTGCTGCTTCTGTTTGGATTTTCTCCAATTCGTCTTTTTCATATTGTGAACAATTGTCCCAAATAACGTCAGCGTACTCCAAAATAGGTCGTATAAAAGCAATATAAATAGTTTCCAGAGATTTGCGATCAAGTTTAAATTTCTGTTTTCTCATTACATTTATTCTGAACCAAGCCTTTTCCTTGATATAATCGATTTGTTTATGCCAGGTACAATCTTGAGAAAGGTGAAGACCTAGGTGTTTATGTGAGTCCACTTCTTCAATCTGCACATTTTGCATGAATAGGGGAGGGTGGTCGGGTCTAATAAGTCTGCGTGAAATAAGGAAAGCTACACTTTTGGACGGGTTAAAGGTAACTAACCAAGTAGTAGTCCATCTTGAGATTTTCTCGAGATCCGAATTAAGACAAGTTGCGGCTGATGCTGGGTCACTAACGATGATAAAAAGACTAGTATCGTCTGCAAATAGACGGATATTGGAACCGATGTCGGTGACTATATCATTAATGTATACTAGAAACAGCAAAGGGCCTAAAATTGAGCCTTGAGGCACACCAGCTCTAATATATGTCCATTCAGAAGATCCACCTGGTAGTACTACACGCTGTCTTCTATCTGAAAGGTAGTTTCTGAACCAGTCAAGTAATGTTCCTGTGACACCAGCAGCTCTAAGTTTGTGAACAAGTCCTGCGTGCCAGACACGATCGAATGCTTTGCTGATGTCACAGAAAACAGCTCTTACCTCTTTGCCAGCATCGAGTGCCTCACAAAAAGTATGGTATAAATACGTTAATTGATTGACAGTGGAGTCGCCAGGAATAAATCCAGACTGAAGAGAGGACAGCATGTTGTTACCTTGGAGATGATTAAACAAGTGTTTAAAGACTAGTCTTTCAAATAGCTTCGCGTCAGAGTTAAGTAGAGAAATTGGACGATAGTTGGAAACAACAGATAAGTCACCTTTTTTAGGAACAGGAGAAACGTTAGCGTCTTTGTAAGGTGAAGGAAAGATTCCAGAGCGTAAAGATTGATTGAACAAGGAACAGTAAGGAGAGGATAACTCGTGTGACAGTTCTTTCAGAATGCGATTGCTTATACCATCAGGGCCTGAAGCTTTACCAATTTTGAGTGTTTGGAGAACTGATTCTACCTCAAAGGGTGTTAAGATTATACTATTTAATTGTGTCGTGTAGGAAGGTGAAGGCAGGTCGGGAAGATATGCATTTGCATCGTTTAAAACTGTTTGTCCTTGAAAATATTGATTGAAAATGTTTGATTTGTCAGTTTCGTAGGTGTATATACGTCCATTATATTCCAAGGGTGGTATAGTTGATTTGAAGTTAGGAATTATAAAGGTTTTAAGAGTTGCCCACCAGTCCTTGGATGAGAGTGTATCAGATTTAAGTTTGTCTGCAATTTTTTTAAAGAATTTTTGTTTAGAATCGCGAATCATGGTAATAGCTTCATTACGTAATGTTTTGAATTTGTTCCAATGTCGGTCTAAATTACTTCGCAATGCTTTCTTATATGCCCTTTTTCGTTTTCTTATGTGACGTTTAAGAGCCGAGGTAAGCCACGGGGGGTCAGAGGGTTTCACCTTGATATTACGATTAGGTACACATTCTGTAGTAATTGATATAATGGCATTTTTGAGATTTTCTACATAGTTATCAATATTGTCATCTTTCAAGGATTCCCAATCCATTTGAGAAGCTTTCTCTCGCAAGAGATTATAGTCACCATTGTTGTAATCCCATATGTGCCTTGAAAATGATTTAGACTCTGGCTTTGAAAATTTAAGTATGCCAAATATAGGACAGTGGTATCGCATCTGTTGATTTAGGAAAGGGTCACCAACACCACTTAGGATTAAATTATCCTTATTGCTCACAAGAATAATGTCAATAAGAGAAGAAGAATACTCTGTAAAATGCGTAGGCTGATTGATAGTTTGAAAGAGAGAAAACTGTGTACACAAGGAGTCAATTTTTCGTCGTGACTGTAGATCAAGATAGTTAAAATTAAAATCACCGGTAATAATTATGTCAGCAATGCCGGTGTCAACAGCTAAGGCAATAGAATCTTCAATGCTACTTAAATAGTTCGCGTCAGAATTGGGTGCACGATAAAAAAGACCAAACAGAATTCTTTTATTATTATTTGCTACTTCTATCCATACGCACTCTATTCCCCTAATTTCTAGGTCTTTGCGGCGCTTGTACCGAATCCTTCTTTAACATAAACAATGACACCACCATGTGCATCACCAGCGCGGTCATTTCTCTCGGGGGTATTGTACGACTGAAGAAGCAAATCATCAATTAAGGTGGTTGGGCTTAGCCAAGTTTCCGTAAATGCTAAAATATCAAACTCAAAGAGTTCCGCGTGTAGAATTTCTAATTTATTTAAGAGGCTCTGAACGTTGTAGTGCACGAAGGAAAGGTGATGGTTAAGATTGAAGGAATTGAATATATCAAAGGACATCCTGGAGGAGCTACCCTGACTACTATCAGAGGACACAGAAACTGGTCCTGGATTTGGATGGATATAGTTTAGTGTTTTCTTTTGCCCTTTGTCCCGGTTCCAAATGCTTAATATAATTTAGAGGCTTGATATTTTTGTGAGCAGAAGCATTATTTTGCAGACTTAATATTAATGAATGTGCACAATGAATTGCTGTAAGCAAGAGCAAATGTATGCTTAGATGGAAGCCGTTCATGCGACGATAGACTAGCATCACGACAGTATTATTGTTGCTATAGACACGAGTCATGTAATTGTACCAAGGTAAAGCATGAACAATACTGAGGTCGGGATGCCAGGTACACTGATTTGCTTCAAAAATGAAATTGGACACCCATGAACCTGTACCCACTCCCACAATTCCCCAATGGAGACATGAGTTTTCAAGGAAGACATTATAAACAAAAACAAAAACAAAGAAAAAATCAGGGAAAGATAGAACAATACAACAAAACAGGGGGACAATACATAAATACATAGTCATGTTTAAGTGTCGTTGCTTATGAAAAAAAAAAAACAAAAAAAATAAAAAAACATTTGTATTCTGCAAAAAGTCATCGTTAAAACAATGCTCGATCAACATTGCATTGACATCAATGTTGGTTAACCATTGGCTCAACGATGCTTGCTGACTGGATGGACATGTGAGAATAAAAATTTAAATTAAACATATTTTCATTACTATACATGTGAAGGCAACATATTAAACATATTTAAGTTGAATCTACCTAAACTCAAAACAATTGTATGTGTGTGTGTGTGTGTGTATGTGTCTGTCTGTCTGTGTGTGTTTGTGTTCAAACTTACGAGAACATAGTAAACATATTTTAATAAATTCAAACTTATTTTCAAGTCTTGCACACCAAATGTTTGTGTAAGTGAGTGTGCGTGCGTGTATGTTTGTGTGTGCGTGTGTTTGTGTATGTGTATATGATATAGAGAGTGTGTGAAGGTGTAAGTGCGTTACAGTGTATGGTTAGTACTTCCAAAATGTAAAAAAAAAAAAAAAAAAAAAAAAAATAATGCATTTAAAGCACGACTTTGGCTTCAAAAAGCCCATAGATAAATGAAACAGTACTGGCTTAGATAAATACAGACAACATCTTTTGATAAAAAAAAAAGGGTTGCAGTTTTGCAAAAAGGGGATTTCTAAAATTTCGAACACAGTTTTCTTCAAGTAATTTTTTATCAGCACATTCTAATTTCGGTAACTTTTTTTTTTTTCGTTACGGAACCGGAAACTAAAGTAATGTAGTAGTGTTGAAAGCCACCGCAAAACTAAATGCACACAGCAGTGTCATAACGAATTTTATGTACAGAAATGGCATGGGAACCATATTTTAATTTTATACAAACTCAGGAGATACTGACTGAAAATTCATAAGAAAAAAAAAAAACAAAAAAAAACAGAGAGACTTCCATCACAATGTTAGCCATTTCCACGCGACAGTCACGTGGATGTCCGCGTGTTAAGGTTAGATTATACGCAGGCGATCTAGAACTTTGTTACCTTGTGGCAGACATGATAAATATTCCGGTTGAAAAACGAAGGCCAGGATAAATCTATGGATCCGTGCTGTACGATCTGACTATTTGTTGTTTGTTCGTGTATATCACCACTACTTCTTATGTCTTATTGCTATACCTACGTAGATTTTCATGGGTCTGCTCAGATACGCCACCGGGCGACGACACGCAATTCTGGGACCGTCTCATTTCCAGAATAGATTACAAAAATATATGTGAAAATACAGAAAATGCAACAGCACATTCCCTTGACTCGCATGAAGAAACCGCGTGCTCGTAACGGTAACGTCACGAGAAATCGTGGCGGAAATCGCTTAGAGGGAAAACACACACTTATATTCGTTAAATTATAGATCATTTTTTCGTCAGAGATGCATATGAAACTGGCAGACCTGTATTAAAAATAGAACCTAAGTATTGGAACAGATAGGCCTATGCAAATTGTAGACTCAGATCAGACGCCGCAGAGAAAGAGGGAATGAAACTAGTTAGAGGGAACAGGGAACATGGAAATTTGGAAAACACTTTTAGGACAATAAGATGTGCGACCAGTGAAGACTCAGATCATCTTCCGATGCAAGGGCAGTCAGATTTTGCCGTTTGTGGTAACAAACAGGAATGTGAACTCCAGTTCTTGGAGAGACTACAAATCTTTGGTTAAATACATCACCGTTTCATAGGTTTTATATGCGTTCTGCGGCGTCTGATCTGGGTCTACAATGTTTGCTCAGGCCTGTCTGTCCGAATACGTAGAGTAAGTACGGAAATTCGATCAAATCGAATCTCTTCAGAAATCATCCTGAATCCGCCCCTGATTCATAAAAAAATGCTGGGTCCGACTCGTAAAATTCATCATCAAGCATATGCAATTAGCTCCCTTTAAAGAGTAAAACCTAAAGAGTGCGGTCCTTACTCCGCATTTACCAGGATATAAATAAATATTAGTACTGTTATTGTTTTACATTATGTATATATTGAGAACATTATAAGTATTAAAATACGCAGAAAATGAACAGTCACAAAGCAACATTTCCCTTGTCCCGCATTAAAAAACCACGTGCTAATAGCGGTACGTCACGGGAAACCTCTTCGGGAGAAAAACAAACTTATTTTATGTCAGAAATGTATACGAAACTGGCACGTATTAAAAATTTAAAGAACCTAAATATTGGAACAGATAGGCCTATGCAAACAGCGTAGACCCAGATCAGACGCCGCAGAGAACATGGGAATGAAACTAATTCGGGGGAATAGGGGAATTGGCCTCTGGGCTTTTCAAGGTCGTCCTCCGAGTATATTCGTTTCTTAATTAAAGCCAATATTAGTGTCTTCACAGGTACATGTATTCCTGTATTTTTCATGGATATTCCGGTATTTCCGTTGTATTCCGGTATTTAGGTAAGTCGTGTGACCGCTATCCCAGAATTCCAAAGATCTGATCATTTCTGCAAAGCGTGACGCACATGCGATAGTAAGAAAGCGCTACACGCGAAATTGTAAATTAGCATGTGCATCCGCGCATTCTGATCTGGGTCGTTCCTGCTCGTCCGTACACTGTGTCCTTCGATAATATCTGCTGCTAATATTTAAGTTTAGCGTGCCAAAGGTTTCAATGAGCACGCCGAAAACGTTTTCGTCGTGGGGATTAACGCCTCCAGCAAAATATTTCCTGTCGGACTGCGTGATTGTCATATACTCAGTGCATCCTATTTGAACAGGTAAAGGTCCTAACAGAGATTATAGGACCCAACAAGCCAAAATGAACCTAATCATTTGTTACAAATGTGATCAGTCTGTGCACTTGCTGGAGACTGCGATTCATGTATTTTGTTTGTGTTGAGGTCTTACGGCCTACACAACCCATTGAGGCCATGTCGAGCGCGGTCAGTTTACCTAACCACACGTTTACTGGGCAGGCTTAGTCCTCTAAGCGGTTAACCAGTATTGTGCACATTCTTTCGGCAGAAGCTGACAACTGCCCTTCTTGAAGATTTATGTATTACAGTGTTTTAAATCAATGACCTCATCAGCGAATTGAGTGGACACCATCCTGCACTAGACTGCGTCTCGCACTCTGATGTGACTTACACATATACCGCGCAAAGGGACATTTTCGCCTGAACAGGGATCTAATGAAAGGATTACTATTGATTACAGATAATTCTTGCAATTAGTTTCGTTACCGAGTTCTAAACGACAATACATTTTTTAAAGAAAGAAATATTGCTAAAAACGATAATGGCAGTTCACAGGTTTGGCATACGTAGTTCAGTTTGGTGCAGAGCTAAAATCTTTGATCTTGATCAGGCTGCATTCAGATCTGGTTGTGCGCACTGTTCGTTTATGTATGAGTCCTTTTCAATAGAAACGACCTTATGACATTTGAGACCGGCATAGACAAGATCAACATCAGTATCGGGGCGGTCTGGTCTGGGTCTACGCATATCGCCAACAGAATGCATTATGTCAGCAAGCAGTGTGACTACTACTCTCCAAAACGTCGGAAATTCTAATCAGTCTGCGCTTTTCACATTTAAACTCCGTACACTTCACCTTTGAGGAAAGGGACTTTTGTGTTTCTGTAGTGGCTCAAACAACAAACGTGCGGTAACCTTTTGAAGTATTTTTGGTCAGTGCGGTAAAGTGAAGAGGGTTGTTACGTAAGAAGAGCCTATTTTAAGAAAGTGGCACATTCCCGGAGTGCCGAACAAACGTATCTGGCGATTAATTAGTGTACCGGATAATTAATTGTTTTGTTATGAGAAACATTATTCGACATAGAATTAATCGGATGGAATTGAAAAGAAACATCAGTGTGGTAATTATTTATTAGTTCATATAATTTCACATTCAGTTTACAAATCACACATAGCACATAAGAAAACCCTTTCGTCGTGTAGGTCCTTTTTTGTTATTTCGGGTGTCCGAAAGCGTCCGATAGCCAGGTCAATTTTGGCTGTAAGTGAATCTGTCCTAAAATTTCGAACAGTAATTTTTTTTAGCAAATCATAATTTCTAAAATTTCGAACAGCAAGAACTGAAATTATTTAATTTTGTTCGAAATTTTAGGGCATTTACCGTAATAGTTTATGTACATTTTCCTTTAAGTAATGACTGTATGTAGACAGGGTATCTTCATTTAGTACATACATGTAAACTCTTGACTAGCATTTAGGGCTGTAACAATATAGTCACCTCATGATATGATATGTATCGCTATACTTGCCTCTCAATATGATATGTATCTGACATAATCAGGGCTGGACCCAGAAGGTCTGAAGACGGGGGGGGGGGGGCATTGACTGCCGAAGGCATGTATCAAGCGACGTAAGCCGCGAGAGGGGAAGAGTATAAGAGAGGGTTCCCCTCATAAGGGGGGTCCGGGGGGCCTCCCCCGGAAAATTTTTAAAATTGGATTGCCTGAGTGCATTTCCATGCTATTTTCAAGTCATTTTCATTAATCTTGCAGGCTGATTTTTTTTTTCTACTTTTCTGGCAATTTTACGAAAACTGCTGGGGCAACATACAAGGGGCCTTTGTCGGTTTCTGGCGAAAGAATGTGCACTGTCCTGGTTAATCACTTATGTATACATAAGCCTACCAAAGAAATGCGGCAATGTAAATTGACCGGCTCAAAAATAACCTAAATAGTGTTGACTGGGCCGTAAAACTCCAAAACAAACACATAAAACCTTCAGCTTTATACAGGTAATTTCAAAGCTGCAAAAATAATTCTGGCTAGTTTGATATTCATCCGTGCTAGATATGCAGAGTCCTGGATAACCTGCCTGTCCCTTCAGCCACCACACCCATACAAATATATATGGATTGGATTGGGTAAAAAGTGTGGGGGTGCAAATTCCCATGCCCCCCCCCCCCCCCCCCCCCCCCACACACACACACACACACACACACAACCAACCCACCGAACGTCAAAAAAGAAAGAAAAAAAAAAAAAGAACATTCACTCAAATCCTGTTTAGAGGGCAAAATAAGACAAATGTCACCAATTTGTCGACTGCTGAAAAATAAAACCGTTTCTACTCATACATGTACATTATCTAGATGTATGAGTAGAAACGGTTTTATTTTGCTGTTCGAAGTGTTCTATTAATTCTTATAAATACATGATTTCACACCTTACATCTTTTTATGTCCATTATCTAAATAAAAAGATGTAAGGTGTGAAATCAAGTATTTATAAGACAGAAGCCTGTGTAACTGACCATATGCTACCTATCAGCAGGGCAATATTAACAAGTTATTGACAAATCACAGCATGCCATTTAGTAATGGCTTTCATCATTTATGAACTCCCTGTTTCTGGAAATCACAGGTAGCTGGATAGCTTATGCATAAGAGTGTAATTCGAAAAATACCGGGGGCAAGGTATGACTAGCGGTCACTTCGGGGGGGCATGTGCCCCTTTTGCCCTCCCCTGGATCCGGGCCTGATAATACTATTTTAATGCATAAGCCACAGCTTGGAAGTTTTAATACTCTTGGAAAACAGGTTCAAAGTTATCTCCAGAGCTTCCTTCTTGTGTAACAATGCCTTTGTAGAAGCCCCTGTATGTCATATAAGTGATCAGTGTATTTCAGTAACATTTTAGATCTTTGTAATTTGTTATAAAAATGGTCTTGAAATATGTTAAAGTTACATCCCTTGATAGGTTTTACAATTTGCCATTAATGAAAATTTTTTGTCCCAGTTTTCTCAAGAACTGTTAGGATAACAAAAGTTGAAACCTGGTACACACATGAACGGTGGGTTGATGTATTGTGTGTACCGGAATCAGGGCCAAGGGCCCATAACTCATGGATTTAAATCATTTCATAGATTTATATTGCCATGTAACCATATCCTACAGTGATATTATCTGGTAAGCATGAATTTAAAATATTTCAACACTATAAGTTTTTCTCCTCTGATAGTGCTGCAGTGGGGATGTAGTGAGATCCTCTGACAGCTCTAATTTTAAGAAAAGAAACCAGTATAGATTATATAGATGGGTTCATTATTTATGAACTTTTATGAATTGGTTATTTAACTGAAATATACTTCAACCAAAACCTTCAAATTTGCATTACTACAAAAAACATGTTATTTAGAAGTAGTTTGTTTCCTGTTACATGTATACAGGCCCCCTAGGAGAGTCTTAAAAATAAAGGCTTTTTATAAAGGCTATTTTTGGCCAAATAAAAATTTTTCAGGATGAATTTTGTACAAAATAAATAGCATTTAATGGTTAAATTTCTTGCCAGATCCGAAGCAAAAGAATCCTTGCGCCGTCACCTTTCAAGCAAAATACGGAGAAAATTGTAGAGAAAATCTGATATTTTTATCTTTAAATGGAAATGACAATATTAACTTGCATTTCTGTTTAGGAATATTACTCTGAGTCACAGAACTATAACTTGCTGTTATGAAATGCTACATATTATCTCTGCCCTTCTCTTGCATTTACAATTGCCGAATATACAGTTTTTCTCATCAAAATACAGGTTTTTCAGCCAACTTTAAAGGTTTTAAAGGATTTCAACAAAATTAAAGGTTTTTAATGGTTTTAAAGGTTCCACTAGGGGCCCTGTGTGCATGTGCATGTTTCTATTTCTTGTCTTATATATAAATTCATTTATCTGTTCCATAAAAAGTATGTTAGTATTAAATAAGCTGATAGAAAATAATTGAATGTTAAAATGCAAGCTACATTGTATAAGCATTTAAAAATTATTCGGTATTTTTCTTTGAAAACACTGTCAATGGAAACTTATACTTTTTTTATTCATTATTATTCCATGATAAGGACAAATTTTCCATAATTTTATTAGAAAATATAGCTGGTTGTCAGCAGACTTTTAGGTCTAGTGACAGCCGGTTGTCACTAGACTTTTGGTCTAGTGACAACCGGTTGTCACTAGACCTAAAAGTCTGCTGACAGCCGGTTGTCACCAGACCTCGCAAAAAAAAAAACTTATAAGAAACAGTACTTTACCTAGAAAATCTAGTTTACTTTGGGCAAATATGGATGGGAGCACAGACATATGAGCTAATGGACGGACAGAATAACAAAGACTATATACCCCACAAACATACTTTGTATGCCTGGGGTATAAAAGTTTTAACTATGACAAAGGAGTCAAAGTCTAAGTCAACTAAATTATTGAGAATGTAGTTTGTAACTCAATTGTGAATTCACACGGAGATTGTCCATCATAGTAGGTATTTTATGGCACAGAAACTGGAAACAAGATGAAGAATGTAACCTTTTTTTGCTCTTAATTTTGTTTAAAATTTGCCTGAAAACCCTATATTTAACCATGTTAACCAAAAAAATAACTTTTATAAAAAATCCTTTATTTTCAGGAGAGCCTGAACTGATTTGTTTTCGTATCAGACAAAAAAAATACTAATATTGTTTGGTTAAAAAAACAAACAAAAAAAACCAAAAAACAAAAAACAAAAAAAACATGTTCAAGTTAGAGTACTTCCTTGAACACTAAACAGTGTGCTAGAACACTATCCAATGTGCTTCTGAGGAGTACATACATGACATGTACATGTTTTCATGGAGGAATAATAAAAATAAATTGTATTAATGTATAGCCCTCTTATCTAGAGCTCTGCACATACCTAAACTGTAAAACACTACACCTAGTGTTAACTTTAGCATTACCTCAGTGAGGTTATTTCAATGAGGATTCAGGGTATCTGCCCACTGAGAAATTAGAAAAAAAAAAAAAAAAAACAATCATACTTTTTCATAGCTCCAGACTTAAATAAAGTATATACCCCTGCTCCAGAAAAGAGGAGAACCAAGATATTTATTTCTCTTAATTTTGCAAGAAAACATGTTATGATTACTCATTAGAAGTATCTCACTGAGGCTTCTTCTAATGAAAACCCTCAGCATGTTGTTATTTATATGTACATAAAATAATAATGAAAAAAAAAAATCCATGAAAAAAAAATCATCTTATCTGGAGATATGTTTTTGTTTGAGATAAGTCACAGATTTGGATAGAATTTTTTTTTCTACCTAAATCTTTGACTTTATTTTTCAATGACTTTTTAACCCTCACACAAACGCAAAATGTGTTTGTGTGGCTGGAGAGGGGTAAACTGTTGTTACGTTGCCTGTCCGTATGTCTGTCTGTTAGTTTTAGGATCTGCTTCTTATCTTACTAAGTAGTTTAAGGAATCTTTTCATATTTTGCATAAATGTTGATATTGATAAGATGTTGCTGTCAGATAAAAATAAGGGCCTAGGGGTTAATTCTTTTACTGTCATTGAAATTTCCCTTTGTAATTCTTGAAAAGGCATTTTGGTTTCTGCTTCTAATCTTGCCTAATATTTTGAGGAAAACCGTATTCAACCTTATTACCACAGATACCCCTATAAGTGCAGAGTCAAGCGATTCCGTAGTCTTCAGATTACTTACAGCCAGTGTACTTTTTGTCAGTTTCTTTTTTAATGCAAATGTTGTGGGCACCAATTTGAATTACATGGACATGACGATTCAATTCAAATTAGTACCCACAACATATGCTTTATAAAGAAAATAAGAAAAAAAAATCACATAAACATCATCAAATAAGTCCTTCGATGATATACACTAAGTAGGTAGATACATACATGTATTGTATCACAAGTTTTCCCAGTAATTTTTAAAAACCTAAGTGCACAGTGTGGTAATTAGATAGAATATGGTATTTTCATATTTTGCATAAATGTTGATACTGATGTGATGTTGCTGTAGAGCAAAATAGGTTATGGTCAATTCCCTTTGTTCTTCTGGAAATTTAGTTTTGGCATGACTGTATGGTGCATGCATGGTGAAATCAGCTTGTCTCGAAATATTTGTTGAAACAACAGACTCATTACAGGCGTATTGAGTGCAGGAAGAAGTATGATGTGAAAAAAATATTTTTGTCAAAATGATAGTTTTTTTCACTTAGGCCAGAGAAAATTAATTATTAGATTTTAATTCCACCTGCCCCCCCCCCCCCCCCCCCCCCCCCCCCCCCCCCCCCAAAAAAAAAAAATTCTGATCAAATAAAGAAAAATTAAACGGAAAACTTTTTCAGAGACAACTGGACTTTTGCTGAAAACAGATTTTATAACACTTTTAAGATCTGCAAATGAATTGCATGTATCGTTATGAAAAGAGTATTAAAAGAAAGTTTTCTTCTTTTTGTACATGGTAATAAGTGCCATTTATCATTTATCATGTTTTGCTATGACCAAATAAAAACTGGCATTTTAAGGCCTTTGTGGCTCCAGATTAAATATGATAAAATATTTATTCAGATCTGTTTTTATTTATAAATTATTTCTTCATCAAACATGTCAAAACCAGCATCACGAAAACATACCTATATGTCTCTGACAGCTTAAGACATCTTCACTGTATGGCCCAGGAATAAAAAATAAAAACTGAAATCATTCAAATTGGAAATCCAGTATGGCTGCCAGCTTGAAAATCTTTTCTGAAATTCTCCTGAACTGATAATATTATGCTATATGTCTCTGAACTTGGTTGGAAGTATTGAGATAACTTGTAGATCAAAACTGGCTAAAATTGTTCTGGTTAAGAATCCAAGATGGCCATCACAGTGACTGCACATCTTCAAAATCTAACTGATTAGGGCACTAAGTCTGCCCTGTAAAAGTGTTGTAAGGTAAACTGACTGTGCTTGATATGAGCCTTTTGGGTTGACTGGGCCGTAAAACCTCAACACAAACAAACAAACCAAAACAATGTTATATTTGATATTATAGTCATTTTTTTTTCTTTCAGGTAATGGTTTCAGTAGTGCTTTGACAAACATTGGGGTCACAAATATACATGCACTAGAGTGATAGTAAATGAAGAAATGGAAGTTGGATCATGTGCATACCATTGCTCAGGAATCCAGTGTACTGCCAGAAACATTAAGAAGGACTCTTTATCCTATTGTTGAAAGTTTGTGGGATTGTCAGGGTCAACACAACACTCCTCATGTTATTTCAGTAGAGGAAGGGTGTGCTTATCACCAAATGGATTAATATGCATTTAACTCTTAAAATGCCAAGAAAACCTACATCTGAAAATGACCTCTGTCTGTTGAACATTCTTGCAAACTTTTCAAACCAATTTTTGCATACTGGCAAACGGTGCGGACCCTGATCAGGCTAGGAGCTGTCTGATCTGGGTCCTCACTGTTTACAAAACAGACTTTAAAAATCACAAACAGATGACAAAGCAGATGACAGTTGTTTTGATTGGCAATTTAAGGGTTAAGGGAAGATATTGTATATAAAATCAAAAGACAATGGGAGATAGTAGCCAGTATAATTCCCATGAGTACTCTCTGTAAACAACAAGGTCCACCAAAACATGTTGTAGTACTTATTAGGACTCCAAAATTATTGAAGCGATTTGTCCCTTATTAGGTAAGAAGGTTGCTAGGGTAGGGGGATTTAAAGATAGCTAAAATTATGGTGATCTGCCTCCTGGTTCAGTTGCCATGGCAACATAAAGCTCCCATAGATGACCTATGATGAAAACAGAGGATTCTAATTTGAAGGGCCCAATTAGAATTGGTCTACCTTGCACTTTACCTATCAAGGGAGATAATAGAAACACTATTGCTGTCTCTCATTGTTACAGTATCCCATTTCAGAATGCCAGCTCTCCATATAAAGTCATGTCACAATGAATATTTTACCACCTGCTTTAAGGCGTAATGCTGAAATGTCCAGTTACAATGCTTAATTCTTAAAGCACCAAGTAGAATTGCAGCATACAACATTCATTTCTGTTTTTCAGATAAAATAAAGCTGACATTTCATCTGAAATGTCTACCAACATTTTATGTGAAATGTCTACCAACATTTCATGTGAAATGTCTACCTAGCAGTCAAGTCACATAGCAAGCCTTATTTATTTGGAGCTCTGTTTAAAGCCAACAGCACATTGTCTTGATAATTACCATGAGCAAATGTTGCTGTTTCTGAGGGATGTGGTCCCCATTTGCTCAAGGTAATTACCTAAACAAGTAATTTCTCTAGGATATATATAGTTCAAGACAAAAGGCGGGAGTGGTCAGGAGGTGTGAAGGTGTCGTGTATCTTACATCTCCGGGGCGTCCAACTGATATTGGCTTACAGTTGGGCAAGGCCTGCTATCCTTGTAGCAGGTAAGGGCAGAGGGGGAATGTTTCTATTCTTCTGCTTCTTCACTTTCATTCCTGTTCCTTTTTCTTCCTTGTCACTCTCTTTTTTCTCCTCTACTATCTCTTCTATCTGTTTTCTTCCTTTCTCTGGGAAAAGACATAAAATGACCCACAAGGATTGAGGTGTTGTTAAACCCCAACACAATCAATCTAGACAAAAGGCAAATAACAAAAAACTATGTTATAATAGCCCCACTTTCAGACAATGGGGCTATACTGGATTTGTCTTGTCCTTCAGTCATTCCTTCCTTCTGTCATTCTTTACCTCATTCCTTTCTTCTGTACATCATTCTGTTCATCCTCATCAGATAAATTTTTGTGGCACTTTTCTCAAGAACTGTAAGGTTACAAAGTTGTAGCTTGGTACACACATACCCAATGGGTTGATGAATGGTGTGTACAGGAATCCGGGGCAAAGGCCCATAACTCTAGGAGTTACATGATAGGTTCTACAATTTACAATTAATGAAAATTTTTCATAACAGATTTCTCAGGAACTATGAAAGCTGTAACATTGAAACTTGGTGCACACATGGACAAATGGCTGATGTATAGTGTATACCAGAATCAGCACAAAGGGCCTATAACTCTTAGAGTTACATACCTTGATAGGTTTTACAATTTGCCATTCATGAATATTTTTGTCACACTTTTCTCTAAAAAAGGTTACAAAGTTGAAACCAAGTACACACATGGATATGGGCTGATGTATTGTGTATACCAGAATATACCAGAATCTTGGCCAAGTTAAATCCCTTGATAGGCTTTATAATTTGCCATAAATGAAAAAAAATCATTGCAGATTTCTTGGGCCCTATTAAAGCTATAAGTTGAAACTTGATACAGACATGGACAGTTGGCTGTTGTATCTTGTGTACCAGAATCCGGGCCAAGGGCATATAACTTTTGGAGTTACATCCTTTGATAGGTTTTACAATTTGCCATTAATGAAACATTTTTGTCACACTTTTCTCAAGAACTGTAAGGGTAACAAAGTTGAAACCTGGTATACACATGCACAGTGGATTGGTGTATCATATAAACCAGAATCAGAGCCAAGGGCCCATAACTCATTCAGTTAAATCCCTTGATAGGTTTTATGTTGCCATGTTACCATATGTCATACAGTGATGTTATCTGGTAAGCATGAGTTAAAAATATTTCAACACTATGGGTATTTCTGCTAATAGTGCTGCAGCAGGGCTATAGTCAGGGTCTCTGACAGCTAAAGTTTTACAATGGCATTCTTAGTAAGTACTACACCTTGTTTTGGTAGAACAATATTTGATAGAAGAAAGCCTCACCCAGAGTTCTGATATATGATATTGTGTATATAGTAGCTGCACTTTTTTGCCTATACAATCTTCAACTTACTGTTCAATAAACAATTAAGGGGCTCACCTGGCTTGCTCTTAATTGATATAGCATGATTGTGTGAACTTTTACATATAAATCTTACGGCTCTCAGTACTACCAATTGCATATCAGTGATAAACTAAAGACCTACAGCCGATTATTTTGGTCAACAGAGGCTTGCTGACATATCTCACAGTTTCCAATCGACCGAAATGCAGAACGTTGTATAAATGGCGCGCAAGACATTTTTAGTGTAAAAAAGGAAGGCGTTCTGATAAATCTCATGGCTCTCAGCCCTACCAAATGCATATCATCGATAAATTAAAGAACTACAGTCGGTTATCTTGGTCAACGGAGGCTTGCTGACAAATCTCACGGTTTCCAATCGACCGAAATGCAGAATTTTGTATACATGGCGCGCAAGACATTATTAGTGTAAACAAGGAAGGCCTTCTGACCAATCTCACGGCGCTCTGACTAAATTTATGGCTCTCAGTCCAACCAAATGCATATCATCGATAAATTAAAGAGCTACACCCGATTATTTTGGTCTACGAAGGCCTACTGAAAAACAATCTCACGGCTTCTAATCAACCTTAATGAAGATCATAATATGTATGGCGCGCAAGACATTATTATATAAACAAAGGAAGGCGTTCTGACAAATCTCACGTCTCTCAGTCCTTCGAACTGCATATCGTCGATAAAGTAAAAGACTACAGCCGATTATTTTGGTCAACGTAGGCCTGCTGACAAATCTCACGGCTTCCAATCAACTTAAATGAAGGTCATAGTATATATAGCACACGACATTATTATTGTAACACAGGGTGCGTTCGGACGAATCATAGGGCTCTCAGTACTACCAATTGCATATCAATGATAAACTAAAGATCTACAGCCGATTATTTTGGTCAACGGAGGCTTGCTGACAAATCTCACAGTTTCCAATCGAACGAAATGCAGAACGTTGTATAAATGGCGCGCAAGACATTTTTAGTGTATAAAAAAGGCATTCTGATAAATCACATGGCTCTCAGTCCTACCAAATGCATATTATTGATAAATTAAAGAACTACAGTCGATTGGTCAACGGAGGCTTGCTGACAAATCTCACGGTTTCCAGTCGACCAATGCAGATCGTAGTATGGATGAAGCGCAAGACATTATTATTGTAAACAAGGAAGGCGTTCTGACAAATCTCACGGCTCTAAGTCCTACCAGATGCATATCAGCGATAAACTAAAGACCCACAGCCGCTGATTTTGATCAACAGAGGCCTTCTGACAAATCTCACGATTTCCAAACAACCGAAATGTTGTATCAATGGCTCGCAACACATTATTGTAAACAAGGAAGACGTTCTGACCAATCTCACGGCTCTCAGTCCTACCAAATGCATATTATCGATAAATTAAAGAGCTGCAGCCGTTTTTTTTTTTTTTTTTTTTTTTGTCAATGGAGGCCTGCTGGCAAAACTCACGGCTTCCAATAAACCTAAATGCAGATCGTAGCCTGAATGAAGCGAAAGACATTATTATTGTAACAAAGGAAGGCATTCTGACAAATCTTACGGCTCACAGGCCTACCAAATGCATGTTAATGATAATGTAAAGAACTACCGCCGATTAGTTTGGTCAACGGAGGCCTGCTGGCAAATCTCACGGCTTCCAATCAACCTAAATGCAGATCGTAGTATGAATGAATCGCAAGATATTATTATTGTAACAAAGGAAGGCATTCTGACACATCTTAAGGCTCTCACTCATACCAAATGCACATAATCAACAAGGTAACTAACTACAGCCGATTATTTTGGTCACCGGAGGCCTGCTGACAAATAGCACGGTTCCAAATTAACCTGAATGTAGATCAAAGTATAAATGAAGCGCCAAACATTATTATTGTAACAAAGGAAGACGTTCTGACAAATCTCACGGCTCTCAGTCCTACCAAATGCATATCATCGATAAAGTAAAGAACAGACCAGGTTATACTCCTCCAAATTCTTTCATGTGCTGCTTTAATGTTTGGATGTACATTTACTGAAACTGCGATACTGCTTATCATTTTGCTACTAACCGCATTTGTAGGGTGCTGGGTGGAATGGTAAAGCCTCTAAGTCAAGATTGGGAGTTAGCAGTTCGGCCCCACCGAGCACCAAGTGTTGTGTCTTTGAGCAAGGCACTTTATCCACATTGCAATTTTAGTACTGATTTCCACCAAGGAAGGTCTGGCAAAAGAAATACCCAAGAGGGCTTAGGCAGTATTTGATGATAGATATATTGCCTAGGGACATTTGTTTGGGCAGGATGATGGAGGGTCTGCAACAAAGTTAATGCTGACAGTGCCGAATATAGAATACTGTGGGCAATATTTGTAGGTGGCTTCTATAAATAAATTCAGCACAGACCATTGACGGTCTCAAGGAGATCAGATCTTTGTCGTCCAAGCCACTGATGCAGCTGTCTTCATCTCGCCATAAAAGCCATTCTTCCTGTTTTTTTGTTGTTGTTTTTTACTGTACATAAAGGACTTTTACTATTTAACTGGTTTTTCTGGAAGATTGCATCTGTTCCATCCTCTTAATAGGTCAACTGTACAATGTCAAGAAGATTCCTGATCTTTTCCTGGAAGGAGAATAGAGGCTCTCTCAGCGGGGGAAGGGGGGGGTGTGGAGGGGGTACCTGTTCCCCTGAAAAAAAAAATCGACATTTTCCCTTGTTCCCAAAAATCAAAATCTTGATTTGTTATGTTCCTTGTTCCCCCAAATTGCATTTGATCCCCTGTTCTCATCAGTTTTAGGCTTTGGTTCCTTTGTTCCCCTGAAATAAATGACCTTATTCCCCTGTTCCCCCCCAAACCCCTGAGAGGGCCTCAGAATCTTGCGCTTATCCAAATAAAGCATGCAAACTTTTTAAAAAGCTAGTACTTGTGTCACTTTCGGTAGACATTGTCTAGCTCTACTTATTGATTGCTGCATGGGCCAAATATGTAACAGAAAAAGACTAGTCCAATAAATGACTTGTATATGAAAGATAATGAACACATAAAATCTATAATAATAATAATAAAATACGCAAATTCTGTATCCTTCGACTGCACAGATTTAAGTGTGAATAGACTAGAATAAATTTAATAGCGCTATACACGTCTAGCCAAATACGTACTTTACAGAAAACAGGGTTACATAAAGTTATTACACACACACACACACACACACTGATAAATATTATTGGTGTATCAATTAGATTTAAATTTTATTGGTGGATGGATTAGTTGCGATGAACCGATATTTTTATCAAGCACTTAATATAATATAACTGCACCGAAACGTATGTATTCGTCTGCAGATCATTCGAAACCATTGATACCTGTGAATGTATAAAGTTATGGCAAGCCGTTTTACTACCTAGTCTATAAATCAGATATCTGATTTAATATATCAGATATCTTATATAAGATATCTGATATATTATATCAGATATCTTAAATAAATAAGATATCTTATATGTCAATTAAGATACCTTGTGTGCTGTATAAGATATCTGATATGCTATTTAAGATATCTTAATTGGTATATAAGATATTTTATATGCTATATAAGATATCTGATATGCTATATAAGATATCTTATATAGGATATAAGATATCTTAACTAAAGAAGATATTATTCAATTAAATAAGATACCTCATTTAGTATATCAGATATCTTATTTAGTATGTCAGATATCTATATTAATATATAAGGTATTTAACAACTAAGGTATCTTATATGGTAAATAAGATATCTTAAATGTGGAATTAAATAAGATATCTAATATGATATATCAGACATCTTATATAAGATGTATAAAATATACTAATTCAGATATCATACCCTGTATTAGATATCTTATATAATATATAAGATATCTGATACATTATCTTAGATATCTTATATAAAATAGATATCTTATATCTGAATTGACAAATAAGATATCTAATATGCTATATAAGATATCTGATAGGCTTTATAAGATATCTCATATAGGATATAACATATCTTATTTACTAAGAAGATATCTCATGTATTCAATCAAATAAGATATCTCATTTAGTATATAAGATATCTTATTTAGTATATTAGATATCTATATTAATAAATAAGATAGCTTATATAACAAATAAGATATCTTATATGGTAAATTAGATATCTTATATGCAGAATTAAATATGATATATATCAGATATCTGATATAGGATGTAAGATATTTAATATAGTATATAAAATATCTACATTAGTATATGAGATATCTTATATCCTATATTAGATATCTTATATCCTTTATAAGATATCTGATATAATATATAAGATATCTATTTTGTTTAATAAATAGTAAAACGGCTTGCCATATAATATTAAAGTTAGTGCAAGGGTAAATTTTATAGACAGTCTAACATTTTTATACATGGACTGACAACTTGCTTAAGTTGAAAATCCAAAAGTAAAACATTTAACTAATTATAAATTGATCAATTGATGCATGGATTAATCAAAATTGTCATTTTGAGTTACCACATCTATGAACCGAAAAAAAAATATACTACATGAATAAATTCTACCCTGTTCTAATAGTTTTTACAGGTGAACTGACAACTTGCTTTAAGTCCATTATCCAGAAGCGAAAAGTGAAATAATTACAGGCAAATCATTTAATCGATGCACGATTAATTAAAAATGTTACCAAATCTGTGAACCAAAAAAAAAAAAAAAAAAAAAAAAAAATATATATATATATATATATATATATATATATATATATATTGTATAGTACTGCATTTATTTTAGCCATGTTCAATATTATTTACAGGTGGACCGACAACTTGCTTAATAGGTTAGCCAGAAGCGAGAAGTAAAATAATTACAAATCGATTACTCGATGCATCGATGAATCAAAATTGTCATTTTGAGTTTCCAAGTCAGTACACTTAGAAACTTTAAACTGCATGAATAAATTTTAACCATGTTCCACTAGTTTTTATAGGTGGCCAGACAACTTGCTTGTGTAGAATATCCAAAAGCGAAAAGTAAAATAATTAAAAATCATTTATTCGATGCATCAATGAAATTAAAACTGTCATTTTAAGTTACCAAATCTATGAACCTAAAAAAAAATTCGACATGAATAAATTTTATCAATGCTCAATATTTTTTACAGGTGCACCAACAACTTGCTTAAGTCGAATATCCGAAAGTGATAAGTAAAATAATTACGAATCAATAAGGCAATGCATGGATTCATCCAAATTGTCATTTTGAGTACACCGATAAAATTCATACTGCATGAATATACTTAGCAATTCAAATATTTTTTACAGTTGGACTGACAACTTGCTTAATTCAAATATCCAAAAGTGAAATAATTACAAATCAATTAGGCAGTGCATCGATTAATCCAAATTGTCATTTTGAATACACCGATTAAATTTATACTGCATGACTATATTTTGACTACATGACTATATTTTGGACCGACAACTTGCTTAAGTCAAATATGCAAAAGTGAAAAGTAAAATAATTACAAATGGATAAGGCAATGCATCGATTAATCCAAATTGTCATTTTGAGTGCACCGATAAAATTTATACTACATGAATATATTTAGCAATCAAATATTTTTTACCGGTGGACCGACAACTTGCTTAAGTCAAACCCCCAAAAGTGAAAAGTAAAGTAATTACAAATAGATCACATACAATGAATGACATCAAGTTTGTCATTTTGAGTTGCCAAATCGATGAACTGAAAACATTTAAACTGCATGAATATGTTTTAGCGATGTTCCAATATTTTTTACAGGTTGGCCGACACCTTGCGTAAGAGGAAATAGCCAAAAGTGAAGAGTAAAACAATTATAATCGATAAATCGATTCATTAAAATTGTCATTTTGAGTTACCGAATCAATAAAACCGATATAATTTATACCGCATGGATAAAATTAATTTATACTGTATGGATAAATTTTAGCAATATTTTACAGATGGACCGACAACTTGCTTAAGTCGAAACTGTAAAAGGGAAAAGTAAAATAACAAATTACAAATTGATTAATCTATGCATCAATTAATTAAAAATTGTCATTTTGATTTACCAAATCAATGAAACCGATATATTTTATACCGCATGGATAAAATTAATTTATACTGCATGGATAAATTTTAGCAATATTTTACAGATGGACCGACAACTTGCTTAAGTCGAAACTGTAGAAGGGAAAAGTAAAATAACAAATTACAAATTGATTAATCTATGCATCAATTAATTAAAAATTGTCATTTTGATTTACCAAATAAGTGTACTGATAAAATATATACTTCAGATTCAGTATTATTACTGGTGACAAGTCTATTAAATGATGAACATTTGCCAGGACTTTCAAATTATAATATCCACCTACAATTATTATAATGCACCAATGCATCTTTATCAACATACGAATGGTTTTGTCGGTGTAAGGATATTATGTTGATGCACTGACATGTTACTGGTCTACTGCTATATGTATTGGTACATCATTATAGATACATAAGCTGATAAAAATTATCAGTGCACATATCAGTTATCGGTAAACAGGTTTTGTTGCTTTGCATTGCCACACTTATTTCATGTTTTCATCATCATCAGCTTTATTTTCACATGTATAGAACTACTGATGCATCGATAAAATTGATCGATCCATCAACAATATTTTATCATTAATAAGAATAGATTGATGTACTCGTGATTTGTATTTTAGTACAGTCCTGTGGATATACCAGTTGTCAACTCTTACCTGCCTGTTTATCTAGGATACAGTAAGACATGAATGCTATATACGAACAGAGAGGACAGATTTTTTTTTTTTTTTTTTTATTCATATGATTTATTTTTCACGGTGTAGAATTATGAATTTAAAATTCAATTTTATAACAGATATGCCGAAGACGAGCTCTGTTTGTATTTACTTTATGTGTATGTTAGACTGTTGGGGTTATTAGGATTTTATTTTTAGTAACATATTATTTTCACTGAAAAACGATTAGCTTAAATCATTCTTTTATTTGTAAACCTTGGTATTTTGAATAATTTCGTAAGACGTTCTGACATTTCTCATGACCTGAAAGATCTCATACACGCAGCGTGAGTTCCGTCAGGTATTTGTTTCCGGTTTCAGACTTCCGGTCTGAAAGATCTCATGGTCTGACAAATCTCACGCTACACCGGACGTCCATTTGCAGCCACCGTTGATCCCCAGTATAAAGGTTCAGACATCGTTGATACCTGACATCTATGACCTGCCACCGTTGATCCCTAATATAAATGCTTGGCAATTGATCCCCAACATGCGTGGCTGTGGCAACACAGAAAGGGAACACCGAAGGGGACAGTTTCTTTTTTTCTTACGTAGGGTACCTTTTCACCTACATAAGGCCATTTTCGCCTTAACCCTACGTAGCTAGTACAAATACATACAATGTTACCATAAATAACTAAAGTGCACAGGTTGCCCGTGTAACACGCGTATAAGCCACGTAGTGGCGTGATACCTGCCCTATATAAACTCCACCGTAAATGATTCCCATAAGAGCCGGCCTCGGTGGCTCAGTTGGATGCGCCGTCCGACTGGAGACCAGGAGATCGCGGGTTCAACCCCCGCCGAGGTCGGCAACATTCTTTTCGTGGAGAAATATTTTCTACGGTCATTCTCTCCCTTCTGCTGATTCAAGAAGGGCAGTTGTCAGTTTCTGGCGAAAGAATGTGCACAATACTGGTTAACCGCTTAGAGGACTAAGCCTGCCCAGTAAACGTGTGGTTAGGTAAACTGACCGCGCTCGACATGACCCCGTTGGGTTGACTGGGCCGTAAAACCTCAACACAAACAAAATTCCCATAAGGGCGAAATACAACACAGAAGTGTCAGAGGACACAAATTCTCATCAGTATGGGATTCATTTCGGTGAGTGAATATTTATTACTTTTGATAATTTTAGTGTTAGTCATCGGTTTGTAGGTTTTATTTGCAAGGTTTGAACGGCCAGAAATGAATTACTGTCTGATTTAAAACCTGCGAATTGTTGATTACACGGCCTATATAAGAGACGCAGAGTAGTACGGTTCTGCATTTTATTGTTTAGGATTCGTTCACGTATACTTGACCGGTTGCGCAAAAATGTTACAGGCTGGTGCGGTTTTTCCCAGCGCAGGAGGTGTATGGGAAAGGCGCTGAGCAGACCGAGCAGTATAATCAGTCTTATCGGGGTCTTTCCTATCAAGCGCAAATTCGGTCTAGTTGGTGTCTTCATTTTGCGGGAATGATGTGGCTATAAAGGACGCTGATCGGACTGTGCAGTATGTTCAGTCTGATTGGTTCTTTATAGCAGACGCAAAATATAGGGGACATGTGAACAGAGCAGAGCCGGACTTGCCGATGAGCACATAGGAGCATCGCGATAGCCATCAAATTCGCAACATGAAGGCATGCACCCATGACAGACACGCATATATGTAATTTATGCCCTCTTGGCGAAAGATGGCACGAAATATGGGCAAATAGACGCTTAGAGGACCAAGCCTGCCCAGTGTACGTGCAGTCTAAAAAACCTTTATTGTTAAATTTTGAAACAGAAATGAACATAAATTGCAAGCATTCGCGTTCACATAGGACCGGGCAACATATTTTAGTAAAGTTAAAATTATTAATTTGTAAATATTTTTTCCGTCTGGTCAAATTTTTTGCCCTGATGTGGCAGACGAAAAATATACCGTAAAGCTGTATGTATTATATGAGATGTTAGGGGTTGACATTTATTAGTGAATGACATTTGGGTCGACAGTTCAAATATCGGGTCCCAAATACTAGAAGGTTGGAATGCATGATTACATAGAGGTCAACGATTGGAAGATCATGGCCCTGTTTGTCATCAGTGGACATTTCAAATGTCATGGCCCTAATGTATGTGATAATGAATAATGTGGTGACAAGTTGAAATGCCATAATAATGGGTTGACAATCGTTGTCGCGGTGGTGAGTTAAGCCACGGGCATTTGATGTGTCATGACCCTGATGTGAAATGTCATGATCACAGGTAGAGCGGCTGAAATGTCTTTGCTCTGGTTGCTGTGTGCATTTTAAATGTCATGTCCCTAATTTTATTACTGTTATGTTGAGGCATCAACAATTATTGTAAAAATATGGAGTTTTGCATATGACGTCGAGGGGCGACGCTGCCGAGAGCTGGTGATAACTAGCTGTCGACTGCGCCGACGTCGACAATTGGATTGAAGCCGCGGATGAATCACGGCGACGTCGATAATAGACGTCGAGGATTCAGCCGCGACGCTAATGACGTCACACCATCCGGTGACGTATAACGTCATTGTTGACTGAATATATATGTAGTCATACGGCAAGCTTCATCATATGGTGGTGTAATTCTATCTAGTGATTGTTATGTTCTTGTTTTTTTTTTTTAGCCCTTCAGTGACACAATCGATATGTGTCCATATCCCGATGTTCGTATCCTGATGGATATAGTAGAGGCCCATAGAGGCTGATCAACTGATGTGAAGTTAACGGCCGCCAAGGCGCCACTCCACACAGAAATAGATTAGTGATTATCAAGAACGATATTCAATCTAATATAGAATAATATAAAATATAATTTAATATTAGAAAAGGATCCTTAAAGAAAATAACTAGTTAGGAGAGTATAAGTAAAGGGCCCCATATAAACATATGAAGAATTCAGGAAGTTAGATAACCCAGCATATTCTCTTCGCATCGGCTCAGGGTTCAGCACACTTGGGTGGAGTCATACTGATATTGTTGAACAATTTGGCTAACCTACCAAGTTAGTCAAATTATAGAACATATCAGTTACCACCCGTGTTGGGCTACCGTAGCCGACGCGAAGAGTATAGCTGAGGTATATGTCAAGAATGTTTTTTTTTTTTGTGTGTGTCATAGTTGAATAGTGTCACTTCATGTAATTGTATGTTGTACATATATATGTAAAAAAAAATAGTTGTAAAATCTAACGTTGTTAGAGTTTCTGTGTAGTGGTACGTATAGGCAAAGCCCAAGCCGGAACGTGATTAAACAGGAAATCACCATCGGTACGTCCTGACCGCCCTAGAGCGTTACAGTGGCCTTCCTTGATCCCCGACATAAATGCATGGCCACCATTGATCCTGATATACGTTTGCAGCCGCCCTTGATCCCTGACGTACTATTGCTGTTGATCACCTACATTCGTACATGTGTGGCCACTTTTGATCTCAAACATAAATGTGCATCTAACGTCAATGCTCGACACACATTTTCTTCCACCATTGATCTCCCAACATAGATGTGTATCTACATTTGATCCCAACATACATGTGCTTCCATGGTTGATCTCCAACATACATGTGCTGCCACTGTTATCTCCAAAATATGTGTGCGGCAACGATAATCCCCATCATACATGTGCAACCTCCGTTGATCTCCCAACAAATGTGCGGCCAACGTTGATCCCCAACATATATGTACAGCCACCGTTGATCCCCGACATACATGTGTGGTCACTGTTGATCTCCAATGTATATGTGCAGCTGCTGTTGACCCCGAACATACATTTGCAGCCACCGTTAATCACCAAAACAGATGTTTGGCCACAGTTGATCCCTGAAATACATTTGCGGCCATGGTTGGTCCCTGACATATATGTGCAGCCAACGTTGATCCCCAATATACATGCGCGGACACTGTTGATCACCAATACATGTACAGCCATCATTTACTTGTGTGGCCAAGGCTGATTCCAGCAATGTGCAGTCACCGTTGACACCCAGCTTACATGTGCAGTCACCGTTGACACCCAGCTTATATGTGCAGCCATCGTTGATCCCAGACGAACATTTGTGACCGCCGTTGATCCCCGACACACCCATGTGGGGCCACCGTTGATCCCACTGTCTATCCTGTTAACCGAGTCCAAACACTATGCCTTCATAGAATAATTATCTGAATGCAGCCTCATTTGCTTACTTATTCAGTTAAGTCTCTATATAGCTCTCAAAACCTTTACTGAATGTATACAATTGACACGTTAATATCAGCCCAAAATATTTTGAAGCTACTTCTGATATTAACATGTCAGCAGTTGTGTTACACTTTTGCTTATAAATGTTATTTGTGTAATTATTTTGAACCTTGCATTATCTCTAAAAGTAACAGTTTCCATCTGCAGGGTCCAGAAACTGTCAGTAGACATCAATCTGAATTCACCCCTGACTGACCAAGTAATTGCTATGCTGCTAGATGTTATAATCAAGGATATATCTTGTCACAGACTACTGATTTATTAACTTCAAAACATTTTTCATTCAATATTTATCATGAACAAGTTGATAATATATTTTTCTAGGTTTTAGAAAGGGCGATTTCATGCAATTAGTTTTTTTTTTTTTTTTTTTTTTTTTGTATTTGTTAGAATTCCTTCTAAACCTGTGAAAAAGGGCAACATGTGCATTAAAATCTGCATTGTAACTTTACAAGACTATAGGAAACCAGCTGACATCAGTTGAATACACAGTTTTCTCAAAGTAGATACCTCTTTTAACTTCTATTAATGTAAGCCCAAGATGGTTTTTGGAAATCCAGCCATGCTGTTTTGTTTCAGTTTAAAATATCTTATTATTCTTCACTTGCAAATCTTGTTAAACTACAATTCTACTGATTTGAAAGGAACAAAGAAGTAAAATAACACCTTTCAGAGATCTTTAAAATATACCAAAGTACTTGGAGATCTACAAAATCATATTTTTTTCTGTGTGAATTAGGTTTTATGTAACCATGTCAAGTCTCAGCAAACCACTGATACAATGATGTCATTTGACTCAGTTGGCGTATACTTGTACTTCATAACAATGACTTTGTCAATAATGTGAAAATGTGTAGTCCGTAGGCCCATTTCAGTACCTCAACTTACAGGAAAAGTGGCCAGTCAACACAATTGAACAACAGAAAAAAAAATCAGTTGCCAGAAGAAATGCATCAAATAAATATATATGGGACAGAAATGTTAATCAACTTCATGCAATGTTTGTAACTGAATTTAGAAACAATGACATTTTTCAGGCAATTACACCCTTCAGGGTCTGTGAAAATCAAAATAAGGATAAAAAAAATGAGTGACTTGTTCTTTGTTTGGATGGAAATAGGTAAGAAGTCTTTCCTGACAAAAATTAGCAGAAGAGAGGACTTTTAAAAGATTAAAAATGAAAGCGTTATGCTTCACCTAGTAGAGTCCGTAGCCCCCATAGGGTGAGTATGAGCATCAACCTACATCATAAAAACTAACTGCCAAACAACACCCCTTCAGGATAATGTGTATGAATGTTGGAGGAACCTATTTTTGTATAAATTTGATCATTCCTTAGAAGTTCATTTTTGGTCATTCTTGCAACGTTATCCCTACTTTGTTATCTTAGCCGATGACCATCTACAGAGGACACATCGACTGAACCAGCCAGCAACATTATACAAAAACTACCAGCCCCAATACTGGATGAGAAACAAAAGCTGCAGTCGATTGCAATACTTTAAATTCATATAATTTTATTATATGAATGATGGGCTAATTCATTTTACTCTTTTTGTCCAATATTTCTGACATTGCTCTGTTGCAAATTTAGTTTTTTGACACCGATGTGGCTCAAGAATTTATGTTCTGTTAAGGACAAATTTTTTGGACATGTTATTTCAGTAACTAGGTATATCCTCATTAAACTTTGAAAAACTGTAAGTCAGTTTTTCACTATCATATACTATTAGTGTTCTAATAACAAATAATTCATTTGGTAACCTTACTTTTCTTTTATTTGATAGATTTGCTCAGAATTTTATGCAAAACTGTTCATTTTTCATCTCTTTGTAACCCTTTGCTGGAAAGACTCACCTGTTTTGGTTTCTCAAGATTTCTATGTTAGTTTTTCAAATGGATTTAAACTGAAAGAATATGGTTATTTGCATTTATGCTATTGAATTCTTGGAGCCTAAATATGATGTCCCGAAAATACGTCCCCTACAGAACTACTCATGCTAGGATAATTTACACTGCTGTAAAGAAAAGAAACAAGCCCTACTCACCTCTTAAATTGGAATTGTTACATCGTTACACATGCATGAACATACACAAGAATTGCTTGTCACTGTAAGCTTATGTAGGAAGATATACTATATTTCAGCAGTTGTTATAGTCTTTACCAGTTCATGATTTTAGCTGAAAAAACAAGCCACTTTGACTAGTTTTAACAAAGTTTGTTTGTTTTTACTGTATGGATTCAGATTTGAGGATAAACTTCTGTTTTAACCTAAATCCTGTGCGTTTCCTGTTTTATATGATGTCCCTTCTCTTTGTCCTCTCAGAACAGTGTTCTGTAGTAGACACATATTTGGGACGTCTTCCAGCATCGAAATCATTGTAGATATCTATAAAACTTTGTGAGCGTAATGAACCCAGCATAACTTGCGTTTGTACTAAACACAGCTGAATACCAAAAAGATATGTTATTAGATGACAAACGTTATCCAATTACACAAAATATAAAAACATCATTTTGATAAGCAGCTGTGCTCGCATGTAATTTTTAAAAACACATGTACTTTCACACGTGCATATTTTATTCAAAATACCTATTTTCCTAATTTTAGCTTATGTCAATGGCCGACTTCTGTTACCATAGCAACCATAAAAGGAAATCTTATTTCTATTCACATGGCCAGTCACTTTTGTGTACAGGTAATATCTGTGCCATATAATGAGAAAACGTGTCATATGACATGCGAACAGCGGATGCACAGATCAACCAGATCTGCGCAGTTTCATCAGGACGTTTGCTGTTCGCCAATACATGGTATGAAATTCAATGGTTATGTAAGTGAACCGCGAAAGCTCTGATCAGGCTACACGGGTGCGCAGGTTAAATCAGGCCTTCTCTGTTCACATATGCCATAAGACCCCTTTCATGGCATGGGTGCTTTTGCTTGTCGTTGCTATATGCACCTTTCCTGAGTATGACTGGTCCGTTTCAAAATGAGGTTTGACTCCGCCCAATCTCTAGCAACTTTCCAAGTGCCTTGGGGTATAATTGGCTCACGGTCAATATGAAAAAAAAAAAACAACAACAAAACAAACGTCTTTATAGCGCCCTGTTTGCATTATACGTCTCGGGAACAATATAGCAGTATAGTGTACTGTAGGTTCTGTCGCAACCAAAGACCAGGGTCCGGGTATTTTGATTTGTCAATATTTATTGCAGTGCATTGCGCCTATCGATATTTTCCCCCAGAGGGTGTGTGTGTGTGTGGGGGGGGGGGGGGGGTGGGGGGGCGAAGGGGCGACCCAAGGCATAGTCGTAGCGCTCAGTACGCACATTACGCATGTACGTAACAAAATGATATTATTTGCAATAAAGAAACATGAACTTACATAAAATATTTGCTTCTTTACGATAGGGACTGCTCTTAATGGAAATAATTTATCTCTTTCAAAACAGGGGGTGGGGACTCTAAAAGGAAAGAATTTGCTCCCTCAGAGAGGATATTCTTTTTAATAGAAGCCCCTATTTCGGAAGCGATAACAAGGAGATTTTTTTTCAAGAATCTTTCTGTGTTAGCGTAACGATAATTCCGTTCTGGCTACGCCAATACCGCTGAGAAGATTAGACTGCAAAGACTTCCCACACACGTGGCTGAGTTGGATGCGCCGTCCGACTGGAGACCAGGAGGTCGCGGGTTCAGCCCCCGCCGAGGTCGGCAACATTCTTTCGTGGAGATTGATCATGAAATATTTTCTACGGTCATTCTCTCCCTTCCGCTGATTCAAGAAGGGCAGTTGTCAGTTTCTGGCGAAAGAATGTGCACAATACTGGTTAACCGCTTAGAGGACTAAGCCTGCCCAGTAAACGTGTGGTTAGGTAAACTGACCGCGCTCGACATGACCCCATTGGGTTGACTGGGCCGTAAAACCTCAACACAAACAAACTTCCCACACACGGGCATTAGATAGAAGCTTTCTTTACCAGCAACTGCATGAAGAATGTGTTGAAAATTAGATGTCCGCCTTGGGAATTTTAGACAGAACTTTTGGACCCCAGGGTGGGAAAATAGACTCGAAATTTTAAAAATTGTCAAGACCCCTGTGTCATCCCGCCGCCCCCACCCCGCCCTTTCTGAGGGAAAACACTGATAGGTGACTATGTGAACTTTATGAAGGAAGGCTAGTGAAACCTGCTCCCGTCTGGCTTGCAGATTTGGCCAGTGGACTAGAATTACGCCAACGCCAAGTCCAGAGGGCAAATCCACTGAATCCAACGCTAAGTTCATAAGTTTTTCTTCGGAGGAAGGATCTCTGGTATATTGTAACAAGAAGACCATGATGGTCCTATATCGCTCACCTGAGCTGACCTGTTCAAAAGTGCATGATGATTCTGTACAAATTACCATATAACTATAATTTGAACAAGAGTGCCATGACGGTGCTATATAGAGTACCAGTGCTGTATATAGCAAGCACTGCTTTAATTCAGGTCAGTCAAGAAAAAACAAGCCACATCTTGTAATCTTTACACAGCCGAGGTTGAATACAGATGATGTAGTAACATTTTGTACATTTGTGTTGTCTATGAGAAGTGTAGAAAATACATCTCATTAGACCAATAGACGAGATTTTAGTTTTTTTACCACGCTTCAAGTAGCAATACAAAACAACAAAACTTTACTGCAATAGAAGATCTTTCTATTAACATACCAATAAATTTTATAAAATCAAAGACTTCAAAATGATATAATTCTGCGTGTTGTAGAGATGTACATGTATATAACAATGGTACAACATGCTTTTGATAATGTTTTATGAATGCATTTTGGGTTTTACAGCCCTTTCAAGAATATTTCACTTATATCGAGCCGATTGTTCATCAAAGGTGGGCGAAAACCGTAGAACCCGGGGAAAAACCACCCGACCATCCTTCAGCAGAACTTGGCTTTCCCACATGTGACCCGAGCGAGGCTTCTTATGAATACATTTATTAGTCAGTGAAATAGGGAATGTATTTTCTATTGAGTTGTATTTCCCTATAAATATATGTACACACACACTCGCCATGAGCAATTTTTCAAGCAGGAAAAGTTCTCCCAATATATCGCTCTCCTGAGTTTATTACCAGAAATTGTATATGTTAAATGCTTGGTACTTAACAGAAGTACACAACACACTGACTGCTTTATTCATGTTTATTGATAGATAAATAAGATATAATAGTACCAGTCATGGGACATAATTATTCGCTAGTCTCAAGATGGCCAAAAACAACAGCTCAACAAGAGGCTAACTTCAAACAAGTCTTACCTTAATACTTGGTCAAACTGTCCTTCATTCTTATCACTTCCTTTAACTGGGCAGGAATTGAGGCATATAGGTCTTGAGTATAGGCTGGATGTTTTCCCAGCTACAGTGCACAGCAGCTAACAAGTCATTTGGGGAGTGTATGTTTACAGCTTGGGATTCTATGTCTCTCTTGAGTTTTTAGCCAAACATTTTCTATGGGGTTTATATCAGGGGACTGTGCTGGCCATTCTGTATGATGGATATTACTTTCCATGTATTGACAAACAGTACGAGCTCTGTGTAAGGGGGCACTGTCATCCATGAAGGTATATTTATCATCTGGGGAATCACATGCAATTTCAGACCACAAGTTATTCTCAATGATGTTAATGTATTTTTCAGCATTAATATTGCCTTCAACACGAGTCAAAGTTCCGACATCATCACAACACATGCATCCCCAGTTCATTAAATTGATCCTCCCCCTAGGGGCTCTGCAAACCAGGTGGGGGCTGTTCATTTTCTCGAGATATAGATATGGTTGTTTTTTCCAATGACAATCTGGCTTTCATCACTGAATATCCAGCATTTCCATTCCACTAAACAATACAATTTTTTCTCTCCCTAGCCTAGGCAACTCTCTTTTTCTTGTTCACCTCCCTAGGACCTGTTTCTTTGCCACTCTCTGTTTATACTACAAATCAGCTAACTTTCACTGAACAGTTTTCTTTTACAGAAACTATGTTCCTTGCCCTCATTTATGATGCTGGTTATATCTTGAAGTTATCTCCTATTTAGTTTAGCCACACAAGAAAGTTGGGTTGAGTCCCTGTCAGTGAACAAGTTCCTACTCTGCCAACTTCAATTTTCTGTTGATCCAAATTCTTCAATTTTTTTTTTATAACTGATCCTATCGTTCTCCTGGATATTCCAAAACTTCTTGCCAATTCTGATTTATTTTTGTTACTTTTATAGCTTTCCACAATTAATTCCTTGACCTCACTGCTCAATTCTTTGTTTTTTCCCCATCACATTTTTCCGCCAACAATGTTTACATTTTTAGCAGATGACCTAAAACTGGTATTCTTGTTCTTGTAGTATTTTTTCTCCATCTTTCTGTCAGATATACCACACCCGTTAGAAACCGTGCTTTAATGACTGCTTTTCTAACCGCTGCTACTGTGTCTATACTCTGCCACACAAGATGTGTAGATCCAACTTGCTGTTGACACACTAACAGATACTTCAATGTTTTCTTGGTTTTTAGTTGTTAACATGTACTCTCAGTGTGTATGACATCATAAAAAAATGTGTAAACATCACAAATACATGTATGTAAATTTTGATTTTGTTTACCTAATCTATAAATAGCTTGTATTGATTAAAGCCACAAGGTAAATACCCAATTAGCCATTTCCAATTAGACTCGCGAATAATTACCTTAAAGACCTTGACTATTCTGCAATATCTGCATCTGCAAACATGTCTGCAGCAGAGTCTCTATGTACATATTATGTATTTGAGTAAAAGAAGCATACTATAAAAAATTAAAAAAAGGTGTGGAACCATGTTTCAGTATCAGAGGGTCTTTCTACCATCCATATCACAATGCCCAGGTGCATAGTCGCATTTCAATTCTATAAAAACCTACTAAATAATAAATCATTTTCTACTGAATCTGTAACTCAAATCACTGCTAACAAGTAAACATCACACATTCTTGGCAACATATTTCATTTTTCAGTAATAGTTTATCACTCTAACTACTCAGCTATTTGTTAACCCTTGTCATGCTGAATATATTAAGATGCCACGCCTACTTCTAATTTTCAACCAATCAGTTTACTTGATCCAGGTTGTTGATACAAATTCATATACTGAATGGCAAACAGTGCAGATCCAGATCAAGTGGCTTTTTCAGGAATCAACTGATCTGGCCCTACACTGTTTGCAAAGGCAGGGTATATCCGGCGTATATCCGGGTTCAGCAGGGCAAGGGTTAAGACTTGGAACCTTTTCTAAAGATTATTGTCAGGTTTTGATGTAAACAGATCAAATAAAATTATACAGCAAATTGAATAAGATTGTACAAAAACAAAACAGTTTACTTTCTACATTAGATTTAGTAATCTAGAATGGATATAACACCATATCTTTTTTTTTTTTTTTTTATTTTATTAACATTAACTGTTTTCGTAATGTACAAAACATTTCCAAATACCCAAAAGGGAAAAGGTTCAAACCTTTCAGTAATGCAGCCAATGTTTGTAAAACAAAATAAAAAAAAAAAAAAAAAAAAAAAAAAAAAAAAAAAACCCAAAAACAATCAAGAAAAAAAGATACTGAGAAAAATAAACACTGCACATGTTTATACACAATTAATCTAGAAATTATATAATGGAAGTAATGCAAGTAGTTACAGAAGTTAAAACACAGGTTAGCTTCAAAAGGATGTCACATTCAATTATGTTCAAGTTTATTTTTGTTTTTGTTTTTTTTTTTTTGCAGTTTTCCAATTTCCGTTAAAAAATCCTTATTTTTTGTGAATAGACAACATATTGCAAGAATCAAACTTGCAATTCGGTATGCCAGTAACGAGGTAAGCATTGCTGACACAAAAATATACACCACAACCTCTTTAAAACACTGTTGTTGGGGTCCATGGCATAAACCGTATTAGTTAAACAACCGTGTTATATCCAAACCAAACTGTATAGATTATATTGAAACATGACCATTTATGGTCATTCTTCAATATAATCTATAAATTATCGGGATCCATCTTTGCACTGTGTTATATCCAAAACCGTGTTATAACGAACCATGTTATAAAGAGGTAGTGTATTGCTTATTTGAAAAATTGTTCCATTTCTTCCTAATGTCTACAATTTTATTAAATTTTTACACTTTTCTTTATATAATATTCCTATATTTTTGTCCGGTTGTTTTTAACCCTTGTCCTGCTGTATGAATATAGATGTCACGCCCACTTCTAATTTTCGGCCAATCAGATTTCTTGATCTGGATCGTTGCTATAAATTCACATACTTAATGGCAAACAGTGCAGACACAGATCAGTTGGCTTCAGAAGCCAACTGATCTGGATCTATGCTGTTTGCAAAGGTAGGATATAAGCGGGTTCAGGAGGACAAAGGTTAAAGTTGACGGTCTTGCAGATTTGCTGTATGTGGGAAAGGCATTAATATGGTGGCCACCCTTCCCAACAAGAACCACCAAGAACTAATCACCTTGTACTTGTACAAGGTGATTAGTTCCTATGAAACTACTATGGGTGATAAAACTACGGTGAGAATAACTCTGTGTCAGGAAATAACCAACAAACTGTTCTGTTTAGAAAAACCTATGCATAGAAATAGACAAGTTTATGATCAGACCAATATGTCTCTACAGTTCCGACACTGCCAGTGCAGTTTGTGAATACCAAATCTAGTGTTGATCCCTGGTCAGTTGTTGGTTCGTGGATCAGTTGGTAGCAATGAAATTTTTCTGCAATAAACTTTTCAAGACCACATTCTTTCTGTGACACATCTATATTAAAATCTCCCATAATTACTAAGGGGTTTTGTGGATCAACATGCTCAACCAGCTCGTTTTGAAGCATTGAAGTAAGATTTTGAAGGGAATGACCAGGTGAATTATATATCATTACAATCTGCATCTGCGTCAGTTGATGTAACGTCTCTAGAACAACACATTCAAACTTGTTTGTGCTGCAGCATTTGCATTTAGAAATAATGACATCATCTCTAACATACAAAGCTAAACCATGAGGAGGTCGGCCTGTCTGCTCGTTTTGGTTCTGGTCATTTCTAATAAGCTGATATCCATGTATTGTGTAGACACAGTTTTCATCTTTTTGCATTAACCTTGTTTCCGCAAAGCCCATTACATGTGAAGAAATAATATTCTATTCAACTACAACATCAGGAAAATGTTTATGTAAAGATCTACAATTGTTATAAACAATTTTGAAGTGTTCATCAGAATTAATTATGTCAAGTGGGGTATAGCAAAGTTGAAGTTTTGCTTCTGATTCAAGTCTCTCCATTTCTCTAACTACCCTGTTATCCAATGATAGAGTTAGCTCACTGAAATTCAAAATGTAAAGACCTTCTATAGACCTCACTCTGCTTAAAGCAGTGAATATGTGGAATTTTTTTAACTGCTTTCTGAGACAAATCTATCACTACTTCATCAAGAGTAATTCCCTGAGCTCTATGAACAGTTCTTCCTGCAGATGGTTGTAATGGAAATTGTATTCTTTGAATAGTATTCCGTCGATATGCAAATGTTCGCTCTATGTCAAATATTGGTGTCCAACTGTCATCTATACCAATATGATAAAAACCTCTATGCTGGTATTTCCTTCTTCTTTCAAGGCCTGTATGTTTATCATCAAACTTCACCCATATAATGCTTGGTCGATTTGTTCCAACTTGCTTATATTCTACAAACTTTACAACACATGATGCACTATTTGTTAGACCATCTTCTGTATCAAGATTAGCTGTCAAGTCATATATCATGCCAACAACTACAGTAAGCATGTACTGTAACCCCATTGTATTACATTCATCTTGAAGTAATCTTTTCAAAATATCATATTGCCTTTCCTTTGAAATGTTAGCTGCCACTACTGAATCATGACAAGGAATTTCAATCTTTTGGGAATCAATATTGTTCATCATTTTGTCATTAAAAGCTTGCACGAACCAATTTTCTGCAAATATGTGAGGTGCATTTTGTGGGTAATTAACAGAGCTTGTATCAATCTCGCGTAGTTTGATTTGTTTTCTGTCTTGATCTGTGATATTATTATGACGTAATCTATTCAACAACTCAGCAAATGCACTGCTATCCTTCTGACGCATGATCTCTGTCAACTCAAACATGCTAAAGTGATCTTGCCACAAATTTGAAGCCAGTGAAGAAGCATCATCAGTAAGATCTTGAAATATCCAAAATCCTGCTACCGGTTTAAGTTGAAACAAGTCTCCTACAGCTATTATACTTTTACCTCCAAAAGGAATTCGTGTACCAGTCAATTCTTGAAGTCTCTGATCTATGAACTTCAACCATGGATATTTCATCAATGATGACAACAGACAGGTTTCTGTATTTAGACCTAAATGTGTTGAGGGTATCACAATTTAAAGTTTGTTCCTTTTGCTTGAATTTTTGACGGAAAGCTGTTGAAATGGTCGAACCGCAAATATTGTAAGCTGCTTTTCCAGTATAAGCACACAACAATATCCTTTTTTCATCTGCGTTTTCACCTTCAGCAAGGTTTAGATACCTGTATAAAGTTTGATATAAAGCTCTTATAACTACACTTTTTCCAACGCCAGCTCCTCCAGTCAAGAAAGTATATAATGGGGCATCTTTCGTTTTTATCCAATGAACAACATGATTAAAAAGTGCCTTTGTTTGGCATTCAAACATCTCATAAGCTCTCTATACTTTCCATCTGCCATCAAACTCTCATTAACTTCAACTGTTGCTCTAGATACACTTGTGCCCAGCTCAATACCAATGTCATATTCTCTGTGCTCTATAGCTCTATCGGGATTGAAATATACAAATGTCTCAGATTCTGTAGGTTCCTCCATTGCTGCCTCTGCTTCTTGCTCTTGTGCACTGGGTGCTACATCTTCATATGCATTGTCATCACACTCTGCTGCTAATCGTGCCATTTCTAATTCTTCAACATGATGTTCATATACTTTGCACTTGTTGTCAATTTCAAATTTTCTTGCTTCATAGTGTTGCTTGTATGTTTTATAACATCCAAACAAATCTGTAGCTTCATTTCTCCATGGCAAGAAAAGAAGGATTTTTTCTCGAAAATAATTCTCTTCATCTGATTTGGAATTAAACCGGACATAACAAATTACTTTATGATTTTGTCGCCTTCTTATTTTGATGCCATTTTTCAAAACCACAACAGTTTGTTCATCACTGAATACCTCCTGTAAGTGCAAGTCATCATCTTCATTAATGTCCTGAGATGTAGAACAGTTATTATCATCATCATCACTTGGATAAACAATTTCCAGCTGTGAAACATAACTGCCAGGCACCAGTTTTCAAGACATTTTGGTCGTTTTGAATACCGTTTGATTAAATTATCTGCAACAATATCTGTTGAGGAATCTGGCATTTCATCAAGGGCACTTTTTCCCTTTAGCAGCTGTATGCGCCGGTTTGGTTCAGATGCATTTATAAACACTACATCTCTTGTGCTCTTTGTCAAAGGCATTTGCAGCACTAGATACACAGCATCTTGGGCACTTACTTCAACACTGTTAGAGAACACATTTCCAATATGTCGAACCTGTCTTTTTATATCCATGTTACCATTTCTGGCCTCTTTTGCAGCAGCATACAACAATGCACTCATACCTCTGTGAGACTTACTTATGTATGATACGATGTACATAGCACAAGCATATGGGTCCAAAACAAACTGTATGTCTATATTTGCTTTCCATGCTCTTAAAACAGTCTCACTGTACAGATTTACACGAATATCTTTTGGCCTTCTTTTCAGAAACACTTTGGATGCTTTGAGTGAAGTTCGTATGCATTTAATATAATTATCTTCATTCATTTCAATGACATCAGAAAGAAATTGCTCAAATGTCATGTCAAAGCCCTCTTTTTCTGTATTCATTTTCTTTTGTATCTTATCATACATCTTTTTATATTTTTCAACATCAGTATCTAGTGGTTCTAGAATTATTGTCCTATTTAATGGTGGTAATGGGTAACCAAATCTACATATCCTATCTGCCTTCTTGCGGCATGTTCTTGAGTGCTTATGGAGTTGTAATTGAATCAAATCATGCAAGTACGCTTCATCTGAGCAGCATTTCAAATACTTGTCAACATAGGTTGTTATTTCTTCATTGGTGCTACTGTTGTATTTTGGGGCATTTTCTACCCAAACAATCATGTGGATATGTGGAGAACCTCTTTGTTGAAATTCAACTCTATTAAAATAATCTGTTATTTTACCTAAGAAATCATGAGAACTTTTCAAAACAACTTTTATGAATTGCTGCACTCTGTGGTCAAAATAGCGTGAACATGTTACAGGGTCTTTCTGTATTAATTTTATTTTTTGTTCCCATGTCATACTACTTATTTCCTCTTCGGACAATTCGATACCATAATTAAGAGCTGATAACATATTTAATAAATCTGACCATCTAGTATCTGCAGATGAAAGTGACATGAACCATGTTGGAAGACCAAGTTATCTTATCATTGCAAAGACGTCTTTTTTCCTTGTTTCTAAATATGCTGGAGAATTTCGAAGCTGTTTAAATATATAGTATCCTTCATCTTTCCGAATCATTTCTTCAACATAGCAAGAATCTCTAACTTGTCTAGCAGTCAAATTTTTACTTTCAAATTGTCCTCTCCTAACAGCCAAATTGACTTTGTCGTTTAATTGTTTCATCTGTATTTTCTTCATCTTGAAAAATATGTTTGGTACACTATTTGCAGCCCTCCTGTCACTATTCCTGAGTTCCCATTTGGCAATGTCACTGTAACTTACTAGAATTAATCTATCTGAATTCTCAGTTCTCCTTTGTCCACAATAAATTGTTGGAAAACATAGACACTCAGAATCTGTATCTTGATATGTACTCAAAGGTCGCTGGCCCTCTCCAGGAGCAAATGCAAACATATTTGTTCTTTTTTCAATATCAGCATCATCAACAAGAGTGTCTGTGTTACCAACATTTTCTAGCTGATTCTGCTCTTCATCTGAATCGTATACAGTACTTACTTCTGAGGTGTTATGACTGGTTTCAAGATTTGAATTTTCAGGACTTTCGACCTCAGATGAAAACAATTCTTTTACCGTTTCTTCACAATCGCTTGTCACACGTGTGGCCCAATCTTCATCTGTTGTTACTTCAGTATTTTTGTACAAGGCACTATTTCTCTTGAGCCAGTGTAAGGCAACCAAAACTCGTAAAGGTCGTACATTTTCTGTAAATGCGCATGATTTGTAGGATAATTTCTTTTTTAGCTTGACAGCAACAGTAACATTTTCATCAAATGGTCTAGGAAGTGCATTGACAACAGGTTGAATGTCTACAGGTACATTTACAACATTACCTTTTACAGAGTACTGACGTCCTCTTGGTAACTCTCTAACTTGCATAAAGGGAATACGTAAAGAAATAGGTCGTTCCTCCAATGGATGCAAATATAACTCTTTTGGTTTGAGTGTCCAGCACATACCATACAGAACTGATAATTTCGGAACTTTGTTTTTTAACAGACTTGTTTTGCAAGTGGCACAAATCCATTCTAAGCCATCAACTGAAAATCTACCATTTAAGAACTGTAAATCATAACTTCCTTTAATGCTACTGACTTGGCTGACACTTTGCTTGAACCAGGTTTGATCACAACAAGTGCAAATGAACTGAGGAACAACTTTAATACTTTCATGAAAAAGTCTGATGCAGTTATCAATACTATTGCCATGCTTCTTTGCTTTTGCCACAAGATTTTCTGTTTGCTGAAACTCTGGATCTTTTCTTTTTTGTGATTTTCTGTATCTATGCATTACCTTTTCTTTTTGCTTTATGTTAGCATGTACACGAGATGATTGTTTTGCAATACGTTCCTTTTCTTATACAAATGTATCCATTCTCACTTTCTGTTTTGATTCCAGTTCTTTCCTTGCATACTCCTTATCTGTTCTTGCCTTTTGTTTTGATTCTAGTTCTTTCCGTGCATAACCTATATCTGTTCTTGCCTTTTGTTTTGATTCTAGTTCTTTCCGTGCATAACCTTTATCTGTTCTTGCCTTCTGTTTTGATTCCAGTTCTTTCCTTGCATAATCCTTATCTGTTCTTGCCTTTTGTTTTGATTCTAGTTCTTTCCGTGCATAACCTATATCTATTCTTGCCTTTTGTTTTGATTCTAGTTCTTTCCGTGCATAACCTATATCTGTTCTTGCCTTCTGTTTTGATTCCAGTTCTTTCCTTGCATAATCCTTATCTGTTCTTGCCTTTTGTTTTGATTCTAGTTCTTTCCGTGCATAACCTATATCTGTTCTTGCCTTTCGTTTTGATTCTAGTTCTTTCTGTGCATAACCTTTATCCATTCTTGCCTTTTGTTTTTATTCTAGTTCTTTCTGTGCATAACCTTTATTCATTCTTGCCTTTTGTTTTGATTCTAGTTCTTTCTGTGCATAACCTTTATCCATTCTTGCCTTTTGTTTTGATTCTAGTTCTTTCTGTGCATAACCTTTATCTGTTCTTGCCTTTTGTTTTGATTCTAGTTCTTTCCGTGCATAATCTTTATCCAGTCTTGCCTTTTGTTTTGACTCTAGTTCTTTCCGTGCATAATCTTTATCTATTCTTGCCTTTTGTTTTGATTCTAGTTCTTTCTGTGCATAACCTTTATCCGTTCTTGCCTTTTGTTTCCATTCTAGTTCTTTTCGTGCATAATCTTTATCCAGTCTTGCCTTTTGTTTTGACTCCAGTTCTTTCCGTGCATAATCTTTATCTGTTCTTGTTCTTTGTTTGGATTCCAGTTTTTTCCTTGAATAGTCCTTATCTGTTCTAGCTCTTTGTTTTAATTCTAATTCTTTCTTTGCATAGTATAAGTTCTGTCTTGCTCTTTGTTTGGATTCAAGTTCCCTAATCACATACTGTCTATCATTTCTTGCTTTTCTTTTGGATGCAGTCTGATGCCTTTTTTCCATAGTTTTAAACTCCTTATCACTTCTTGCTTTTCTGATATATATGGTTTGCAAAATTCTCTCTTTTTGTTTAAATTCTTTATCACCTCTTTCTTTTCTCTTTGAAATTGTCTGAATTTTTCGTTTCTTTTCTTTGAATTCTTTATCACCTCTTTCTTTTCTCTTTGTTGTCTGAATTTTTCGTTCCTATTCTTTGAATTCCTTATCACCTCTTGCTTTTCTTTTTGAGGCTGTCTGAATCTTACGTTCTTTTTCCTTAAATTCTTTATCTGTTCTTTTCATTTGTCTGTATCTTTTGAAGTACTCATGCCTATCTTATTTCTGAGTTCTGAAGCAACAGACTTTAGTGTAGCTTTATTAGAAAAGCAATTAGCATCTCTCTGATTTATGGATTTCTTACTGACTATACTCTGATTTCTTTTGTTTTGATCTTCAAAGTATTTTGATATCAAATCTGTGGTACTGCTATTTTCCATACCAGATGAAGTAAACTGTAGTGGCAGAATTTCAAACTGACAAGATAAGTCAATCATCATACTTTCAAACATAGGATACATGAATCTTATAAGGTCATCAAGAACAGTAAAGGACAATAGGACTGATTTACCATCAGGACTAGACAACCCGTGTTTTCCATGTGAATGTGAATCAAAAAGCCAGAACTTGTTATCTTTAACAAAAACTGCAGAACAAACAGCCCCAGTCAAAACTAAAACATAGTGATTATTACAAAATACTGCCTGTAAAGACTGATGTAAAGACGGTAAGGTTGATCTGTCAACTTGACTCACAGCAACACCTGATATGATATTTGCCTTCTCTATATTTATGTATCTGGATAAAATATTTACTTGATCAGGAATTTCATCAAGACATAGTAACCGATGCTTAAATTTACCCTGGCACTTCAAATTATCTATTACAGATTTATATGGACGATCACCAACATTTAACACTTCATCTAAATTTGCTTTAGTCGACAGTCTAGAATAGTCAGCATATATTAAAGCACACAATGAGTTTATCGTGCATTGACTTCCTCTTGAAGTAAACGAAAATCTGGTACTACTTTGGCAAAATGAACCAAATACTAGTGTATCAAAGTTAAATGGAGCTCTGACTTCCAGTTTAGGTATGGATTCAACATGCATGGCCTCAATGTCTCTCAAGTCCTTATTTTTATTCATAATAACATCTGGTAAATTACCAATTCTATAATAACAATGTCTTTCTATCACAGTATCATTCAAAAAATCAATCACAGTACCATCAGAATCCATTTTAGTACCATAGCCACTTTCAACATTGGCAAAAGAGCCAGTTTCAAAATTGGCAACAGAGCCTGTTTCAATGTTGGCATCAGAGCCAGTTTTCACATTGGCACCAGAGCCAGTTTCAAAGTTGGCATCAATGCAAGTTTCAATGTTGCCACAAGAGCCAGTTTCCATGTTGGCAGCAGAGCCAGTTTTAATGGTGACATCAGAGCCATTTTCAATGTTGGCACCAGAGTCGGTTTCAATGTTGGCATTAGAGCCAGTTTGAGTGTTGGCGTCAGAGCTAGTTTCATTATTGGTACCAGAGCCAGTTTCATTTGCAGTACCAAAACACATTTCAACCACATTATCATTCAAAATATCAATCATAGTATCGCAATTTTCAGTACTGGAACCAAAGCCAGTTTCAATGTTGACACCAAAGTCAGTTTCAATGTTGGCATCAAAGCCAGTTTCAATGTTGGCATCAATGCCAGTTTTAATGTTAGCACCAGAGCCAGTTCTAACTTTTGCGTCAGAGCAAATTCCAATGTTAGCACCAGAACCAGTTTCTTTCGCAGTTTCAAAACACATATCATTTACAGTACCATTTAAAATATCAAACACTGTATCGCAATTTCCCATTTTGGCATCAGAGCCAGCTTCAGTTTTGAGATCATATCCATGGACAGATGGCCATTCTGGCAAACCAGCTAATGGCACAGACCCAATATCAGTAAGATCTGTAGGGTCATCTCGACCCCCATCTGGTAAACAATCAGGTCCATCTCCATCTTCCTTTGTCTTCCCTCTGGCCGCTTTCCTTAATGCTGACTTTCGTGCCTCTGACCTCCTCCAACCTTTTCCACGTGGCATTATTACAATTGATCTCAATATTATTGTTTTCCAGTCACTGTTATAGAACACCACTATCACTTAGAGTCACTATCTCTTGTCAAAATTTAAAACATACACAAAAATATACAATCAATGTCAATCAAATATTCGCTGAATGAAATATCTTCTATTTAACCTATAAAAGAAAAAAAGATATATAGCACACATGCCAGCAATTGCAATGGAAACTGATAACTAAATGCAAAATAATGATTGAAACATTACAACTTTATTTTCTTAATGAATGTGAAAATTTCTGGAAAAAGATTCACTGAAAGCTCAAAGCCATGTTCAGATAGCTTTATTAAAAACATCAATGTAAACCTTCAATGTCTAACATTTTAGTCTTTGGCAAAACAAACAAGGACAAAAAAAAATGAAAATCTGTTAAAGGAAATGTGACATCTGTATATTACAATCATTTGCATTATTTTATTAACTACGATGACATGAAAGACTAATTCTGCTCGTGCAAGGTCAGGAAGCATTTCCTCTGGCACTCCTGTTATTGCCCATATCCATTATATAATCAGCTGGCTAAGTTAAATGTTCTTCATTGGCTAGTAAAATCAAAATTATGCATACACATGGAAAAATAATTATATAAAGGTAGGTAAAAATTGATATTTCAATAATACCATGATCAATAAGGCAGTATATCAAAGGCAGAGGCTCTTCTTTATCAAACCTGACATATCATTTTACATTTGAAATAAAATTGTCTTTTTTATCTGTTTTGTGTCTGATGTTAGTTAAATTAAAATATATAAATTCTTCCATCAGATATTCATTATTTTGGCCTTATTACTGCAGCTATAAACTGAATCCTATTGCACTTCGGAATCACAAGTACCTACCCGGTACATGTATGAGCTGACGCCTGCGTTTAACTCTTTGCCTGATGAAAACTGCTTTTGATGGGATAGCAGCAAATGGATTTTATAAACATTGTGCAAAAAGCAAAAATATACACAAATGGCAATTTTTTCCTTTACCAAAATGCTTTCTTCTTAGTCTTAAAAGTTTCCCTTTAATGTTTTCAGGTTTTAATTTCTATTCTTTAGGCACTTTTCATTTGGAAAATACTACATCAGGAAATGAGTTAAACAATATTTATTGCATTAGGTACATGCAGGTAATAATAACAATTTAGTTAGCAAAACTTACTAGATATCCCCAAATCAGATATTGTCAAAATCATTTCATGCAAAATTTAATCAAAATCCATCAATTTCTCCTAAAGATACTTAACAGAAACTATTTTTGTTGTAAAAACAAGAGCAGTAACTCTGTTGAAAATCGACTAAAAATGCCGAGTAATAATTCCAAGCATGATACTGTTAATATCATTTAGTATGCAATATTTAACTGAAATTCCACAATGCCTTTCCAAGATACTGAACAAGAACCATTTCTGACACAAATCAAGGGCAGCAACCCTTGTGAAAATTGACAAAAAATGCTGAGTAAAAAAAAAAAAAAAAAAAAAAGCTAGAAATTGTCAATTTCATAACATCTGCAAACAAATTTGATCTAGGTCTATCAATTACTTCACAAGATATTGACTGTAAACCATTTCAGTAGTAAATCAGTGCAAACAACATTCCCAGTTGAGATATCAATATCATTCACTGGAAATATGCGATAAAAATTCACCCACTTCTTCTAAGGTACTGAGTGGCACCATTCTTTATTAGCAACCAAGGGCAGTAAACTCTTTTGAAAACTGATGACAAATGCCCACTAATTAGCCTATGCAACATGATGGCTACAGAATTTCACATACCAACTGATCAAAATCCATTCATTCAGTCTCAAGATGCTGAATGGAAACTGAAGTGTAACTGATGGACAGACAACATGAAAACTGTATACCCAACCAATACTTTGTATGTTGGGAGATAAACATTTTTGTTTCTGGAAATTCCTGCATTTGCATGTAGAAAAGACAATAAGAGAATTGTCAAAATTGTAGCTGTGCATCTTGATCTAGTTCAGTAAAACCCCTGAACGTGGTTCCATTATTCAACCATCACCAGTCCTGAAAATAGAAATATATGACAAGCAAAAACAAGCATTGTCAGAAGGCAATATATAATCCATAGGTCACTAGATGTGCCCAGCATGAGCCAGGGCTTTAATTTGAACAATTTTGGTAGAAGTCCACTGGAGGAAGCTACATACCAAGCATCAAAGGTCAGAGCCTTCTAGTTTCCAAAAAGAAGACTATCAAAGTTTTTACCCTATATGTGGCTATGTAAAACAAGTGAGCCCTTGGGCTGGGCCAATTTTGACCTGAGGGCTATAATTTGAAGAATATTGGTAGACGTCACTTGATGATACTACATATGAAATTTAAAAAGGCCTGGGCCTTCTGGTTGCAAAACAGAATATTAGATTTTTGCTTCTTTCTGTCTTTTTGTTGCCATGGCAGAATGGAATTCTGTGAATGCATTTCAAAGAGAACCATCATCCAAAAATCATTTCTGCCAAGTTTGGCTAGATTCCATTTGGTGGTTTAGGAGATGTCATTTGGAGAAATTGTGGATGGACAGATGGACTGACCAATGACGATGGATGGTGATCAATCACAAAAGCTCCCCACGAGCCTTCAGCTCAGGTGAACTAACAAGATAAGAGTGACATGACGGTCTTATAAAATGGAGTAGCAATGCCCAAAATGGGCCTCATTTTTCTTTTTTTAGTCTGATCTTCAAAATTTCTATAAATACAGTAAATACAGGAACAATAAGCCCTGTTCATGGTGGTGGTGGTGGTGGTGGTGTGTGTGTGTGTGGGGGGGGGGGGGGGGAGGGGCAAAGGTGCATGTTTTTTTGACCCATCATGATGGCTTCATCAATCTTGGTAGAAGGTCATCAAAGAAACAGTTCTGCTAAATTATATTGAAATCAGTCAAGTGGTTTCTGACAAGAAGGTTTTTAAAATTTTCTGTATAGATATATAGGGAAAATAAGCCTCGCTCCTAGTGCCCATGTTTTTTGATGAATTATGATGGCTTGAACAATCTTAGTAGAGGGTCACCAAAGGAACATTGTTGCGATATTATATTGAAATTGGTCCAGTACTTTCTGACAAGAAAATTTTTAGTTTCCTATGTACAGGGAAAATAAGCCCCAACCCCTGGCGGCCATGTCTTTTAATGGCTTGAATAATCTTCATAGAGGGTCACCAAAGGAACATGGCTGAGCAAACTGTGTAAACTCAAATCAAATACTACAGAACAGAATAAAAAAAATAGTAAGATTTTAGAACAAGTATGCCTTCCAAAGCTCCATAAGGTGCATTTAATTTTTTAACAAAAAAAAAAAAATGTTATGGCTTCCCTCTCTAATCATGACCTATGATGTGTGGTAGGTTGTTAAGTTTTAAATACAGTCGACCCTCTTTATACCGACACTCAGTACACAGTAAAGATCCCATAAATATCCATATCTAATGTTCCTGGAGGAAATAAGAATAAATTAAGTTTTTTGTTTGTGTTGAGGTTTTACGGCCCAGTCAACCCAATGGGGTCATGTCGAGCGCGGTCAGTTTACCTAACTACACGTTTACTGGGCAGGCTTAGTCCTCTAAGCGGTTAACCAGTATTGTGCACATTCTTTCGCCAGAAACTGACAACTTGCCTTCTTGAATCAGCGGAAGGGAGAGAATGACCGTAGAAAATATTTCATGATCAATCTCCACGAAAGAATGTTGCCGACCTCGGCGGGGGTTGAACCCGCGACCTCCTGGTCTCCAGTCGGACGGCGCATCCAACTGAGCCACCGAGGCCGGCGAATAAATTAAGTCCTTTCTTACATATCATTCAGCTCATTAAGGTTTATTAACAACAGCAAATTCATTTTAAATGCAACGTCTTTGGGATCAAATTGTGTCCTTATAATAAGAGTTAGAGCAGCCATGTTTTTTTGACGAATCATGACAGCTTGAACAACCTTGGTAGAGGGTCAGCAAAGAATCATTCCTGCCAAGTTATATTTAAATTGGTCCATTGGTTTCTGACAAGAAGATTTATAAAGTTTTCTATATAGATACATAGGGAAAATAAGCCCCGCCCCCTAGCGGCCATGTTTTTTGACAAATCACGATTACTTGCACAATCTTGGTAGAGGCTCACCAAGGAAACATTTTTGCCAAGTTATAATGAAATCGGGCCAGTGGTTTCTGACAAGAAGATTTTTAAGGTTTTCTATATAGATATATAGGGAAATATGCCCCTCCCCCTGGTGGCCATGTTTTTTTGATGAATCGTGACGGCTTGAACAAATCTTGTTAGAAGGTTACATAAAAAACAATCCTGCAAATTTTTATTGAAATCGATCCAGCGGTTTCTGACAAGAAGATCATTAAAGTTTTCTATATAGATATATAGGGAAAATAAACCCCGCCCCCTAGCAGCCATGTTTTTTGACAAATCATGATGGCTTGAACAATCTTAGTAAAGAGTCACCAAGAAAACATTTCAGCCAAGTTATATTGAAATCGGTCCTGTGGTTTCCGACAAGAAGATTTTTTCAAGTTTTCTACATAAATATATAGGGAAAATAAGCTCCGCCCCCTAGCGGCCATATTTTTTGACAAATCATGACAGCTTGAATAATCTTGGTAGAGGGTCACAAAGGAAACAATTCTGCCAAGTTATATTGAAATCGGTCGTCGTTTCTGACAAGAATATTTTTGCAAGTTTTCTATATAGAAATATAGGGAAAATAAGCTTCGCCCCTTGGCGGCCATGTTTTTTGACGAATCCAAATGGCTTAAACAACCTTAGTAGAAGGTTACAAAAGAAACATTCCTGCCAAGTTATATTGAAATCGGTCAAGTGGTTTCTGACAAGAATATTTTTAAAATTTTCTGGGAAAATATAGGGAAAATAAGCCCCGCCCCCTAACAGCCATGTTTTTTGACTAATCCAAATGGCTTGAACAATTTTGGTAGAGGATCACCAAAGGAACATTTCTGCAAAATTATATTGAAATCGGTCAAGTGGTTTCTGACAAGAAGATTTTTAAAGTTTTCTATATAGATATATAGAGAAAATAAGCCCCGCCCCCTGGCGGCCATGTTTTTTGACGAATCCAAATGGCTTGAACAATCTTGGTAGAGGATCACCAAAGGAATATTTCTGCAAAATTACATTGAAATCGATCCAGTGGTTTCTGACAAGAAGATTTTTTAAGTTTTCTATATAGATAATATAGGGAAAATAAGCCCCGCCCTCTGGCGGCCATGTTTTTTGACGAATCCAAATGGCTTGAACAATCTTGTTAGAGGATCACCAAAGGAACATTTCTGCAAAATTATATTGAAATCAGTCTGGTGGTTTCTGACAAGAAGATTTTTAAAGTTTTCTATACAGATATATAGGAAAAATAAGCCCCGCCCCCTGGCGGCCATGTTTTTTGACGAATCTAAATGGCTTGAACAATCTTGGTAGAGGGTCAACAAAGGAACATTTCTGCAAAATTATACCGAAATCGGTCCAGTGGTTTCTGACAAGAAGATGTTTTAAGTTTTTAGTTAAAAAATCTGTTTTTAGCTCCTGTGACCTAGATATGCAATGGACCGAAACCGTTTGAACAACTTTGAAAGAGGACCAACCAAGGATCATTCCTGTGAAGTTTGGTCGAATTCCAATCAGTGGTTTAGGAGAAGATGTTGTTTAAAGATTGTGAACGGACAGACGGACGACGCCGACGACGACGACGGACGGTGGGTGAGCTAACAAAGTCGGTCCAACGGAGAAAGGGTAACTCTGGTATAACCTTGTATAAATGCAAGTCATTTAACAGATAAAGGATAACTCTGCTATAACATTGTATTAATGTAACTGTAAAAATCGACATCCGCTGCAGCTGACGATTTGAACCTTACTGAAATATTTGGACCGGAGATTTCAACAATTATATATATATATTCATTCCAATGTTTTCGGATGCCGAATTTTCGTGACAGAAATCAAAAACATACCGTTATATTGTGGTACATAATACACAGTTGAGGGTGTAAGCTGTATGAAAAGATAGGTGTTACCGGTTTCTTTTGAAAAGCGACAAGCAACGGCAAGCAAAATAGTACCTTAGCACTAAATATGCGAGATAGCAGTCCTCTTGGGGGAGGGGAGGGGTGGGGATGTAGTAACTTCCTATATATGGTCATGGTACGGATGTGCGGGCCGAATGGCCCCCTTTTTCAGCTCTGCCAGGTATATAATTAGCCCCCTTTTTTTCAACAAAAATTATAAGACTGACCCAGTTTTTCTTGATTGGTATATCACTTTTTCTGACATACCGGTACATGCACATGTTTTTCACTCAGAGATTTTTTAGGCTGCTTGTTCTCTTGGTATTCAATGAATTGACTGCAATATTTGTCTAACTACCAGCAATAAATGGGTACAAAAAACATCAACAGGCAATATATGAATGGATCAACATTTCAGGTGATCTAGTATATGAATGGGTCCGTTTTTTCAAAGGCCAGGTATATGAATGGGGTAGGTTTCGAAATACTGGCTCGCATACCCGTAACAAAATTAGCTACATCCCTCAGACACACTACCGGGCGACGACTCGCAATTCTGGGACGTTCGCATTTCCAGAATAGTATAAGTTAAGATACACGGAAAGTGCAAGTCACAAAGTGACATTTCCTTTGCCCCGCATGAAGAAACTAACTGCTCGTAACGGTAACGTCACGTGAAATCATGGCGGAAAACCGCTAAGAGAGAATAACAAACATGTTCGTCAAATTATAGCGCCTTTTCTCTTCAGAAATGCATATGAAACTGGCACGTTATAACCTAAGTATTGGGACAGATAGGCCTATGCAAACAGTGTAGATCCAGATCAGACGCCGCTGAGAACAAGGGAATGAAAGTTGGAGGAACAGCGAACATGGAAATTTAGAAAATACTTTTAGAACAATAAAACCTGTACGATCAGTGAAGACTCAGATTAGATTGCGCAGTCTGATCAGTCTTCGCTGTTCGCATGAGCTTCTATGGCCTATAGGCTTTTCAAGATCGTCCTCCGAGTATATACGAGGGATGTTCGAAATGAATTGCTTATTTCTATCTGGAGACTTCAAATTAGCCCAAAAGTACTCAGTTCATGCACTCGAAGTACTCCCCGTGGCTAGAAATGCAAAGTTTCAGCCGATGTATCCACTTCTTGAAGGCGTCACGGTACGCTGATTTGGGCACAGTAATAAGGTACTGATGAATGGCAGATCCAAGTGCCTGTCGGGACTGGTATTTCCGCCCAGCAAGGAATGCTTTCAATTTCGGAAACAAAAAGAAATCACATGGGGCAAGGTCTGGGGAATACGGGGGGTGAGGCAAAACAGTTACTTTTTCTTTCTTCAAAAACGCCGTAACTATTGCGGAGGTATGAGCTGGGGCATTGTCATGTAGAAGACGGAAATGTTTAAAACCAGTGGCAGGGCATCGTTTCTGATAATACTTTTTCAGTTTCTTCAGTACTACGTCTTTGTAGTACTTTCCGGTGATGCTTTTGCCCTTTTTCACTGGCACTTTTATTGCGACTCCTTCACCAGAGAAGAAGATTGCATACAAAACCTTCTTTGTACTCAAAGAACGTTTGGCAATTATTTGGCGTTTGCTGTGTTTAGTGGCCCAGATCTTATTGCTAACCTTTCTGACGGGCTCAAAATAATGGACCCAGGTTTCATCACCTGTGACGACATTGGCAAACTGCTTTTTGTCATATTTTGGAAACATTTGAAGCAGCTTTTTGGCCACTTTAACCCGTTGCCTCTTTTGCTCGTCAGTCAACAGATGTGGCACCCATCTAGCAGAAATCTTTCTGACTTTCAAATGCTTCTTCAAAATAAGGTGAACCGTTGAAAGTGATATGCCTACCTTTCGTGCAATATCACGAACTGTAAATCTGGCATCTCCTTCAATGATTTCCTTTATTTTGGAAACGATTTCTTTACGAGATGCAGATTTTGGCCTACCTGATTTCGGTGCATTTTTGATGGACTCTACACCAGACTCAAATTTCTTTTTCCACCGCCGAACTGTGTCATAAGACACACAAGAAAGTCCAAAAGCAGTAGAAATTTCAGTCATCAGCTTCTTCAAAGAACAACCAAGTTTTGAGCGAGCTTTGATGTAAGCCCGTATTTCATCTTTTTTGTCGACGCTTCTACCAACCTTTTTTACTGCCGCGGTCAATGACTGCGTGTATTCAAATGGCAAATTTTATGTCTTACACTTAGTCTAACATGTACATTTATACACCATTGTGTAGATATTGAATAACCCTATACAGGTATTTATTGGTTTTTATCGTGCCCCACGTGGATATCGAGCTAGAGGACAATAAGCAATTCATTTCGAACATCCCTCGTATGTTTACACTGGGAGAGTTTTTGGGAGTCTGCGAAACGCCGGGATTCGGAGTAGATTTTTTTTTGTTCTTTTACCTGAGTTGTACAGTATCTACCCAAATTAGGACGGTACAAAAATGTTGTTCATAAAGTATAACCTGGGAGAACATACGCTTTTGGTCCATATGTAGACAAGTGTACATGTAGTTACAGTATACCTTCACCTGTACCGTGGATATCGTGGAGACCAGCAAGTTGTTTTGGATATTCTTGTTCCGTTCCATTCCGTTGAATATAATTATCGGTGTGGATAATTATACTTTGCGGAACGGAACGGAACAAGGTTAACAAATGTTTAATAAATGCCAAAACACATCCATTTTTATTCAAAACTAAATGACATGTACCTGTTCAAGAGGATAAACAGGGAACACTCATACATACATACATACATACATACATACATACATACATACAAAAGTGTAGTCAGAGAGGAAGACAGACAGATACACACAGAGATAAACATACGCACAGACCTGCGGACGAGCGAGACCATACATACAGTATACATACATCAGGGGACGTTTGACTCCCTAACATTTTGTTTTTTAACTTGCTTCTGAAAGTTGAAAGCGGTTCTAGATATTCTTGTTCCGTTCCGTTAAATATAATTATTAGTGTGGATAATTATACTTTGCGAAGTGGAACGGAACAAAGCTTAGAAATGGCAAAAACACGAACTTTTTTATTTAAAAACAACCAAAGGACAGGTAAATGTTCAAGGTAATTTTTATCGATAATAAGCCTTATACGACAATTAAATATTCTTTAAAACATTGGACAAGAACGAATAATGTAAGGCGTTTTGCATATTCTTGTTCTTGTTCCATACCATTCATTCCTATAATGCAAAGCAATTTTCATATAGAGTCTTCAGTATATCTGCATGCTGCCTAGGTTCATTTTTCTAACTTGCTGGAAGCTGAAAGCAGTTCTGGATATTCTTGTTCCGTTCCGTTCCGTTAAATATAATTATCAGTGTGGATAATTATACTTTGCTGAACGGAATGGAACAAAGTTCATAAACGGTAAATCACAAACTATTATTATTCAAAAACAACTCAAAACAGTTTGATATTCAAGAGGATAAACTTGTAATCGATAATAAGCCTAAATATTCTCCAAACAGTGGACAAGAACAAATATTATAATTTTATATTTATTCTCCATTGTGTGCCCCTGAAGTTGTTCCGTTCCGTTCCGCAAAGTATAATTAGCCCATCATACCAATCTTGGTGTTTGCGAGATACTGGTCCTAGGGAATCCATTGCTGAAGAGTGAACGGTGTCTCTGAAGACTTTCCAACTCTCATCTACATCTTTTGAACTGTGTTCCAGTGCATCTAAACGGCTGCAGATATCATCGACGAATTGCTGTCTTGTTTCAGCTTTGAGACATTTAATCTCTTTGGCACATACTTGATTCAACAAGGCTGGAACCAAGGCATAATTAACCAATCTCTACTCAGCTAACAAAAAATATCCCAGGAACGTTTTCGGAACGTTTTATTTTGGTTATGGAAACGTTCTGGAGTTGTTTTCTTTTTAGGGTTTTTGTGTTCTCTCAAGGATTTGTAAAACGTTTCCATGAGCTTTCCTGCAACCTTTCAACCACTCCCTATAACCATACTGCAACGTTCCTAGAACTTTACTGTAACGTTCCACAACGCTCATAGAACCATACTGCGACCTTTTCTTTTACCTTAATAGGAACATTAAAACTGTCCTTTTGCCGAATTCAACTCTCCAGTAACCTTTTCCTGAAGATATGTGACGGCCGTAAAGTGTCTCCCTGGCCTTCAACCGTGTGAGTTATATTTTCTAGCCCTCGGGATCATTAACTCCACTGAGTTGGAAAATATTTGCTGGTCACTGATGAGGCCTACCTGGCCGAAACTAGCTGGTCTGACCCAGAAAAAAACCCGAACAGTTCTGTGTTTTTATCCTTGCTTCCAAAGGATGATCTTTTTACAGAACATCTACATGTAACTTCTCCACAGCTGGTGTTAAGTGAACGTGTGGCGGCCGTAAAACGTCTCCCTGCCGTTCATCATAGTGTGGGTTATATTTTCTAGTCCTTTGGAATCATTGATTCCACTGCAGAAGTTTGAAAATATTTGAGGGTCATTGATGAGGCAAATCTGGCCGTAAGCGTAGTTTTCTACAACCTTGCCCAGGAGGATGTTTCAATGACTTCAGATATCCATTCTGCTAGCAGGAAGCATCTGAAGTAATTTTATGTTATCTTTGAAACTGAATTATATAAGCTTGTCAAAATTGCAGATAAAAACACACCGTTCAGGCCTATTAATTACAACATTAGACTCAAACATTAAGTGCCGCCTTCAGTCATGACTTTGAATGGTTATATTTATTGCAGATTTTTCTTTTCAAACACTGATTCTTGAACTTATTATGTAATTATTCATCTATAAAGAAGAAGACCTTATGTATGATTTTTTTTTCTTTTTCAAGATATGAAAACAATAATAAAAAGTAAAACAACCACTTGCTGTAATTTTTTTCCTAAAATAACCATAAACTGTCAAGTAAACAGTGGGACGGACAAGCCAAAGCAAGTGAAAACCATAGTTGCCCATCTGGGTTTTATACTCTACACTGTTTGCTTAGGTCTATTTGTCTCAATGGCTTGACAGGTTATTGTTATATATGGTACTATTATTTTTGCCAGACTGATTATCCCTATTTGTTTTTACTATAAAACTGTCTAGTATAACTGAAATTAGTTTCAAGTCTCTCTCACAGTCTTTTTTGGTGAACATCTCATGTGTTCCTTGAGGACTTTGGATGTACAGTTGTGCCTTTTAGTCAGTTGACATCAAAAAGTTGAACCAGGACATTTTTCTTATGCGTGTGGCTTTAGACTTAGTAACTCGTTTACTGTGTAGCACATTTAGTGGTAGCACATAATCATTAAATGAAAACTTTATCTACAAACTCTTCCTTTCACACTTGGTAACCTGTTGAATGCTCTGGTGAAGTTGGTCCTTCCTGTTGTCTGGGCCCTCAGTTGATATGGTCATCAAGGTCCTTAAGTGTTTTAAGTTTATTCTGTTTCTTATTGCTGTCTTGACGAGGTTTTCCCTTGAGAAGCCACGTTCACAGTCAACAGTGGAAGCAGGACTGACCAACTGTTGTTGACTATCCTGTATGGTGTGGGGGCCAAACTGGAAGGATGTCAGTCCTAGGGTCAGTCCATTATCGTCAACAGTTGGCGAAGAAAGGGACAGACAGGAACTTCTTCAAAGTGGTTCAAGACTTGGAAGTCTTGAGCTCTCTAATGGTACTTTTCTGGTACACTTTGCTGAGACTGCACCGATGCCCCATCAATTCTGCTAAGTAGTGGGCTGTGTACAGAAAATTGTAGCATGTGATTGACTTGTGGAGACTGAGGGCTTTTCCTGTAGGTTCCACTAAGAAGAGAGAAACCAAAGTTCTGAGAACCATAATTCTGTAGCAGTGCTTGGAGAGCGTCATCAGAACTCAGCCACCTTAAGTGGAATACCTCCTTGAACATCTTGCAGCTGCTAGCTTGTTGGGCAATGGACTGAATAGCTTTTAAAGATGATGAGTTCTTTACAGAATTCTTGATACTAGAAAATGTCTTTATGAAGGCCTTGAAACTTTATCAGGTGAGGAATCTTGTCAGCAATACCACCACAACTAAGGGCCAACCTGTCAGCTATATAGTGAGTGGATAGTATGTTAGGACAAATTTCCTTCACCACTATAAGTTTTTGCCCGTCATAACTGCTGCTCCATTTGTAGCTATACCAGTCAGCTTGTCGAGAGGAATCTTCTTATCGCTCAAGACATCAAGAACTTCACTGGTAATCATCTCAGCATTTCACGACGTAAAAACCTAATTGCCAGGAAAGATGTCACTGGTTCAACTCTTAATGTAGTCTTATCCTCTATACTAAATATCTGACAGAAATAATCAAATTTTGACTAACTGACACCGCTGTACTTTTATCAAATAGCAAACTAAACCTTTCACTGTTTTTATCACTATTTAACAAGTCTTCTTGGGTAGTATCTGCTGTAGCTTGTTGCAACTGTGTCAAACTGCTGTGATGGCTGAAGTCAATGGTTCGCGAGTTCTGTTCAACCACAAGGTCTTGAAGATGATGAGACCACTGAAAACAATTAGCACTTAACTATACATAGCTCCATAAGAGACGGTATCCGCATATTTTTTTCTTATTTCTCCATAACAACATATGTTGTGGGTACTCATTAGAAGGGCATCAGCGATCATGGAGAAATAAGAAAAATATCAGTGCTTTTCGGTTGTGAAAATTGCCTTATCTGGAGCTATGTTTTTTTTTATTCGGGCTTTACGTCGCTTTCAACAACTTTTCAGTCATATTGCTACAGTGTCTGGATGTGGCAGGGAGCTCAATGCTCACTTTTTAGAGTGCTGCCTCACTGAAATATCACGCCCCAGACACTTGACATCATATTCCACCCAGCGCATTTCTAGCGCTAGCAACTTACAATAGCCCCGCCTGCAGCAGCGGGCGTCCCATTTACACACAAATCTACCTCCCTTTTATTTATAAAGCTCACACATAAAATACATTTACAAACAATACACCTACCGATTTATGGAATCAGGTAGACCGACCCTCTCTCTAAACCATAGCGCTCTCTCAGTGCTGGTAGTGATCCCGGGGGGAGGGGGGTGACTTCCTATATATGGCATAGTATGGATGTGCGTGCCGAATGGCCCCCTTTTTCAGCGCTGCTAGGTATATGATTGGCCCCCTTTTTACAACAAAAAGTATATGAATGACCCGATTTTTCTGGATTTCTATGTGAAAGGCCCCATTTTTCTGACATCCTAGTATATGCTCATATTTTTTGCTCAGAGATTTTTCGAGGCTGCTTGTTCTCTTGGTATTCAATGAATTGACTGCGATATTTATCTAACTACCAGCAGTAGGCCTAAATGGGTACAAAAATCAAAGGGCAGTATAGGAATAGATCAACATTTCGGATGATCAAGTATATGAATGGGTCCGTTTTCAAAGGCCAGGTATATGAATGGGGTAGGTTTTGAAATACTGGCTTGCACACCCGTACCAAAGTTACCCCCCGCCCCGCCCCCCCTCACACACACATACACACACACACACACACACACACACACACACACACACACACACACACACACACACACACACACACACACACACACACACACACACACACACACACACACACACGAGGTAGTGCTGTCTGTTAACACTGCAATATGAGAACAAGGGTGACATGAATAAAAGACAGATGGTGATGTTATAGGCTGTAATAGAGTTAATATTGCAATCCACTGCCATTTCACAAAGAGCAAAGTCACCGCACCGATACCGAAGTAAAATGCACAAAATGCAAAGCACAAAATACAACAAATGCCATTTCAACCAATAGCAACGCATAAATAATTAAGCAACAACTAGATCTACCTACCAAGAATAAATAAAATGAAGCAGTAAAACATATCAAAGCCCAGAACTTTCCAGATGATGTGCTGACAAGAACATGTCTGAACTCCAACTAAACTAACAAAGAACTCAATCAGCTGATGAAATTACCCAATGACCACTTCAAGTTTTGGTGGGAAAAGGTCAAAGGTGGACAAAAATAAAAGTACTGGTCAAAGGGAAATAATCTATCTTCAAAGATGTCCAAAATAAGGTAGAAATCCAACCCCGTTACATAATGTTTTTTTGTTTTTTTTTTTAATTTCTCCATGAAAACTTGGGTACTCATTAGAAGCACCTCAGTGAGGCACTTCTAACGAGTACCACAACATGTTTTCATGCAGGAATAAGAAAAATATCAGTACTTTTCTGTTGTAAAAATTGCCTTGTCTGGAGCTATGCACTATGTATTTTAATATTTTCCAGTTCTAAATAGAAATATTTGTGGAAGTTAGACCTAGGCCTACTGCACTGTGATAATGTTATGAGTAAACACAATAAATATATCTACAATACATGGAAATAAAAAAAAATTGTCATCAGATACTCTGAGTCAACAATTTTGAACCACAGATTTGGGTTTTACGGCTCTTACAAGAATATTTCACTTAAATCGAGCCGATCGTTCATCAAAGGTGGGCGAACAGGGCTAGGCATGGATTGGGTATTGTGTATATGCGTTTTATTACAGTTTCTGGTACTTTGCATTGCATACAATCTGACAATAAGATAATTTAGTTTTTGGTGTTTGTCAAAATGTGGTCATGTCCTCTTAAAGTTAGTTGTTCCAAAGGAATGTAAATCTGATACAGCTGGTGACTCGAACACAAGATGTTTTACGTTTACTTGTATGTTACTTTAGGTTGGCGAGCCAACTGAAGCGTGAAGTTCGCCCGTGGCCCTGCCCAATAGGCTCGGCCAATTTGTGGTATAAACAAATGAATGTTTACTGACTATTACGTCGCATGAGAAATATTGAATTTTCAGTGTTAAACATGGAAATCCCATGCTACGTCACGGTCAGTTAGCATTCATCGTCTTATATGGTTGTCAGTAGAGTATGTGAGTAACAATACACACTCAGACGCACACACGCGCATGTACGCACGCTTACATGTACTTTGTATGCGTGCGGACTGATCAGAGTATACTATGTCCGCATGAGCCTAATATAGATGCCGAATTGCCCACTGGGTGAAAATACGAGACTCGGAGCATATTGCATGGGTTTGGCTGCACTGTGTGCTAAGTGGTAACGCATGTTTTGTAGGTTATGCCATACTCTGGTTTAAATTCAGGCAAATTTAATTTAACCATATTGATATACAAGCTTCGAGCGAATAACTTTAATTATTGTTAATGATTATAGTCATAACGTTTTAGCAAACTGGTACTTTTGTTTCTCTTACGAGTTTTTGCATCGTGCAAGAGCAAAAAAAGGGGGTAATGGTACCGCTCTGTCGTGTGACGCCCGATCCTATGTCTCCTTATGACCTTATGTTTCGTTTCGATAAGGCCGGGAGAACCGGGATCAGTGTTTCCAAAGGCAATCCTTTTTGACTTATTTTCCCGAAATTAATTTGTTGTGGAACATCCAATTTTAACAAATAATTTGCTCGCTAGCTTAAACATACTAAGCTTATAGATGTCGCTACGCAGTGGGGCTCGAGCAGACCCGAAATGCCAAAAAAACTGTCTTACATGATACCAAGCCAAACACCACGCTCTTGAATGGCGTGCTGAAGTAGTCTGTTTTTTTTTGTGGCACCGGCTCAGTCTTTGATCAGGATGTTTGCACATGCATTTGGGTCGGACGTGGATTTTATTATTATTATTATTATTATTATTTATATATTTTTTGTATTTATCTATTTACTTATTTGTTTATTTATTTTTTATTTTTATTTTATTTTATTTATTTTTTTATATATATTTTTATTATTTATTTATTTATTCATTTTCATATTTTTTTAATTAATTAATTTATTTATTTTACTATATTTTATTGTATTTTATATTTTTTTATTTTATTTTTTTTTATTTAATTATTTATTTATTTGTTTTTATTTTTTTATTATTTATTTATTTACATATCTTTATATTTTTTATTTTATTTATTTATTTATTTTATTTATTTATTTTTATTTATTTATTTATTTATTTATTTATTTTTCACATATTTTTATTTTTTTCTTCCATCTATTTAACTATTTATTAATGTTATGCTCGGCTTCAAAGGTGTGCGTGGCGATTTGAATACAGTCTTGCCGTGGACATCATGTTGCTGATTTCGCTTTATTGCAAATTCACTTGCTTCGCTTTTTGAAGTCCTTGCATACTTCTGATGAATATTATCCGTGATTATGCAAATATTTTGCTTACGAGTTAGAACTACTATCCCGTTCTTGAACAAGCTGTGGCACACTTAATCTACTATTCGAAAAAATCCTGTGGCTTTGTCTAGTGACCCGAGGCTTGCATTGCGCCGTAAGAGAGTTAAAACAGGAAGACACGGATCGCCGGGCAAGGCTGTATTTATATTTGTACCCACTTATTATAGGGTCATACGTTTTGTGAATGAATGACACGTCACTAGTTTTAGTCCAAACATATCACGTGCAAAGCATGACCAGCCTAGGTTTTTGCTCATTGTACGGTTGCACAGAAGATGTGTGCAATCTTGTTATATAAGATAATTCTGAAAATAATGAAGACAACCGCACTAATCCCGAATATTGGGGCAGTTAGGCCTGAGCAAGCGGTGGGATCTGATCGGGGTCAACACTGTCTGCCACCTGTCCAGTTTTTGGACGTATCTATAGGGGCAAAATGGACATTGAAATTTTGGGACAAATATGGTCAGGAGTTAAGGTGTCGCAATATTTGGGGTTGACGCGGTAAATTATTAACAAATGCTTGAAAATAGTTTGTTTGTTTAGTAAGAATAATTATTTTAAAGGGGATAAGTTCCCCGTCGATTATGAAAGACGAAAGTCCATTTACCTTAACCAGCCCACATGAAGGTGATATTTTCGCACGAGTGAGAAGCGAAGGCTGAAGCGAACCAGCAGATGCACAGATTCACTTGATCGTTCGTAGCCCCATGTCGTGCAGCGCAAAGACACCTTTGATCTGGAGCAGATTGGTTTATTTTCGAACCAGTGTCATTATACTGCTGACATTAATACGTGATGAGTGGTATAATTATCTAATCTAGTGACTGACTGATCTGATCGATTTATTCGTACTTTACTATGTTAAACCATGCTATGTGGGTTATATAGCTTCTTTAGTAATGCAATGGTTGAATGATACGTCGTACGACTGTGGATGCCCGGTCGCTCGAGTGAGATGCCAGGGCTAACGCACGTAGAGAAGTGGGTGACGTAGTGCGAGTATTTCTAAGAAATGTGTGTAGGCTTTACGATACCTCAAGAGTAATTTATTAAGCTGCATGAGTTTTAAGCTGCATGATTTTTCTATGTCCAAGAGTGATCATAACTCATAGAGCGTGTGATCTTTTGGCATTCCGTTTTTCTTGTTATAAAATCCCAGCCGTGTTACGTATCAGTTTGCCGTGCACTAAGACATATTTTAAGATTTGCCACCGTTTAATCCTATCCAAATACTTCTTACTAATGTTCTTGTGTACATTTTTGTCTTTCTTCTATCACTTCTCTTAAGTCTCTCTTGGTGTACACCTTTCAGAATCGTCTTGTTATAATATACGATGCTTTGTTCTACCCTATCAGTACTTGTTTGTTCCACAACATGACATCACATGGCGGTTGATATAGCTACTTATAGGGCTAGAACAGCGCAACATTATTATAAACATCTTAAAACTAAAGGAGTAACAAGTCTGGACTATTTTGAATATTATGCATGGATACGTATTTTACTACTCAGATCTGACGATATTGAAATGAATCCAGGATCACACTCAGACACTTCTTCCTCTGATTCATATATCACATCAGATAATTCTTATATAATAAAAAAAACAAATTTTCCTTGGTACACTACAACGATCAAAGTGCACTACACAAGATGGATATACTTGGATCTGAACTTTCTAATTTTGATATTATTTATCTATCTGAGACATGGTTCAGTTCTTATATGAAAGATTCAGATGTTATGCTAGATGGCTTTAGAGCACTTTTTCGAAATGATCGAATTACAGACAACCATGGTGGCGTTGCTGTATAAAGTCAAATATTACTTAGAAATCCAAGGTATAGAATGTGTTTGGATAGAAATCCGTCTCAAGGGTAAACGTTTATTGGTTGGTACCTTTTACAGGCCATCAAACTGATCACTTGAAATAAGAAGCCATAGACAATTCGATAGATTTGGCCATTGACACTAGAATTTCTGATATTATAATATCTGGCGATTTCAATTTTGACACGCTTAAAGGTGCTTCTAAAAGAAAATTAATAATATATGCCAACAATATGACTTGCATCAAATTATAAATGAACCTACCCACTTTACTGAAAATTATTCATCAATTCTTGATATTATGCTCGTTACTAATCCTAATAATGTTTTACACAGTGGAGTGGGAGAGCCATTTTTACATCAAGATGTAAGATACCATTGCCCTGTATTCAGTGTTTTCAAATTTACTAAGCCACACCCCGTTTCAATCAAAAGACGAATGTGGAAATATGAAGAAGGAAACTATGTAGAGTTAAAACATAATTTTAATAGTACTGACTGGAATGCACTTATTGACATAGATGTAGATACTTATACTTCAAATATAACAAACCACGTCCTTGCATTAGCCAAAGAATCAATACCGAACAAACATGTTGTTATAAGACAGTCAGATCCACCTTGGATGCATCACCAGTTACGAAAGTTAATGAGACAAAGAAAACGATTGTATGATAAGCAAAACATACCAAAGACATACAACATTGGAATGCATATAAAAGAGTAAGAAATCAAACAATTAATGAACTAAGGAAATAAAAAAAAATATTTTGATAATCTGGCGGGAAAACTAAAAAAACCTAATATCAAAAGTAAAGATTCATAAATCCTCTACAAAATTCAAGTATTCCCCACTTAAGCATAACGACGATATACTTACAGAACAAATCGACAAAGCCAATCTATTAAATAAGTATTTTAAGAAACAAAGTAGTATAGGAGATGATTGAAAGGTTTTACCAAACATTGAGTTGAGAAATACTGCAAACCAATTATCACATCTACAAACTAATAAGGATGAGGTTAGGCTGATTTTAGAGTCACTGAAATCGGGTAAAGCATCGGGTCCTGACGGTATAAACAATTTTATAATGAAAACGTGTGCTACTGAACTTGCTGAACCGTTATCGGAACTTTTTAATTATTCTTTACATAGCGCAAAGGTTCCAATGGCTTGGAAAATGGCAAATATAACACCGATTTTTAAAAAAAGATGACCCCTGTGACTGTAAGAATTACAGGCCAATATCGTTACTAAATGCATTAGGTAAAGCCTTTGAAAAGTTGTTTATAAACATGTTTTTAATTCCTTTCACGCTAATAATATAATATCATCCTTACAGTCGGGCTTCGTTCCTGGAGGATCTACATTGATATTTACAATACTTTTTGCAAAGTGCTCGACGATGGTCTTGAAGTAAGAGCAGTGTTTTGTGACATTAGTAAAGTGTTCGATCGCGTCTGGCACAAGGGACTTATACTCAAGCTAAAATCAGTTGGAATAACCGGTAAACTCCTAGATTGGTTCTGCAATTATTTGTCAAATAGGAAACAACACGTAGTTTTGAATGGCGTCTCCTCAGACTGGGCTGATATTAATGCGGGAGTTCCACAGGGATCGATTTTAGGACCGCTTTTATATTTTTGGTTTATATTAATGACATCGTTAAAGACATTAACTCTGTGATACGGTTATTCGCGGATGATACAAGTTTATATCTAATAGTTGATACACCCCTTCAAACCGCTCACGTACTTAATCAAGACTTACTAAAGATTACAGACTGGGCTGATAAATGGCTGGTTACTTTTAACCCCCAAAATACTGAAGCTCTTTTACTGTCCCGAAAAATTAATGAAATTTTACACCCACCCCTGTTAATGAATAATCATGCAATAGTCGAAGTAGAAACACGCAAACATCTTGGTGTTATGCTTGAAAATAATTGTAATTGGCTTAGTCATATCAACATGATCTCTTCAAAAGCTTGGCAACGTATATATATATAATGAGACAGCTCAAATTTTTTCTTGATCATAACTCACTTCAAAATATTTATTTTGCATTTGTACGCCCGATTATGGAATATGCAGACGTTGTTTGGGACAATTGTACTAAGTACGAAGCTGATGAATTAAGAAAATTCAATTGGAAGCGGCTCTAATAGTTACAGGAACGACTAAACTAGTCTCAATAGATAATTTATATAAAGAAACAGGTTGGGAACCCCTCGCGGCTCGTAGGAAACAGCATAAATTAAACACATTTTTTTTTAAATAACCAATGATTTAACTCCCGCTTACTTGACAGAACTAGTCCCACAACGCGTAGGTGAAATCTCAAGATCTAATCTAAGAAATAATAACGATTACGAGACTATAGAATGTAAGTCACAATAATGTTTACAATAACATGATGTTTACGTCCTTGATTCTGGACTGAGTTGTTTTTGGAATGTCATGGAAGATTTAGAAGTTTCTTGATTGGAACTGGAAAATAAGAGATGCTTGTAGTAAATTCTTTTTCTAGAACCTTCTTTGATATTATATAAGGAGAAAAGATTTTATCTGGGCATCTTTGTATACTTTCACTGGAAATTATTCTATACTGGATTACTTTACTATTTTATTCATTCTGGACTTAAATTCTGAATTCAGGAACTTTAAACTGTGGGATCAGAAACTGATATTGAAAGGATTTGTTTTATAAATTCTTGTGGATTAATTTTGAGGGACTTTGTGACATAAACTTGAAAGGTACTGTTCACTTACATTCTTTTGTTTTGAATCTTCTCTTATTTTTTGTGAATAAATATTGTTAATAATTTAAAGCTTGTTGCTGGTTTCACTTTCATTTCTTTCTCGTTACGCCTGGCTCGTAACAATACATGCTTGACAAGCTACTGCGTATTTGTAGACCAACAGTAGAAATACTTCTCTATGGGAACATCAATCGTACGGTGCAAGAGAATACCGCCATTTTCAAAATTGTACATGAGTATATAAGACTTACACAACTTTTCACATAATATAATTATACGATTAAATCTCATTCATTATATATCTTTTTATTGACTGCAAAAAATGTTTATTTATCACGTTTTGCAGTCTTTTATTTAACGCGTCTATATTATACTAAACTGTATATATTTTGTTGTTTATATATGGTCCATATGACTCAAATTACATGCAGGTCATTGTACCGACGATTCGAACTGAAACATGTTCTTATATTGAATATCGTGAGAGTTTCCTTCTTTATTACTCTTCTTCTACTTTTTCTTCTGAGTCGTCCTAAACAATACGACGACTGTTCTTGATTCTTGATTCTATCGCTTACCATAATGAATTTTCTTGTTATTTTTACTTTTTTTTTCTAACCTGATATGTTAGATTTCTCTGGTATTTGTTTCAATAATATCTTCTGCACAATATTAACTTGAACTTGAAGCCAAGGTTAGCTACTTGTATGGTCTAATGAAAATGTACTTTGGGAGGCAGATTTATATAAGTCTTTGACTTACTTCTGTATCCCATTCAATTCTATGTCGAATGTATCGATTTGTGTTTATGAATATACTTGTTTTATAAGCACAGTTTATTGGATAAAATACTATTTACACTAAAGGTGGGCGAAAATCGGAGAACCCGGGGAATAACACCTGGCCATCCGTAAGCAGAACTTGGCTTTCCCAGATGTGACCCAAGCGAGGCTCGAACCACAGCGGTGAGAAACCTAATGAATTAAGAGTCACTGGGCTACGGGGCCCGCATTTGAACCACAGACTGATGCAACAGTTTTGACTGCATGCCTAGTTGTCAACCCAATCATTGTTGATGGCCATGCTTCACTTTTTAATTGCACGACGACGGTTGTTTTTGTAAAATGCGTTTGGAGAACATTGGTTTTCTTCCAGTTTTATGGGGTTCTTAGTGGGGTTATATATAACTATTCACCCCCCATTTTTTTATTATTCAAAGTCACACTTTTGCAGCAGAGAACTGTGCTATTGGTAACATAGTGAAATAAAAAATGGGAAGCACTGTGTAGAACGAATGTAGCAATGTGGGTTTTGCTCATTTAAAAGAGAAATGAGCAGTTTTCCCGTAGGAGCCCCAATTTGACCATTCGACCTGAAATGAGCTTGTTGCTGTCAATATTCGTACACGTTTGAATTTTTTTCATTTCGTTTTTTTCGTCGTACTACGAAGAAGGAACAAAAGATATTTTTCTTTGTTCACGATTGGAAATATGCATTCTCAAATCGAACGGATTATAAGCTGGTTTAATAATACAGTTTAATTTGATATTCAAGCATGGAAAGATTTGAGCCGAAAGAAAACGTTATGAGTGGAGAAAAGAACGAAACACTGCTACATAGATGATTTCGGATATAGTATGTTCGGCCTAGGCTATGGATGGCGACATGTAATTATGTATGCGGGTTAGAAAACAGACGATCATAGTTGATTTTTTACATAGCTCTGATAACGTCTAGAATGTTTTTTTATCGTTGAGTATTGCGATAATTTATATAATTACAACATTTCATAAATTATAACATTTTTTCACTGTACTACGATCTAAAGGGAGCTAAGTAATGCATGACAGATTAGTTTCCCGGCGTATTGATGCTTTGCATCAATGTTTTCTTGTTATAGTGATTAATTTGATTTTTATGTTTTCGCTTTGATGCATTAACTGAGTTGGGAGCCTTTATGCGAACCGAATTTTTATGTATTTCTGTATTAAAAGTTGCACTGGGACCCAGGGTAAAGTTGGTTAGCTGTAAAAGTGCTTTAAACCCCCCGGTGGTTAAACCCACAAGTGGTTTACTCTACTGACCGTACTAAGGCGGTGGTCCCGGTGTTAGTCTTACTCTTTGTTGCTTTGTGGTTTTGTCTACGAGGCGATTTGTTTTATGTCTTTCCTTGTGTTATTTTGTTCTTGTTTTTTTTTTTTTTTTCAGTCCGTTTAGCATTGCGATTACCTCGCTTGGGGAAGAGAGAGCTAATCTTAGTGCTTTTCGTACGTTTGTTCGATTTGTGCGTGTTTGGTTTTGTCCGTTTCCTCTTCCTCTTGGTGTCTGGGAAGGGCTGTTGTTTGTGTGTGATATTCCCTGGCCTTTTCTCTTACCCTTTTTTGTAGTCTTTTAAGGAAAGTGATGTACTTGCACTCCTTCCTTATCTTCTTACATATCTTAACTGAATAATTTATAACGAAAAATTAAATATTCTTCATAGTGAACAAACTAACAGATAGTTTCCATTATGTTGTCTTTCTGTGACCACAAATATTTCGATCGAAAACATACTGGATGGTGGGGTTACTTATAAGAACGGTCTCAGCAACTTCGAAAACTACGGGTATATCTCGGGCAGATAACTCAGAAATTAACGAAATTTGCCCATTAGCGATCCCAAATCAAATTTCCACAACGTTAATGCACATACCAAGTTTGGCAAAAATCCATTGAAATTTACTCGTTATCGTCCGGAAACGAAAATACGGACGGACAGACGGACGTACTACAGACAGACGAATGGACAGACGGACGACCAACATGAAACCATAATAACCCCCGCCACTATCGTGTGGCGGGGTATAAAAAGAAGAAATTCTGTCAGACACAGTTTCGGTTTAAACAAATCTTTTTTTTATTTTTTTACAAGGCTCTGCAATTTAAGGGTACATGATAATGCATGGCCCCACATATAAGTTATCACCAAAAATTGTCTTAAATAAATTATTTTTATTCTACCTTCAGCCGTTTTAGGATAATTCACAGGTGTTAGTCACGTACCTTGTACCCTATATTTTTTTTCTGTTTTTGCTTGAAACAGGCATAAAACTTAAAAAGAAAAAAAATCTGATAATCTACATGATCCCTAGATATATAGAACAGTCTCTGTCTCTGAGGGTAGATTATCATTTTTTTTTAAGTTTTATGTGTGTTTTAAGTGAAAAAAACCTAGGGTCTAAGGTACATAACTAGCACCTGTGGGATAATTGTAAGCTTGAAATAAGCCCCACTAGTATTAGGATCAAAACATGAATCTGTTCTTTAGCCTGATTTGTCAGACTACCACAGCATGAATAAAAAATATATTAGTAGCCCTACAAAAAAAGACCTGCTGCTCTTATCATTGATTTGGATGTTTGTTTTTTTTTTTTTTGTTTTTTTGTGTGTTGAGGTTTTACGGCCCAGTCAACCCAATGGAGTCATGTCAAGCGTGGTCAGTTTACCTAATCACGCTTTTACAGGGCACGCTTAGTCCTCTAAGCGTTTAACCAGTATTGTGCATATTCTTTTGCCAGAAACTGACAAATGCTCCTCTTGAATCAGCGGAAGGGAGAGCATGACCGTAGAAAATATTTCATGACCAATCGCCACGAAAGAATATTGGAGACCCCGCGGGGGTCGAACCCACAACCTCCTGATCACCAGTCTGACGTGCATCCAACTGAGCTACCAAGGCCTGAACGTGTTTGACTACAGAGTCTTTCTTAAATACACTACAACCTTAATGAAGATATTTTGGCTTTGTGCCTTGATGCAGTAGTCGCAAAACATTAGTTTTGACTTTGCGTCATATCGCAACCAAGCATTACATATCTTCCAGTCGGCGTTAAAAGTGCGGACATACATCGGAGTGTTAGATGATTTAGATCCTTATTCTCGTTTTCGGGAGAATCGAACACAGACATACAATGTACGCTTACTCATGATTTTGCGTGAATGAAGAATGAAAAATTATTGTACGGTTAATATAGGCACTGAGTCATTACATCAAACAGGTGTCACCATTTTCAGTTTTGATATAAAATTTTGTTTACGTTTTGTTTTGACAGCGGGTGTGACATACAATAGTCTGTTACACAACGATAGCGGTCGATACATGGAAAAATCTCCTTGTCGCTATTATTTGTCTGAAAATATTTTTTCGCCACTTGTTTTCGCCAAATGAAAAATATTTTGGGCCAATTTTTTTATCGCATTTGGCAATAATGGCGATCGGTAGCGCAACCGTTTTGGCAAAACTGTTTCTTAAAGCTTTATTGCAACATAAAAGCAACTTTATAATATTGCAACATCAACCCAGCCTTATTGCAACAGTATGGCATCCTCAAAGGAACCTCCTACCAATCATACATGATTTCTAAGTTTTGGTATAGACTGAATTATTTACATGTATATTAATAGCTGACCTTTGAGAAATGTTCAGCTTCAAGCAACTACCATTCTGGCTGCAGTTTGAACTGTCCCCTATTGTTTACTAGACGATAAATATACCTGTAGAGGCAACTATTTGTATCTGCACCCACCTCTTCATGTTAGTTTGTCATGAGGACCGATGACCCTATGGCAAAGGAAAACACCACCTCTCTCAAACCAACCTGCATGAGGACCATAAATTCCGGGACACAATTTTCTTAAACTCTCAAAAATGTTTGTACCTGAACTGTATTTCTGTTATTGTTGTTGAAAGGAAATGTTGGTATTAACGCTCTTTGGTCGGCTAAAATCATCAACTATCGAAAAACTATGTTCACATAAATTTACATACTACAGACATTGGGTATTTGCACCACCTCTTCATGTCAGTTTGTCATGAGGATCGTCCGATGGCTACGGTAAAACCACCTCTCCCAAACCAACCTGCATGACGATCAGGAATCCCAAACTGTGCCATAGTTTTCTCCAATTCATTGGTATTTTAATTGTTCTTAAAATTGTGCAGTCTTGTCCATAGTGTCTCCAACCATTTTGGTGTCATGCTTGTAGTGGGCTTAACAGTGAACACAAGCGCATATTGAAAGTTGGACTGTCAAAATGAGCTATGCCGAAGCAGGAGAACTTAAAAGGGTCACAGTGAAGGTTGCAGTTAATGGCTTATTTGAAGCTCTTCTAGATATCTTGGGTGATATGCCAGTGGTAAAGGATGTTTGTCTCTCTCTGGTATTTATCGTATGCTTTATCCTGTTTTTAATCTTATGGTTTTATCCTGCTTTGATGTAAATAAATAAAGCATCGGCACAGAAAAGTATCAAACATGGCAGAAAATAACAGCATTAGAGTGTTTCAATGGAATTTTCGGAATTATTTCAGTTTAATGTTATTTTACCTGAACTTTGGTAAGGCTGGCACAATTAATCGGATAATCGATCAATTGATCAGATTAATTGATTATTAAATTCCACAAAAATGATTATCGTTACAGGTTTGCTAATAATGGATCTTTTGATTTCTGGGACTGTTACTTTACGGCAATTACCCTTAGTATTCAGGTACATCAACTCCTTACCATACTTTATCTAAAATTTGAGCAAGTACAATTTACTACCAAATATTGTGATGAAAAATAGCTGGATGAGTGGCAAACACTGTAGAATCTGATGAGACGCCGCGTTTTGTGGTGTCCCATCTGGGTCTACACTGTTTGTTCAGGCCTGTCTTACCAAAACATACAGTAAGGTATAACATATCGTAAAGAGTCATGCTCAGACAGACAGGTAAAATTAAGACCAAATCTTCAGTGATTACTAATCGATTATTGATCACAATGGCAGGACTGATAATTGATTATCATTTCAGCTTGGATTAGTCAGCCTTAAAATTTGGTAAGCAAGCAACAAAAAGGGCAATCTGTTATATTGTGATTTTATATGTGGCCAGATCCCGATGGACCTGTCTATGGTTTTCTTTCACTGGAAAGTAAGAGTTCCCCTCCCAACTAACCCTATGATACAAGTGAAATTGATCAAGTTTGGCCGACTTGCCTTGGAGATATTGTGTTTGAAATTATTAAAGCTGGATGAATGACAGATATTTACTTAAAGTTTTGGTAAAAACAACAACAACAAAAAAAAACAAAACAAAAAACAAAAGAAAACAAACAAACAAAAAAAAACAACAACAAAAAAACAGACTTTTCTGAAACATTCAGAAAATGTTTGAAAATTTGATTGAACAATCCACATGAATAGCTATGAATTGTATTGATTATTATTTTGAGATTAGTAAATTTATGTTAACTAGCTTTTTCATGGACCACGATGGTTATTTTTTGTTTTTTGTTTTTCTGTTAACTTGCAACAGTGATGAAAGCATGCGTGTTCGCGAAAACCCATAACAATAAATTAATTTGATCAGTCGTGCAATGCCACGTTTTTCATTCTTCAGCTAAAATAAGGCAGTGTTAGTATTCATGCTGATATAAAGTTTAATCTATGCTTTTTAAAAAACAAAAGTAAAGAGATAATACAGATAATCACATTGGTCTTTCTTTTCTTTTCTTCGTTAAGTAAAATTTGGCGGAAAGAAAGTTGCCGGTACGTATTCGTAATTTTTGCTTTTGGCTTTTTCTGTCTCATATGACAATATTTAATCTTAAATTATATTGCAAAAAATGAGAAATAAAAACGATAACTTTTTTCTGTTTGCTGGGTACATATCTATTATTATAGACCCATGACATGCTTTCATTTTACTAGAATTAAAGAATAAGTTACGTACATTGTACAAACCGGAAAAAAAACAACAACACAAAACGTGGTGGGCAAGGACGCACCAAAGGCAATTCCGCAGTAAATAGGATATTATTGCCAATGTTAATTGAATTCAGATTGGCTGATTCGTATACGGATCCAAGAGGATTATCAGTGCACTGAAGTAGTTTAAGGGTCGATAGAAATGACAGTGCAGCGATAAATTTCATCTATGCAGCGGTATTTTTATCAGTGCACTAGTAAAATATAACAGTGAATCGATAAATATAGCGCTGCACTGGTAAATTTCATCAATGCACTGATAAAAATATTTCTGCACTGATAAAATTTATCGCTGCACCGGTAAAATTTATCAGTGCAGTGATATTGCTGCTTTCGACCCCTTTATTACACCACAGTGTCGGCCATCGAACGTCACTACCGTTGTGAATTGTGTATACATAGCTCCAGATTGATAATAGCGGTACCCAGATAATATTTTTTTTTATTTCCGCATGAAAACAGATGCTGTTGATACTCATAAGAAACGCCTCGGTGAGGCATGTCTAATGAGTATTCATTGCATTACGCTTCTAATGAGTATCCACAGCATATATTTTTATGGCGAAATAAGATAAAATATCAGTACTTTTCGGCTGAAAAGGTATTATTTCGGGCTACTTTGATCAAATTGAACAAAAAATCTAAATAAGAAAACAACAAATTGACAGCTTTAATGGTTTATATGTTTACAACCTGCATATTAAAATAAAAAGTGAACAATAAAATATATCTATCGTCGGCTAACCAGTTTCGGTGATCTTTAGACTTTTATCCTGATGTTGTGATCAAATGCTTGAAATATGAAATAAAAATGTAACTTACCTTTAGTTAAATTTATCACCTTCCCAGTGTCATATTTATCTTCTGAAAAATATCTTCACCACGATGGGGGCAGCCATTATTTTGACCTGTGTAATCCATAATACCGGAAATGATATGGGAGAGAATCGGTGACCTTAACCTTTATCATCAGTACAGTTAATGTGCATAAGTTTGAAATCCAAAAATCAAATGCAAGTAATCAGTAACTCAATTAGAATCTGTTAACTCAACTTAACTGCCAAAAACATATTTACAATTGTTTTTAACATATTTGAATATGTAAACTAATAATTACTCTTCAGCATGACATGGACAAACAAATTTGTCATGTCTTCTGATAACCCTTTGTTTGCAGCAGTAGATCAGATGGGTCCAATTTTTACACAGTGGGACATCACATTGTGCCCACTTTGTTATGACCAATGAAACACAGTGTTTTTGCTGTTCGGGCTGGTACTGGTGACATACACAACACTTATCTTCATCATTTATATTACTATCACCAGAATCACTATCAGAGTCTGAGACAAGAATAGCTTGCAACCCAGAGGGACTTGGTACAGACTTTGTGATGGAAGGCTTTATTTGCTTCTTAGAACTTTTGTTTGCTGCTTCTTCACACTTTCTTTTGGATGATGTTTTATTTCTGTTTACATGATCTCTGATGGTTTGTACTATTTTGGGTTCTGTGATAAGAGTTCCACTTGTAACTTTGCTTTAAGCAAGTATTGATTTGCTTTTTTTCTAGATTTTGTTTGTGTGATATTAGTTCCTTTTGTTCATTAAAGAAAGCTACTGGGCCATTAAGAACTGGAGTAGTAGTGAATGTTGTACTGGAACTGGACTGATGGTAGGCTGTTGCAGGAGTAAGGTTCTCCGACTCGATGGCAGATGGATCAAATGGGAAGATGCCAGTGCGTTTAAAAGCTGACTTTAAGTTTGGTGCAGATAGGGCATGCTCATAGGCTTTTGATGATAACTCTGCAATATGGTAACGAGTAATGTTTGAATATGGGTTACTACGAATGAATTTATGGCATTCACTATTATATATGCGCTGTAGAGGCCCAAAGCATGCAACATCTAATGGCTGAAGCAAGTGGCTTGTATGTGCTGGTAACACAAGTAGTTCTATATTATGTGCCATTGCCCATTCTAACACAGGGATATTAACATGTGACCTATGGCCATCAAACATAAGGAGTACAGTCTGGTCATTACTACTCCTCTGTACATATTTAAGAAAGTAACTCTTAAGGAACTCCTGAAAGGCTAAAGCATTTGACCACCCACTGTCTGTGACAATACCTTGAGACCCTGTTAATGATCCTTTGAGGAGGTCACTGCTGAATTTTTTGCCTTTAAATATATAAAATGGTGGCATCATGGTACCCAGTGCATTCCCACAGCCAAGAATGGTAGTAGTAGCTGATCTTGAAGAAGTAATTGCAGGAGTTGACTTCCCAGCACTGATAATATATGGTGGTGCATGTTCTGTTTGAATGCCTTTTTCATCCACATTGTAGATACATTGAGGGTTTTCCTTAAGATTGAACTTAGTGAGCACATTATCAAGTCTTTCAAAATAATCACTAACAACTGACTCTGATGTGGCCTTGGCTCTGTAATTAGAAAGGGACCTAGGTTTTATAATATTAAGTTCAGGCCATCGTTTCATAAAACCACTGAACCACTTTGCACTAAACGGATGCGTTTCATCACGTTTTCCAAGATATACTGCATAGTTGGATGCCATGCTCACCACTTCACTTTTCCATAACCAAGTACAGCCATTGACCTTAAATGTTCAACAAAAATAGCCTCTTCCTCTTGGCTTAACTGAGGCGAGGGACCTGATGAAGTGGTTTCAGGATCCACCCTGCCTAAAATTCTTTGTCCTAAAGTTGTCTGAGGTACTCCATATGTGATAGCCGCCCTTTTCACTGGAATGTGGTTTTCCCTCACAGCACGGGAAGCACTCATCATAGCAGATGGAGAGTAATACCTGTATGCCACCTTCTGCATTTCTACTTTCTTAGGTTGTGCCTGAAAAACAGAGAGAAAAAATGTGAGGTTCTGAATAAAATAGTTTTTAGAGTGAAGTGATTTAATTTTGCACAGCCTTAATTTCATTCAACTCAAAATGCAGATTACATTTTTTTTAAAATAAATAAATAAATAAAAAAAATATAACTTAATACAAGCATGAAATAATTCAGTGACTTTTTTTCTTTCTCTCTCATTTTTACATTTTCCTGATATTACATGAAGTTACATAAATGACTAAAAAATAAGGCAACTGAATTTTATTTACAAATTTTAAATAAATAAATAAATAATAAAAGATGATAACAGTAAGAGAAAAAAAATCATAGATTAAAATGTATGGCTGGTTCCAAGCCACTCTTTGATGTTTATAAATAAATTCACAAATGAAATATAGCAAAGACATACATATATACTATACAAATATACTGATATTAACTGCATAAATTTTGAATTAAATTCTCAAACTTAATTCACTTCACTCGATTCTTCAAAGAAAAAAAAAAGAGAAGAAAATTGACAGGTTATCAACTTTTGGACACACACTGTATATGAAAAAACCGGACGTGACCTCTGTCAGTCATGTGACTTTGAGTAGCAGAAGACAACGAATGCACTCAGTGGCAAAAACATTTCAAACACGAAAGTAAGGTTATTCTGGGGCATATTAAGGGGAGGTAAAAAAGGTATTAAGAAAATCAACTAAAATAGCAGCAGGGTTAGTGGGCATACCAGCTAGCTGGGGCCGCGGATCGGGCCGCGGAGGCTCCCACGTACATAAACAATTGGTAATTGTGTGTGTACCTACATAAATAATTGGCAATTGTGTGTGTACGCCGGGCCGTCGGCGAGACCTACACAAATAATTGGCAACGGCCTGCGCTCCGCCCGAGCACCAGCGGAGCTGGTAGGGACGGCCCCCGCCCTCGCCGGCCCGGGGCTCTGAACGCAAAAAAAGGAGGCACTTACCTGTGTCACGCCTGGTTCACATCCGTTCTGCTTGACGACTGGTCCTGGCTAGCCTCCAGCCCGCTCCGAGGCAAAGAGACCTACAATGATGACGCCAACTGCAGCACAAGTCCCCGCAGCAAGAAGTTTGTTCCTTTCCCAGTGACTGACGTCTCTTCCCCGGAGATGAAAGTATTGTCATAGTCCTTCCATGCCATGATTGGCTTCAATCCAAGGAGCCAGCTTTATTTCAGCAAACGATGCAGCCCAGTCCCGCACAAGGTCTATCTTTTTTTCTTCCCCTTTTTCAGCACACTGGACCGCTAAACTTCCAGAAAGAGCCACCCACAATGGAGAGGACGCGTGCCCAGTTTAATTCTCCAATCAATAACTGGTCCAAAACAACCTGAAACGCGTCTCTGCTGACGCCAAACCTTCTAAAATATTCTAGAGTGTCAGAGAACCGGACATCACTTTTGAGTTGAGCACAGATCTTCGAGACACCTTCGAAAATGTCTCTGTCGGCAGGAGAATGGTCCTTGCATATCTTAAGTTCTGGAAATCCACTCCTTCCCAGACGGAAGTCAACGTAACAGGTGATAATTTACCTCAGGTCTGCCATACCATGCGCGGTACATTGTATATTTGCCTCTCTAACACGAAAACTATCCGATTGATCTGGTGCACATCCACTTGAGGACTATTTTGTAAATTCATCCCTGATTGAATATTTTAACGCTCTGAGTAAAAATTTCAGCAGACGACATATTGATATATTTTTCTCAGAAAACAGGATTTGACACAGACAGGTGATACACCCCCAGGACTGGGATGTGCGTGTAAAGAATTCTACCCAGCTCCTGGGGTTAAAAGTACCGTGGACCAGCATCTGCTGAATCTGCCCATAAGCATGGTAAGGGTTCTTATAAAATGTGCTGAAATTAAATGGGAGGATTAGGTGAACACTAGTAATCATTTATGCATCCGACCGTCTCCATCGCACAGACCTCCTGGCCGAGCCCGTTATTCAGGCCCCTGGCTAGCCTCCAGCCCGCTCCGCTATGGCGCCCGAGCCCCCCTGGGGACGGCCCCCCGCCCTCGCCGGCCCGGGGGCTTGAGCGCAAAAAGGGGGCACTTACCTGTAAGCCATAAGGTTGGTTTGGCTTTGACTAGCCGATTTAATATGCTTCCATTATCGATTTTATATTGAATACCGCTGGTTTCCCGCTCTCGCTTTGGTATTGCACAACAACAAAGTGCCGCTGGTTTCTCGTGTAGTAAATTTGTGTAAGGGGGCTAACCGATTAAAAAACGATTTACAACGTTTCTGCAGGACGCCTTTGTAAATATGCAAATTTACAAAAACCATTTACTTTTCAAACAGTGAAAGTTACATATATATATAAGTACAGCCGAACATGCTTTAAATTGAGTCGTGTCTGCTGCATGGTATGTCTCATTCTGTCTGAGTATGACGCCTGCTGCAGCTGTTTAATGGTAGTGGCTTCCGGGTGTGATAGGTGAAAGACACAAGGTTGCGCGCACAATAGAATTCTCCCCTGGGTCCGACATCAATCGCTCTGACTTGCCTTAGCTCGACCCCTTCTACGTCTCTCATGAGGCGCAACAGCTGCTTTTTTTCGCTCTCGGACAGACCGCCCTCTTTCTGACGCCCACGGCCCAGCTTGAAGGCCAATGGCGACTGGCGCCGCGATTATCGTCGTCAATACTCCGACACCAGACGCAGCCAAGCCCGCGCTGACCAATGAAAGCGCAGTGTCGAGTCCGTCCACGACATTGACCCCCCGCCGGTATTTTTTGTAGAGCGAGGCTCTGAAGTCCCGCTCTTTCTCCAGGCGGGATCTGACCTCGGCCACATGTTGAAGTTGGTGATTGTCTCCGGTCGTCTCAAGTGATGTGTAAAGTCCCATCGTGCTTAACTATCACCGCCGTCGGACAGGTTCAAATGTCCGAGCATCACGGAGCTTTGATCTGAAGAGAGGTCAACGGGCGTAAATCGCAGCCTGAGCTCGACTGCGGGACCAACGTGGATCTTGCTTATGTCCAATAAGCGGTAATCCGCCTGGAACCCGATCCCCGAAAGTGTAAAACGCACTTCCGGTGGCTCCCGGACTCAAGAGAACCCCACCTCTTGATTCACGTGCGCTTGGGTCCACTTGAGCGCGAAGCCCGGCAAGACATCGACAAAGTCACCACCGGGCCTGTCTCCCAGGACTAGCTCGAGAAGGATCGTGGAAGTAGGCAATCCCACGCCGATGATCCCAGCCGGGGCGAACTCAGAAACCATTTTGAGAACGCCCGGCCGGCTATTGCTCGTCTTCAGCGTGTAGCGCTCGGAAACGACGACGTTCTTGGTTTCAGGAACGTAGGAGCACAGCCGGGTGCCGGCATTTATCACATTCCGAATCTTGTGCTGCTGGCCCGTCACCACGTAAGGAGCCGAGACCTTCACGTCAACGAGCCACCCCCGTTTCTTGGACGGGGTCCGCGAAGGCAACCCACTTTCTCCCAGTAAACGCCAGCGTGTGGAGCCGCCTGGGGGCGGCATATAAAACATCTACGTCGCTCAACTCTCCGAGCTTCTGCGCCCCCACCTCCCTCTTGGGTGACGACCTGTTTTCGTTTGTACACCCCGTCGGATAGCTGGAGGCCATACAGCTGTCCCTCTTCTCCATCCTTTTCGAATCCTTCGGTATCCCCCGGATCGGCTAAAGCCAACCCGGGACATTTTCTGGCGCTCCCAGGGCCACCCGCGTCAGACATTTCTTATTATATGTAGTGTTGCGCTCACGTGGTCGAAGCATAGCTTTCTGCCACTTGTGTCTAATATTGCGAGCGTTAGCTGAGAAAAAGTCCCCGATGCCAGCCGTTTGTACTGCAAGCCGGGGAATGTCTCTGTCCGACCACCCCCACACCTTTCGTTCTTGACGGGGACGGATCTAAGCAGAGTAGAGGGGGCACCGTTATGGAGGTTCTCCGTGGTGCTTATCTGTGAGGTGAACGCAGATCTCCCTGTAGACAGCAAGCCGGTGTGGCTCGTCTGCGGTGTATGTCTTGCCGGGCTCGAATGTGTCTCGAGAGAACCCAAGGAGGTCGGCTAGCCGGCGATTTAAGACCAGACGTTTCTCCGCAGACAACTTTAAGCGGCCGGTTGGGGCATGCAAACGAAGTTCGGCGCCCAGAGGCATTGTAGTACCCATCGGGTATCTTCAGCGTGGTACGTCCGGTTGATTATTCTCTAACGCGGCGCCGATATTGAGCCAGCGGTGGTAATACGTGAGCTCACAGAGAGCGACCTCCAGCCCCCGACACGCAGATAGGTTCTTGGCAAGATAAACGGGTTCACCATTTTGAATGTCGGTGAGTGTGATGTACATGATGACCCAAAGCATGGACAAGGGGGCCTACTCGTTCAAAAGCTCTGCAACATATCGGGCCGGGGGGGGGGTGCATTTCAAAGAGAAGAGGCGCTCTCTCTGGCCAGCCAGAAGATTATGGTTGATGACGAGGGAGGTGACTTCCAAGCCATCTTCCCGGACATCTTCGCCGACTATCAAAATCCACCGCTCACCGGAGACGTTACAATGGCAAATAAGGCTTGGAATTCCTGGAAAACCACTCCTTTGGATTGGTGGCAATGCCAACTCAATTTCGCCCTCTGGTGCGCAACTGCTGGCTGCGGGGTCTCTGCTGATGACCATCTCCAAGCTAAAGACCCCCTTCTCTCAGGTCTGTATCGCTTCCATGTCTATTATACGACGAGGCGTCTGCTTGTGGAGCTAAAAGTCGCCCTCCCTGGGGACAAGTCCTATTCTTGGTATGAGAACGCCTACGATGCCAGGGCCTACAAGCGGCTCTGCACCGAGTTCGGCGTTTCGCCTGATATAGATTGGAGACAGAAGCTGGACCACGGCTGCCAAGGCCTCGGATCATGGAGTACGTTTATTACTCCTTCGGGAGAGTACCGGCATGCGCTTTACGCCGACGGCCCATTCTTCCACCCAAAGGACGCAATCCGCCATAACCGGGATATATCAGGGGCGTGGACGATGTTCATTCCCGATACATCAGAAGGCTTCACGCAAGCGGGTGTGGAGCGCCTCAATGACAGTATAGAGACGTATGTGTGGGCTATCCTGGGAGCGCAAGTCCAGACGCGCTCGAACATTCACAAGGCCGGGACGGGGTTCGACGCTCAAAAGCAGTTCCTGGCCAACGTCGAAGATGCAATTGCTTCTCCAGTCGACATCCCGGCGAGCATAAAGCGTTATCAGAAAACGCTCCAATATGCATCGACCCCTCTGGACTTCGTCTTCGGGTTGGGACTCTACCTCGCCCCGAGCGACATGGCCCTCCACCCGGGCAATGTCCAGGGCTACAACAACGAAATCGTGATCGCTGGATCTGAAGCAGCCATCGGCCAAAACCCGGGAATCAACGAGTCGGAGCAGATAAGCGGGACAGGCGATAAGTCCTTCGAAGGAAAAATCGCAGCACCAGCTGGGACTGATCACAAGGGGCCACCGAGTGGCAGACCCGCAGGGTCACCTACGCTAGCCGCTGTTGCTGACCCTGCGGGTCAGCAACAACACGCGTCTGGTCGCGCGGCCGCGACGAGCCACGAAGAAGAAAAAACGGCTCTCATAGCCGCAGGGGTCGGGGTCGGCCTAGTGGCGCTTTGGCTGTCGTCGAGATAGCCAGTCCCTTGCGGCCACGAGAAGAAGGGTCCCCGTACCGATGGCCAAGACCCATAAATTCTCTGCGAGCCATGAAGCGGCTTTCCCCAACGTGCTCAAGAGCCAGGAGACGATGGACCCGATGATTCCGGGCAGGGCCGCAGCGGCCTTGCCGGCCAAATTGGCCAGGGCACGCCCAAGGGCCTGTAGGTGCTTTTTTACCCACTCCTTGATCCCGTCCTTATCGGGTGGCCGGGGAGTCGGCGACGGCACTGGCGTACTTCCCCCACCGGTGAGCGCAAGCACGAGTGTCGAGATCGCCATGCCGATTGCTGTAAGGATGCTCACGATGGAAATGCCCTGGTCACGGAAGAGTGTGCGAATGCGCTCAGCCAGCGTAGTGTCTTCATGGAGGAGCCGCCTGATGGTCTCACGAATTCGGTTAATTTGGGACCGGAGAGCTGCTTTGTTCGTGGAGAGGGCTTCGAGCCTCGCTTGTCTTTCAAGTTCGAGGTCGGAGAGCTCGTCCTGAAGCTTTGCATTCGATCTCGGATGTTGAATTTCGGTGTTGTCTGTTTCCGTCAGTTTTTAGCGCTCCCTGGTCAAGTGCTTCTCGACTTCGGATTTCCGGTCGTCGACATCTGACAGCTTCGCCAGGTTGTTAACGAACTCATATCTCATTCACGTCATGGCCTCCCTTACTCCTGCAAGATCTCTTGTGGCCTGGGTGACCCACGCGACGTCCATTTGCGGGTCCTAGATGGACCAATGCGGTCTCGACGTCTCCTGTTGTCCCAATGACGTCGTTGGTCGCGCCGGAGAGGTCCTTCAGCTCGATGGATTCAATGTTTTTGGGTAGGGTCTCCTCTGCATTCTGGAGCGTTTCCACGGCCTCTTTGCCGAGCCCCCGCGACACCCTCGATCTATAATCAGTGAGCCCCAGCGATCTCCGCAGTGCATAGGTTCCACCAGCCCCGTATCTTTTGGCCAGCGTGTCTATAGCCAGAAACCGGAATTCTCCCCTCGTCGCAGCAACGGAGATCTTCTTGTCTTCAGGTGTCCAGTAAAGTGTCTTACCGTCGGGATCGATCCCGAACTGGCTATAGTCGATCCTGCCTTCAGGGCGCAGCCCATATGTGTGGCTTACCTCGTTGTAGAAACTGTCAACGAGGCGCTTCTTCTGGGCCTCAAGTTCCGCCTGTCTTAACTCGACTTGCAAGTTCTGCAAATTGTCCCCGGACGCGTTCAGCTGCTGCCGAACGTCCAGCGGTGGCTCCATAGGGGGGTCGGGGAGGTCGAAACTATAATCATCGTCTACTCCAGGCCCGTCAGGGTCGAACGTGGGGTTCTCGAAAGTGACGTCATCCATCGCGGCGTTGACAGTGGATGCACATTTGAAGGTTGTTGCGTGGGTTCAAATACACCAATGCTTCGAGCAAATTCGGACGCAAGCTTAATCCTTACCGATGCCTCCGCGAGCCCCTGGGGGTCAAAGGAGTGCGGCAGTCCGTCGTGATTACAAACAACCCGAGCACGATTGATCAGAATCAACGGCTGCTGGTTCGATTCCCGAACTTCGGCACACACGACGTGATCGTTCCAGGGACTGCCCGCCTGGCCTTCAGAATCACGCTGGATAGTGAAGATGCGAACAGGATAGTAGTTCAGAACCTGGGCCGCGCCATTGTGAAAAAGACCGTAATCAAAATCTCCGGCAACGAGGTGATGTCCGTCGACGACAGTGACGTCTTTAACTGTTACAGCGACCTCTGGAAGACGGCCTCGGAGAGAAAAAATGACAAGTACCAAGGCATAGACACCTCTGGTAACCGAAACACGACGCGGATTCGAATCGATGCCGGGGATAAAGACGAGGCGGTCGCGGCCGACAAGGCCATCGCCGATGCGTTCGGAAACCGCTTCTACGTCTTCGAGCTGCTCGAGAGCCACATGCCGTTCTATCAAAGCGCGCTTGGAGACCGGCTGGAATACGAACTGACTTTCAACGACTACAGTCGCGTGATCCGGGCCACAGGCGATGCCGACGCCTCATATGACATTGAGAACATCAGTTTGGAGTACGAACCCAGCAAGCAAAAAATATAGGACCCACATTGGCCCTAAATGGGTATTTATATGGGTCCTACATGGGCAACCCATAAGGGACTCATGAGGGATTTGCAACAGGGTTCCATGTTGGACCCACATGGGCAAAGCCATGTGGGAACTATATGGGTCCAGTATGGGAAAAATCAACCCACATTTATCTTCCAGAAAAACAATTTTTACACATTTTTACACAAATGATTATAAGTCCCCAGTCCCAGCCCATTTGATGGACTGGTAAGGTCCCAACCGATAGAGACCTATGTACGTTGCAAGTTATTGCCTTAAAGATATAGGCGTCTTTTTAAATAGTTGGAAATGTTGGCATCATGCGTATTTATATATACCTCTCAATTTTAAAAATAATAGAGACATACGAGTTAAAATAAAAATATGACCATGAATCGATGTCCATGTCGGGAAAATAGTTAAGATTAATTTAATAGATACTTTCATTTTGTAATGAACAAACTATTATTTTTATTTTATTATTATCATTATTATTTGCATTTATATCAGGAAATTTACTAATTTTTGATATTATGTTTAAATAGTGGTAGAGTTGTTCCCCTTAATACCCATAATTGAACCCATTGGTCCCATACAGTAATGGGAGGTCAACATTGGAACCATAGAGGTCCAATATCTGTATCACATGGGAGCCATTTGGGCCCCAATTATGTATCTAGAAAATATCACTTTTCCAGGATTATTTCAATTTTATCTCGGGGGTCCCATATATTAGAATGTATTTTTATAGTTATCAAATTTTACCAATATGGGACCTATAAGGGTCTTATATGGGCAAAAAAGCCTATATGGGGCCCAAGTAGGACCCAAATGGGATAAATGCCCCGAATCTGCCCATTTGGTTCCCATATATACGTGTTTGCTGGTCAAAGTTTACCAATATGGGACCTATATAGGTCTTATATGGGCACAAAAAGCCTATATGGGGCCCATGCAGGACCCGAATGGGATAAATGCCCAGATTCTGCCCATATGGGTCCCATATATACATGTTTGCTGGGAAATTGTCACTCAGCCGGAGCTGGCCCGCATGATCGCCTGTCAGTACAACGGCCGCCGCGCGATCCTGTACGACCGGATTCTGAGGCACCGAAAGATTAGCAAAGATAAGAGCGACACCCTCTGGAACATTAATCTTAACGTGCCCGCCCGCAGCATGAAGGGGTTCTTGATGCTCTTTGAGGACGTCGCGCGCGCAACAGCCCTTTGCTCGCAACACCGAGGCCTTCTATAACCCGAAAATAACGAAGGTTGAGGTCACGATCGAAGGGATCCCCAACCAGCTCTTTAGTCAGGGGATGCGTACCTATCAGATGTGGGACGAGGCGAGGAAGTTATTTGCAGCATCACCCGGCAGAAAGCGTCACCCCGATGTGTCAGTGGTGGCGAAAGACCGTGGTCTAGCCGACTTATCTCTGGGGGAGTTCTTGACCTCCAAGTTCGCTCTGTGGCTTGACCTCAGGACAACCGATGATGACCGGCTACACGGAAGTGGCCGCCGCATAGAAAATGCCAGCGAAGGGATGACCATTCAGATAACGAAAAAAGCAGAGGCAGCTGGCGCTTTGAACATCTACCTCTACATCATCATGGACGCCCAGCTAAACCTTGAAGATGGCCGGTTCGTCTCAGCTGTCTATTAATCATCTTCTGCCCAAGAACGCCCATTCGGCAATCGTCTGCGGGCAAACAGGATGTGGATAAACAGTTTTCATCCTGGATCTGCTCGAAGGCCCCTACCGGGGGTTCTTTAGACACATCGTGCTCCTGTGCCCCACCATAGAGCACAACAAGACCTACAAGCAATGCCCCTGGTTCTGGACGGATCCTGAGGTCTACGTTCTAGACCCCGGTGAGCGCCTTCAAGATTACCTGCGGGCCTTCTACCTGGTGTTTAAGGGCGAGCCAACCCTTTTTATCATCGACGACTGCTCGGCCACAAAGGCTCTGACCCAGAAAAAAGACATGCTGTCAGAGCTCGCTTTCTCGGGCCGCCACGCCGACATAAGCGTCTGGGTCCTCACCCAGAAATACAACTCCGTCCTGAAGGACCTCCGTGAGCAAACGCGCTGGGTCTGTTTGTTCCACTGTAAAGATCGCGACTCATTTGACGAAGCATGCCGCGAAAACGACGTGATACCGACAAGGGAACAGCGGGCGTCGGTGAGGCAGCAGCTGGCCGAGAAACACGCCAAACTCCTGTTGAAAACTGATCAGCCAGCTGCTTATAAGCTCGTTACATGTATGAAGTAACTGAAGGACTGCTGATCGCTGTGCTCGGCACGCATCTGGTAGTGCTGTTTTTCATTGCCTGGCAATTCGCACGCTTCAGCCAGTGCCTCCGATATTATATTAGACGTCTCCGCCAACTCGCAATAGCAATGGACTGCGACGAACTGATTGACGAGCTGATGTCAGTTGCATACCAGCGGCAGGGCGCTGGCGCTGGTCTAGCCGAGGGGGCTTTATCGGCAGCCGCCCCGGCGGGAGGAACGGCGGCGACGCCAGACGCGCCGGAGGGCCAGGAGGAAGAACGGGTACAAAAACACCGTGAGAGGCTCGCCGCCATCGCGGCGGGAGGCCTAGCCGGGCAGTATGGACTGGTGGTCCGCGGGAAAGCACTCACCACAGATCAGATCGACGCTCTGGACGATACTGAGGTCGAGAAGCTCTATGCCCGCTACGAAGCAAGGCTTGGGGCGGCGATGACGAAGACGCTGGGGTCGGCAGCGCTCCAGCTCTATGCGGGGGTGGCGGCCATGTTCCTCCGATCGAAAACCAGCCAGGGCTTATCGCCGACCTCGAGGGCGACTCGTTTGTTGGACACGCGCTTAGCACCGCTACGTGCGAGCTATATCACCGCTACGGTGTGTTCTTGGCGCCGTTAACTGCCGCGCTGACCACCTTGAAGCATTGCCGTTTTGAACACTGCTGCCCTGTTAGAGTACACGATGGCGGAGATGAAGTAGGAGAACCAAGAGACGGCGGAGGAGCCAACACAGAGTCCAGTGGAAAGAGTTACGGAGAAAGTTAAGGAGCCAAAAAAAGTGGCAGCCGGGCGTGCCGGCGCTGCCGCCCGGAAGGCCAAGCAAGAACGACTGCTCGAACAGCTTCGGGGAGCCAAGGAATCATTTCGTCCCCCCGCCGGCGACGGCACGCCTGCCAATATTCCTCCAAAGGAAGCGGAAGCGGGTTCCGCGGATAAACCGCCGGAACACAACCGTGAAGGACTAACTGGACCCCATGGATCGTTGGGGCTTGTCTTACGGGCGGGGCGCTCGTGTTTCTCCGAAACGCGCAAACGAGAAGTCCCGCGTCGGTGGCGGCAGGCCCCGTTGACTCCGCGCCCAAACAGCCTGTCGATAAGCCCCCCGGTGCTAAGCATTTAAAGACTACCCCCGATCCGTTCTATATGGAATAGTGCAGTGCTGTTATACCGCTACGCAATGACAACTCCGGCTACCGACGGGAAGATGATCGTGAACGCGCTCTACCACAGCGCGGTCGTCTCTGGCTTGGCCGTGGGATACGCCCGGCTTGGCAAGATGGCGATGGGGGGGTAGTCCCCCGAAGCTAGACTTCACACCCCGTGATGTGGGCATGGTGATATTAGACGTCGCTCTCGCCATGGCAACCAAGGACCTGCTAATTAAACAGGGGATCATACCGGCTGATATCATGAAGTAATGGCAAGCGTTGCTATGCTCGTTGGGGGCGCCCTGGTGAACGCCCTTGCGTTCTCGGGATCGAACTACTTATTCATCGTTTTGAAAAGCTCTGGCGTCGACGAAGAGCGCAAGCGTCATGATAAGGCAGTCGAACAGCTGCAGGCTGCACAGGCGTCATGGTCCCGGAAGCGGACCGAGCGCCTTGACTTTATCAACGAAGAACTTAGCCGGCAAGGTCATGCTGTTAAGACGTTCCGGGATGTTGACGCTGCAATGCAGGAATATGCGCAGGTCACCGGGCACAACCTCGGGCCCCTGGGGTCCGAGCCCCAGCTCTCCGACTTTTAGAACCCGAGTGGCGGCCAGAGAGACCGCGAGATTACCTTCGTGATCCTGGAGATGGCCGCGACCGCCTTTGTGGCCTACCGACTCGCTAAGAAGTGAGGCGCGTTTTAATTTAAAGCCTGTTTTCTGCGACCTTATATCATGGGTCTTCCCGAAGAGCTTTACTGCGCAATGCTTGAGGTCGGCCATTGCGCCCGCCGCCACAAAATCCCCGGCCCTCTGGCCCACACCATGATCGATATCGCGCAAAAGTCGCTTGAGCTCTGGCGGCAAGATGAACGGACGGCCATCATGTTCACTCGCCTTGTGCTGTCACGGCCGATCATCTGCGGGATGTCACTGCGAAGCTTCCTGTGCCAGTCGCTGAAGCCTATTGGAGACTGATCAATCTGCTTGAATATCTCGCAGATCTCGATTGGGCTAGATGGGAAGCTCTCTGCCCTATACTACAGCCCAAGGGGCTACTGGAAGGGGCTCACAGCCATCAAGAAGCTGGCGTCTGCAGCAAAGGTGACCGAGCAGCAGGCCAAGGACTGGCTCAAAAAAGCAGGCCATCTGGCAGATCTATCTGCCTGCCCCACGGCGCGTACCGCGGCCGAAGTTTGACGTGGCGGTACCCAACGAGGTCCACCAGGCGGATCTGCTCTTTCTGCCACACGACCGCGTAGGGCGGAAAACCTTCCGCTACGCTCTCACGGTCGTTGATGTAGCCTCACGCTACAAAGAGGCTGAGCCTCTGACTAGCAAGACCGCGGCAGAGGTTGCCGATGCTCTGTCTCGGATCTACATACGGGGGCCATTGAAGTGGCCGAAGCACCTTCAGGTTGACTCTGGGCGCGAGTTCATGGGTGCGGTGAGCCAGCTGCTGGCAAAGCACTCTGTCCAGGTCCGGCGCGGTCGGGTCGATATTCACAGGGACCAAGGCGTCGTGGAGCGCTGGAACAGGACCCTGGCTGAGCGCTTATTTGGGCACCAATACGCCCAAGAGATGCGCCTCCCTTCGGGTCAGAGGTCAACAGAGTGGGTGGCTTGGCTGCCTGGCGTCGTAGCAGCTCTGAACGGCGAAGTGACCAGGTTGACCGGCAAAAAGCCCTCTGATGCCATCAAGCTGCGCCGCAGCACACAAAAGCCCTCCTCCGTAGTTCCCGGCCGCCCTGTTGGTCTCAAGGAGCAAAAGTCCCCTCGGGAGTTGGCGTTCGCTTCCTTTACCAGCCCGGCGAGCTGGAAGGTGGCCGTCGACGCGCTACAGACCCCGTGTGGTCTCTTGAGGTGTACCGACTGGGTTGCTCGGTGACCAAGCCCGGTGAGCCTGTCGTCTACTACTTGGAGGATGGTCCTCAGCGGGGCTTCGTGCGTGAAGAGCTCCTCGTAGTGCCGCCCGACACCCAGCTTCCTCCGGATGGGGTTCTCAAGCGCTGAGCGCAGCTGCTCCTCTTTTTCGGTTGCACTCGAGACAGGTCAGCCCACGGAGTTGTCTAACCGATCAACACTGAACTGCTGGGTGTCCTTCGGCCGGAAAGCCCACAGGAGCTCGATGTTGCAGGCGGCACAGTGATTGTTCTGGGTCTTCTTCAGTGCTTGGATGTGATCAACATTCAGGCTAAACCTGAGCCCCTTGGCCTGGTCCTGTCGCTTGTAGGCCACCATCTTCCTCTGGATGACTTTGCGGAGCTGCTGCTCGGTGAGTGTGCGTGCACCCTCAGAGCCCTCCTCTGGGGGACAGACTACCCTCTCGAGCTGGTGCATGTACTCCACCCCTTGACACAGCCAAATACGAGAGATTGGACCACTGGAGAAAGTCGTCTATGATCCAGACTTTCTGGGGGTATGCGATGGTGAGACCTTGGCTTGAGTGGACTGAGGGCATAGCCAAGAGCCCAGTCCGAGCCCCACTTGCCGTCTAGGACGTCGCGGGCATATTTCAAGGGCAACTCGACAACGTCGTTCAGGACGAGCTCCTGCTGGTCTGGACTGCCATCCAGCAAGGGCCCAGGGATGGTGACCGTGATGTTTTGCCGCCGAGTGTCTTTGGGGCGGTATAGTAGAGGCACGGGGGTGTCCGGGAAATACTTCTCATGGCGCTCGAACAGCACCCTCTGGGCCCGGTCGCGAACCTTCTGCCTCGAGGTCAAGAGAATTTGCGGATAAGCCGACTATAAAAATCTTTCCGATCATCAGTCACAAGGTAAAAGTGACTGATGATCTGTTATAATGGATCATCAGCGGCAACACTTTTAGCATGGGATAGGGCCAAGTAGTGTTGAGTGGTTTAGGTAAGGTGCAGTGGTCAGGTTGTGTGGTGCTTTATGACATATGCGGACAGAAAAGGCCACAGATCAGCTTGTGCATCCACAGTGCCGATCAGTGCCTTTCTTCACTATCTGGACAGCATGTTAAACAAAAACTGCTCTATACAAAAATATGTGCCAGCAGGAGGCTGGTTTTTTTTGTATTGCATAGTCTGGTATATCTTATGGTAGATTTTCTCATAACTAGGCTCATTTGTAATTTTGAAGAAAGAATTAGATTGTCAGAAAGGCCTCTTGATATTGTGTTATGCTAACAACATTATTTTTAGGCACCATTAGTTTGTAAAAGAAGGCGTATTCAAAATGTCACATTTGCAACCATTTTTATGTATCCAACCTCCTTTACGGTCACCTCCCAACAATCCCTCCACACAATGGTCACTTTAAATTCCTCCCATTTGACTTCCTATATATTTGATGTCACCGCAGGTCACCACCCTTTTGCTGTCAACAGTCACCATTTCCGATCGAAAATGGTCATAATAATCTCCGTAACGACCATTTATTTCTGGCGATATATGGTACATTTTTTTCGGTTTCCGATTACCATTTATAGAAATGCGACAAGTGATATTGTGTCCCGACTGTCCCGACACACTATGTATTGTGTTAAGATAAAAGCTGACCGGAAATTACCAGGAGAAGGTCACATATACACTGACCTGTAAATAAACAATTCAGTTATCGAGTTTATTCTGCTGTCATGACTGAGTTGAACTTCAATGGATTTTTTGTTGTTGTTGTTATTGTTTTTTGTTGTTGTTTTTTGTTAAAGCTAAAAAAAAACAATCCTGTTTTTCTGGTAAAAAATAAAAATAAGAAAAATATTTCAAAACGTTGTCTGCTGAAAATTTTTCACAGAGTGCTAAGCTAAGCTTTTAGATAAGTTAAGATAATAGGAAAAAAATAAAATGGTGTTTGGTCATTGATTAAAAAAAATCCGTTTTTTGGTAACAGTGTAAAAAATAAAGAAATGCTGGAAATGCTTTGACCCCCGCCCCGCCCCCCCCCCCCGCCCCCAGACACACACACAGGGCATTTCCAAATCATGAAAAGTATTTTGGGTAGGAGTCAACTTTTAGGGTCAGTCAGGTAAGAGGAAACAAAATTTATATTATAATTTTGGTCTTATCCAGTCTTATTAATATTTGATTGCATTGCTGTGTTGAAACAGATGGCTGGTGCTTGCATAAATATACATGCAGGATGGTGCCATATGATGTCTGATCTGGGTCTATAGTGTTTGCTCAGATCTTAAAGGGTTTCAGATAAAACAGAAGTTTGTGTAACACAGCTCTGGCATCAAGAAATTGTTTTTTTTTCTTATTTCTCCATGTAAACATTGTGGATACTAATTGAAATCGCTTCACCGAGACAGTGCCAGTGAATACCCACGGAGTATGTTTTAACAGAGAGATAAGGAAACAAATCAAATGCAGAAACGTTTGAACAATTTGTCCTACTTTCGTCTTTCAGGACACCGTCAAAAGAAAGGTAGAGTACTTGGCCCACAGTGACAGCAATGACAACCCGGAAAGAAAGCGGCAGAAAGATGGCATCCGTGCCAATGAGTGGCTAAACACCTTGATTGACTTCCCTTCTCATCCGCATTTGAATTTGTAGAATGTAAAAGTTGTTTTCCTGCCACCAAACACCACATCTGTTGCCTTAACCTATTGACCAAGGCATTATTCTGAGAAATTCTGTTGCTACCGGACAGAGCATATTCTTACTCAAGTGGAAAAGTCTACAAAATGTGGTTCGGAACTGTTAAAGGATGTCAGTGTTCTTAATGCTATCTCGTTGGTGAGCCGGGCGTGGAGAGCGGTTGAAGTCGGTTGACGGCGGCGTCGTTGTGACACTGTCTCGTCTGCACAATATCTTGTGAACCAGTGGTTGGATTCTTTTCAAATTTCCATAGATATTTAATTGGGACATAACAAACAATTAATTAGGTGACCCTGACCTAATTTTCAAGGTCATAGCAGTAGAAAAACTGAAAATTCACGATTGGGGGATATTTGTTTTCTCTGAAGGTACCGTTACTAATTTACATTAGTATACCAGTGCTATTATGGCGAATTCTCTAGAAGTGGATAAACCTGTTTTCTGGATTTATTTTTCATAGATACATGTTAAGTTATGTTTCTGCATGAAAACGTGCTATGAGTACTCATTAGAACCAATTTAGTGGGAAGGTTCAAATGAATGAAATAAAAGTGAAAAAAAAAAAAAAAAAAAAGAAAAGATTGCCTTTGGAAACATCATAAAAATCGGAGTGTCTGAGTCTAAAATGTTCTAAATCGATATATAATTTTCATAAATATAACATTTTGCGGCGAAGTCGCATTTTTAGCTCATCTGTCACGTAGTGACAAGGTGAGCTTTTGTGATCACATTTTGTCCGTCGCGCGTGCGTGCGTCCGTCCGTAAACAATTTCTTCAAACGGCATCTCCTAAACCACTGATTGGATTTTGATCAAACTTCACAGGGATGATTCTTGGTTGGTCCTCTTTCAAAGTTGTTTAAATGGTTCCGGTCCATTGCACACATCTAGGTCACAGGACCTAAAATAGATTTTTTAACTGAAAACTTCAAAAATCTTCTTGTCTGAAACCAGAAGGCACACGTCTTTGATATTTTGTATGTAGCTTTATCTAGTGAACCTCTACCAAAGTTGTTCAAATTATAGCCCTGGGGTCAAAAATGGCCCCGCGCAGGGGGTCGCTTGTTTTACATAGACCCATATAGAGGAAACTTAAAAATCTTCTTGTCTGAAAGCAGAAGGCCCAGGCCTTTGATGATTGATACATAGCTTCATCTAATAATAGACCGCTACCAAGATTGTTCAAGTTATTGCCCTGGGGTCAAAATGGCTCCGCCTTGGGGCCGACATGATTTAAATAGACTTACATAGAAAAAACCTTTAAAACTCTTCTTATCTGAAACCAGAAGGCCCGGGTCTTTGATATTTGGTACATAACTTCACCTAGTGGACCTCTGCCAAGATTGTTCAGATTATAGCCCTGGGGCATAAATGGCCCTGCCCCGGGGTCGACATGTTTTTCATACACTTATATAGGAAAAAAACTTAAAAAATCTTCATGTCTGAAAGTGCACGGCCTAGGCTTTTGATATTTGGTATGTAGCATTGCCTAGAGGTCCTTTGACATGAGTGTTCAAATTATGCCCCTGGGTTGAAAAGAGGCCCCGCCCACGGGGGGAGAGGGGGTGTGGTCACTTGTTTTACATAGAGCAAAAAGCCATTGGCAATGATTAGGCCTAAGACTATCAAACTAATAGGGAGGATGGACTGAAGAGTAGATTACATTTAAGTCAAAAGTCAAGGTCACCATGACCTTTAGTACCAAAAAAGCTTATAATTCTGCAATGCTTATGGTTATGACCCTCAAACTTAGTTGCTCCTCACCAGTAGATGGTCCTGAGGGGAAAGGTCAAGGTTACCAGGACCTTTATGACTAACACGCTTGATAACTTGGCAATGCTTGGGGATAGGACCCTCAAATTTAGAAGGGATGTTGGTCCTCACCAGTAGATGGCAGTGCTCGAGGCTACAACACTTAAACTTTGATGGGTCATGACCAGTAGATGACCCTAATGGCAAAGGTCAATGTCACAGTGACCTCTAGTACAAAACAAGCTTATAACGGCAATGCTTGGGGCTAGGACCCTCAAACACCGTAGGGATGTTTCTTCTGACCAGAAGATGACCCTGAGGGCAAAACTCATGGTCAAGGTCACCATGACCTTTAGAACAGCATCTCTGTTAGCAGTGCTATGTATATCATGATTCAGGTGAGCGATATAGGGCCATCATGGCCCTCTTTTTATACCCCGCCACACAATAGTGGCGGGGTATTATGGTTTCATGTTGGACGTCCGTGTGTCTGTCCGTCCGTCCGTCCGTACGTCCGTCCATCCGTCCGTTTTTCGTTTCCGTATGATAACTTGAGTAAACATCAATGGATTTTCACCAAACTTGGTATGTGCATTGATATTGTAGATATCTGGTTTGGGATTACTAATGGGCAAATTTCGTCAAATTTTACGGAGTTATCTGCCCGAGACACGCCAATGTTTTCGTTTCCAGGCGATAACTTGATAAATAACAAGGGATTTTAACCAATCTTGCTATATGCATTGACATTAAGGAGTTCTGATTTGGGATTGCTGATGGGCAAATTGCGTCAAATTTTTATTAGTTATCTGCCCGAGACACGCCCATATTTTCGTTTCCTGACGATAACTTGAGTAAGTAACAAGGGATTCTAACCAAACTTACTATATATATTGACATTAAGGAGATCTGGTTTGGAATTGTTAATGGGCAAATTTCGTCAAATTTTTACGAAGTTATCTGCCCGAGACACGCCCATATTTTCGTTTCCGGACGATAACTAGAGTAAATAACCAGGGATTTTAACCAAACTTGCTATATGCATTGACATTAGGGAGATCTGTTAAGGAATTGCTAATGGGCAAATTTCGTCAATTTTTTTACGGAGATCTGGCCGAGACATGCCCATATTTTCATTTCCGGACGATAACTTGAGTAAATAACAAGGCCTTTTAATCAAACTTGCTATATACATTGATATTACCAAGATCTGGTTTAGGATTGTTATCTGTCCATTGATATTATCAAGAGCTGGTTTAGTTTATAACATTTTGCGTTAAAGTCGCATTTTCATATTATTTGACCATCATATGGCAAAATGTTATAAACTTTTGCGGAGTTTTGTCTTCGAATTTTTTCAGGTAAATGTGTTTTCTCAATCCTAGAAAGTCTTTAACCGAGAAATATTTTTAAAAAATATTGAAGGAATTTGTCAGAATTCGTTTGCAAAAGTTTATAACATTTTGCGTCGAAAGCGCATTTTCATATCATTTGACTATCAACGCGAAATGTGACAAAGTTTTGGTGTGGATTAGTAACGTGTTCTGCTTGGTAAAATAACGTTTCCGAGTCTAAAATGTCTTTAATTGAAAAATGAATTTTTAGAAATGTAGCAGGAATTTGGCAAAATTCGTTTTCGAAAGTCTAAACATTTTTTTGTCGATGACAAAATTTCATATCATTTGACTATTAAAGTAAAATGGAATAAACTTTAAATTTGTTTTGTTTTCGTGGTTTTCCCGATAAGTGGATTTTTCTAGTCTAAAATGTCTTAAATTGAGAAATAGTTTTCACAAATATAATAAGAATTTGGCACACTTCGTTTTCAGAAGTTTATAACAGTTTGCGTGGAAGTTGCACTTATATAACATTTCCTCATCACTGCAAAATGTTATAAACTTTAGCTGTGTCTTGTCTTCGAGGTTTGGCAGGTAAATGAGGTTTGCGATCCTAACCTTTTTAATCGAGAAATATTATTCAAAAAAATAAAATAAAAGGAACTTGACAAAGTTCGTTTCCAAAAAAAATATAACATTTTACGTCGAAACCGCATTTACATAAAATTGGACCATCAACGCTAAATGTTAAAAACTTTTAATATGTATTGTTTTCGTGGTTTGCCTATAATGTCTTAAATCGAGAATGTTGTCAAAACTATATACACCTGGAAAAAAGGTAAGCACCCCCAGATTTTTTACAGTGGTTTCCGTATCAAACTTTCTCATGAAAAACGTGATGCTAAAATCACTGCAAAATGGTAAACTATGCAACATTAACACTGTTACTAACTTGATAAAGCAAAACCTGGCCAGAAAATGCTGTTTTTCATACCAAAAATGTTACATATTCAAGACGTATCATTTTCCCCTTAAACAGACGTCGGTTTAAGTATGGAGCTGCAGATTACATTAGCCCATTTTGTGTTACAGTTTCTTGATAAAAATGTCGCTTTGAATTTCTAGATAAAATTTGTACCACATTTGTTCAATAACGGATGAACCCTCCACGTGTACGGATAACTGCCTCGACCCTACGTCTCATCCCACCGGTCAGACGTCGAATTTGATGAATGGTCAGCCGCCACTCACGATGCAGAGCTGCTTCCAGTTCGTCCAATAATGTGGAGGAGGGTCCAATTTCTGTATCTGGCGCCCAAGAATATCTCAGATATGCTCCAGTGGATTTAAATCCGGGCTTCTAGCTGGCCAGGGCAAAGTCTCAATTGCGTTACCCTGGAAATAGGCCGTCACTGCCCTTGAACGGTGGGGTCTAGCGTTGTCGTCCATGTACACAGGCCTAGTGGCAAGTGGATGTTTCTCAAAATGAGGAACAACTACCGGCTCGAGGACGTCGTGAATATAACGTTCACCTGTTAGTCTGCCCGGTATGGTCACCAAGTCCGTCATGCGATAAACAACCCCACACCATTACAGAACCGCCTCCGTAAGGAATCGTCGCCTTGATGTTTCTTGGTGTATACGCTGTGCCTTTGTGTCGCCACACTCTCATTCGGCCATCCGTAACATGCAGCAAAAACCTGCTTTCATCCGACCTGTGGATTCGCCGCCATGTCCTCAAATTCCAACCTCGTCTCGCCAAACACCACCGCAAACGGATTCTTTTATGCTCATCTGTGAGCAGAGGGCGCTTAATCACTCTTCTGGAGGCTAGTCCAGCTGCCCTTAAGCGATTTCGAAGCGTTTTCAGAGACAGGCGTCGATGAGGTAGCCATTGAGGCTTAAGACGGGTACTCATAGAAAAGGGTTGTCGTCGTACTAACAGGACCAGGGCCCGATCCTCTCGTTGTGACGTTACGCGAGGTCTACCTGACCTTGGCAGATCCTTAACATCATTGGTTTGACGATGCTTCCTTACCAACCTGCTGACATCAGTGTGGTGGCAGCCAAGTTGACGCCCGATCGCTTTAAAAGACATTCCCGTCGAATGCATCCCGACAATTTGCCATCTTTGTGCTTCCGGTAGTCGTCTTCTAGCCATATTTGCATTGCTGTGACTAAACAATACAAAATATGCGATACGTATACACGATTATGTTGCACAAGAATACTGTTTTTTTTTGCGAAAACCACGGGGTGCATGATCTTCTCGCCTATATCTCCGTGTACATGTATTGCATCTGTGTATCAAAGTTTAAATTCTATTTACGGATTATCATTCGTGCCAAATGCAAAAAAAATTGAAGACGCGTTGATTAGTAATGTACCATGGACCAAAATATTAGGGGTGCTTAACTTTTTTCCAGGTGTATAGTAAGAAATTGGCAAAATTCGTTTTCAAAAATGTATAAAGTTCTGCGTCGAAGTCGCCTTTTCATATCATCTGACCATCAAGGCAAAATGTTATAAAACTTTGATTCGTTTTGTTTTTGTGCTTTTCCCTGTAAAACGAAGTTTCCGAGTCTTTAATGTCTTAACTCGAGAAAAAAGTTTTTATGAATATAGTCAGAACTTGGTAAAAATCTTTTTCAAAAGTCTATAACAGTTTATAACTTCGCATTTTCATATCATTAAAACGATCAACGCAAAATATTATAAACTTTTGCTGAGCTCTGTCTTCGAGGTTTGTCAGGTAAATACAGTTTTCGATCCTAAAATGTCTTTAATCGAGAATTATTATTCAAAAGCAGCGAAGGAATTTGGCAGAATTCGTTTTCGAAAGTTTATAACATTTAGCGTCGAAGACGCATTTTAACTGTATAACACATTAACCTATGGTAAATCTCAGTAATGTGCTGCTCTGTTCTGTATATAAACCGTCCTTAGAAAAATGGCAAATATTTCTTATATCCTTGTATTCTTATGATCCTTAATTATTCCTTTCACAGATGATTCTTTCTCTTTTCAAATTTCACCTTTCGATCTTGTGTTATTATTGATTGTCGATCGATGTCATACCTTTTCGCGACTTTTGATGCTGACGGTTCTAGGCGTTTGTGGTCTTATCAAAGCATCTTGGAATAATCATTCTAATTGTCGTTCTTACGAGTATTCTTCTTGTTCCAGATTATCAATGTGCCTGTTCTGTTAGACCTGGTCTTCTGCTATATGGGATCTTGCAGACAAACGCAGATTGTACTGCTCGAGAAGATCAGCTATGACTAAGAAGAGATTCTCCAAAAAAAAAAAAGATTGTCAGTTGTCCGATGACAACTCTACTAAGGATGGGATCACCACCCCACATGGCAGTATTGCCGGGGAAGGTCCCAGAGTGGTGACATCTATACGGATGGGCATATCATTCAGGGTATAAGTGCACCAGGCACCGGTCACCAGGCACCAGTCATTTTCACCTGTCACTGGTCACCACGTACAGTCATCCGTCACCAGTCATCCAGGCACCGGTCACTGAGTGCTGAACACCAGTTTCCGGTCACCAGTCACAGGGCACCAGTCACCGGTCACCAGTCATCAGGAACTGGTAATCAGGCAGCAAACGTTAGACACTGAATACTGATGGCCGATTATAGACACTCTTTGAATTCGGAGGAATCAGTTACGACTGAGCCTCCGAACTCAATGAATAAATAAAGAGTGCTACTACCACTGGAACCAGATTTCAATACTATGTCAGACCCAAGTATTGTGAGCGAACCGCCAACAAATACTTTGGAGTCTAATAGGTCTGCTTCTCTTAAAATCCGAGCAGAAGAGATAAGCCTAAATCTAAACATAAAGAGCGGAGAAGATACAGTTCCTCTTTTTCTCCATCTTCTTTGTCTTCTCCCAGAAATAGCAGAAAATCGAAGAAGTCAAAACTTTCTCATAAGAAAAGATGACGTCGATCTCCTCCTCCTTCTTCTTCTTCTTCTGAATCTATTAAAGACTATGGTCGATACCAAAGACAAATACATCCCTCTCCTCAGGTTGTCAATGTTTATACATCACAAAAACTTGATTAAGTTATAGAGGAACTAGTGAATATACATTCCGATAATGCGGTGCACAAACTATCAAAGGATTCAGGCAAGAAACCTGGTCGTTTGATAAGGCCATTACTGAAGTCTTATTATTTCCCTCCAGACCTCTTTCAGGAATTGAACAATTTATGGAGTCGCGTTCAGCTTCTTTACAAGTTCTTCCTCAATCTAAATTAATAGAAAAAAGGTACCAAGTACTTCAGAAAAAAATTATACACGGATAAACTTGGTCAAGACTGGACATGTCCCCAACAATTGATCAAATTGTTTGCTCCTATAAGATATTACAAGAGTAAATCTCAGTATTTTCCTATTGAGACTATTCCCCATCTAGATTCAGACGCTTTGCAATTAGACATGTCTAGCAGGGGCATATACTCTATTCCAGTCAAAAACATGGAAATATGGGGGAAAAGCCCGCAATTTAGTGGCTATTAATTCCTATGCTGACATATTTTCATCGGCAGTTTATCAATGTCTGCAACAAGAGTCAGTTAATACCTTGTCCAGACGCTTGGAAGCGGTGGCCAAATCAATGTAAGAGGGAACATTTAGATAGAATTTTATGCCCAATTAGAGCATCAAAGTTTTACCTTAAGATGACTTCTTTTTATCGTCAAAATAAAACTAGACTAATTTTACTAATTAAAGGCAATCATGACATCTCTAAGACTTCAGTCTCTAGATGGGTAATTTATACAATTAAGCTTGCCTATAGGAACTCACCCGAAGAGATATTTCCCCCCCCCCCCCCCCCCAAAAAAAAAAAATAAGGCTCACGAAGTTAGGGCGCTACAGCCATGTCATGTTGGCCATAAAATTATTTCAGGCTAGACGTGACGCAGCTATAACCTTATCTAAATTTCTTACGGATCCTTCTAGCCATGAACTGAGAAAAGCTCCGGTTTATTCTCAACAATTATTTGACAATAAGGTCAAGGAAGTTGCAAAATCTAATTTCGAAGCACAACAACATAGATTTTTGGCTTGTTCCGCTAGTAAAACAAATCTACAACAGCAAAAATCATCATATTTGGCTACAGGTCCGCTCAGAAAACCTAGATGACAGTCGACAAAAGCTTCTAGACCTAGGCAAAACCAACCGTATAGGTCTAAGAATCAATCACAGTCCTATATGTCGAATACAAAAAAGGACTTTTCTAAGAGGAGTAGCAACATAAAGCAGTTCCCCTCCTCTAACCCTGCCTCCACAAAGTTCTGAAAGCCAACCCTTTCTGCTGCCTATCTTACCACTTCCAGATATTCCAGTGGGAGGAAGATTTGCCCCTTTTGTGGAACAGTGGGGAGAATTAACTCAAAACAAATGGGTCCTCTCTAACGTCTGGAAATGTGTCATTATTCCATTCAATTTGACTCCCCCTCTATATACAGTTCCGATAAGTGAGTCAATCTTCCTTTCCGTTATTACGAGAATAGCGGAACTTCTCCAGAAACGGGCAGTGGAAAGGGTACAAGATCCGGGAAGTCCCTGTTTTTATTCCCGGCTATGTCTTGTCCCCCAAAAGAACGGAAAGTTACGTTCTGTGATAGATCTTTCTCTGCTGAATCTATATATAAAGAAACAACCGTTCAAAATGGAGACAGTCAAGTCACTACGGCAATCGATACTGGTCAACGACTGGGCTGTCTCCATAGATCTGACAGATGCTTATCTATATGTTCCGATTCATCCTCAGTCAAGGAAGTATATTCGTTTCGTTTCGACAATCAGGTCTTCCAATTCACGACATTACCGTTTGGAATGTCTCTAAATCCCTGGATTTTAACCAAACTGATGGACGTAATCGCTGCTCAATTGCGTCAACGTGCCATCTCACTTTTTCCATACCAAGACGATTGGCTCATAAGAGAGCTGATACGAGGCAGACTTATATCTCACACAATATACTGTCTCCAAACAGTTCAAGGTTTTGGATTCATTCCAAACCTAAAAAAGTCTGATTTGAAACCAGCTCTGCAATTCACCTTCATTGGGATGGAATTTCTGACCCAACAGAATATAGTCCGGGTACCACCAGATCGTATCTAATCCCTACTTCTGACAGTCAAACAGTTTCTAACTCAGACTCAAGTTTCGGCGCGAATTTTCCTTTCTCTATTGGGCAAACTCAGTGCTGAAGCAGTCAGTTGTTCTAGACAGACTTCATTTACGACCGCTACAAATGTGTCTGTTGTCGGTTTGGAGACCACATATTCTACCACTTGATCATCAAATTCCGATCATCAGTATGATCCTATTTCATATCAAATGGTGGATGGACACCGATCGTTTCGCTCAGGGAAAATTCATCCATCCTCCAGATCCCAATACATTCTTTTTTTACGGATGCCAGCCATTATGCATGGGGAGCTCAGTGCTGAAGCTGTCAGTTGTTCTAGACAGACTTCATTTACGACCGCTACAAATGTGTCTGTTGTCGGTTTGGAGACCACATATTCTACCACTTGATCATCAAAGTTCCGATTTCATTTCAAATGGTGGATGGACACCAATCACTTCGCTCAGGGAAAATTCATCCATCCTCCAGATCCCAATACATTCTTTTTTACGGATGCCAGCCATCATGGATGGGGAGCTCATCTCGAACTGATGAGACTATCCTTTCATGGTCGCTGGACGGAAGACCAATCCCAGCTCCATATCAACATTCTAGAAATAATGGCCATTCGTTTTGCACTGAAGAAAGCCATACACTACATACACCACTCTTGTCTTATGATATCCACCAACAATACAACAGTGGCAACATATATCAACAAATAAGGAGTAACACGTTCCCCCAACCTATGCAATCCTCCATTGGTGCCAGCAACACGATATTATCCTCAGAATTCGTCATACCCGAAGCAAATTCAAAATTCTGGCAGATCGTCTCTCGAGACAAGACAAACCTCTCAATACGGAATGGTCCCTGTATCAAACGGTGGCCAGTTGCATCTTTTAAATGCTCAATTTTCCGAGTCTAGATTTGTTTGCGACTCGATTCAATCACAAACTCCCATTGTATGTATCTCCAGTTCCTGACAATCAAACCTTTCCGATAGAAGCATTATCAATAAACTGGAACAGTCTACATGCCTAAGCATTTCCACCAACAATTCCGATACCATCTATTCTAACCAAAATCCGTCAATCTCGTTGCAGAATAGTTCTAATTGCTCCTATTTTGCCTCAACGTTCTTGGTTCTAGAGGTGTCACAGCTACTTGGCTCAGCCCCGATTCGATTTCCGTACTTTCCAAACACAAGCAAAAGGACATTTCAACATCAAAATCTCCCAACTCTGGCACTTCACTCTTGGAAGTTGTCAAACAATCAATTAGAGATAAAAAGTTTTCGCAAAATGTTGCAGATTATGTCTCAAAATCAACAAGAGCATCTACTCAGAAAGTCTGTGATGCAAAACGGGTCGTATACACCAATTGGTCTCATAGAAAGAAGGTTAATCCGGTCTTGGCCCCTCTTACTGTCATAGCCGAGTTCCTTATATACCCTTTTTTCTGAAACAAAAAAATTGGAATCAGTTCATCAAGGCTATAGATCCATGGTTTAAAATACACTTAAATTTAAGACTGGTAATAGAATCAGGTCTAATCCAGTCTTGTCAGAGTTAATTAGATTTTTTGAATTACAACGTCAAGTACAAAGATCTCTAACCCCGAAATGAGATTTATCTTGGGTCTTGATTTGTCTACAAAAAGCTCCATAAGAACATATACACAAGGCTTCTAAACTTTACGTTACGATTAAAACAATTTTTATACCTTAAGATGACTAGTTCTTATCGTCAGAATAAAACTAGACTATTTTTACTAATTAAAGGCAATCATGACATCTCTAAAACTTCAGTCTCGAGATAGGTAGCTTATACAATTAAGCTTGCCTATAGGAAACTCACCCGAAGAGATTTTTTTTTTTCTGAAAATTAAGGCTCATGAAGTTAGGGCGCTATCCTTCCTGGGCATTCTTTCTTTGATAAGGTTCCGCTCAGTGACATCCTCAAAGCAGCAGTTTGGAATCAATCTTCTACCTTTGGAAAATTCTACTGAAGAGATATGTCTCAGCAAGTTGCTAATTTACATAGTTTGGGCACAATAGTTGTTGCCCAAAACGTGTTGGGGCCAGGAAAGTCAAGTCTTGGATGCTGAAGCAGACGGGCAGCCTCCAAAGTCAACTATACATATGTTTAGGTAACAAATATCTTATATAATGTTATTGTGAAACTAGATCATTCTTAAGATTATATCATAGAATGTATCTGATTCCACAGAGTTCCCTGGGTCTTGATCCAGAAGTTAAGGGAATCTATATATTATGGTATTAGAATTAGGGGAGCTCCTCCCGCCTAATCTACAAATTCTAGCACAGTATCCATAGGTTAATGTATTATGCAGCTAAAAGGAAGTTTTTATAGTAAAACATATTTTAACAAGTTATACTTTACCTATGGTGTTAGTCTTAATCTTTGTGGTTTATTCTACAAGGCGATTTGTTTTAAGTCTTGCCTTGTGTTATTTTGTTCTTGTGTTTTTAGCTCACCTGAGCTATGCTCAGGACGAGCTGTTGTGATCACTTTTCGTCCGTCGTCCGTCCGCCCGTTAACATTTTCAAACGACTTCTCCTCTGAAGCCGCTGAGCCAATTTTGCTCAAATTTCATATGGAGCCTCCTTAGGGTGGGGGAACGAAAGATGGCTTAAATGGTTGCGGTCCGTTGACCAAGATGGCCGCCATGCCCATATATGGTAAAAACCTTTAAAAATCTTCTTCTCCAGAAACGAAATGCCTTGGGGCTGAATCTTTGCACAAATCATCGGGGACGGGACGTCTACCAAAGTTGCTAAAAGAATTGTCGTTTGACATTTTTATGGCAAGGTCAAGTTCGCTTCCCTATGCATTTGTATGAGCCCCATACATTTGAATGGGAAAATTGTTGAGAATGTCAAACGACTTCTCTTCTAAAGCCTCTGAGCCAATTTTGCTCAAATTTCATATGGAGCCACCTTAGGGTGGGGAAACAAAAGATTGCTAAAATTGTCGCGGTCCGTTGACCAAGATGGCCGCCATGCCCATATATGGTAAAAACCTTTAACAATCTTCTTCTCCAGAACCGAAAATGCCTCTTTGCAAAAATCATCGGAGACCAGAGGTCTACCAAAGTTGCTAAAAGAATTGTCGTACGTTGACATTTGACCTTTTTACGGCAAGGTCAAGTTTGCTTCCCTATGCATTTGTATGAGCCCCATACATTTGAATAGGAAAATTGTTGAGAATTTCAAAGGCTTCTCCTCTGTAGCCACTGAGCCAACTTTGCTCAAATTTCATATTGAGCCTTCTTAGGTCGGGGGAACGAAAGATTGCTAAAATGGTAGCGGTTCATTGACCAAGATGGCCGCCATGCCCATATATGGTAAAACCATTTAAAAATCTTCTCCAGAACCGAGGACGCCTTTGGGCTGAATCTGTGCACAAATCATCGGGGACTGGAGCTCAACCAAAGTTGCTAAAAATGTGTCCGTACATTGACATTTGACCTTTTTACGGCAAGGTCGTTTGCTTCCCTATGGATTTGTATGAGCCCCATAGCATTTGTATGGGAAAGTTATTGAGACTTTCAGACGATCTCCTCTGAAGCCACTGAGCCAAATTTGCTCAAATTTTAGCTTACCTGAGCAGGAAGTGCTCATGGTGAGCCATTGTGGTCAGTCAATGTCCGGCGTGCGCCGTGCGGCGTCAACAATTGCTTTAAAAGCCTACTCCTCCTACGCCCCTGGGCCATTTGACTCAATACTTGGTAGAAAGCATCGGGGTGACTTGTAGATCAAAAATAGTTAAAATCGTTTCGATCGAAAATCCAAGATGGCCGCCATGGCCGCCATCTTGAAAATCTATTTTTCGCTTCTTCTCCTGAACCGAAAAGCCAATTGACTCCAAACTTGCTAGGAAGCATCAAGATGATGTGAAAGTCATAAAAAGCTAACATGCTGGTCGGAAATCCAAGATGGCCGCCATGGCAGCCATCTTGAAATTCTATTTTTCGCTTCTACTCCTAAACCCAAAAGCCAATTGGCTCCAAACTTGATAGGAAGCATTGGGGTGACTTATAGATCAAAAGTAGCTAAAAACATGCCGATCGGAAATCCAAGATGGCTGCCATGGCAGCCATGGCAGCCATCTTGAAAATCTATTTTTCGCGTCTTCTTCTGAACCAAAAGGACAATTGACTCGAAACTTGGGGTGACTTGTAGATCACAAATAGCTAAAATCGTGCCGATCGTAGATACAAGATGGCCCCATGGCGGCCATCTTGAAAATCTATTTTTTGCTTCTTCTCCTAAACCAAAAACTCAATTGACTTGAAACTTAGTAGGAAGCATAAGGGTGACTTGTAGATCAAAAATAGCTAAAATCGTTCCGATCGGAAATCCAAGATGGCCGCCATGGCCGCCATCTTGAAAATCTATTTTTCGCTTCTTCTCCTGCACCGAAAGGCCAGTTGAAACTTGGTAGGAGGCATTGGGGTGACTTGTAGATCAAAATTAGCTAAAATCATGCCGATCGTAAATCCAAGTCTTGAAAATCTATTTTTCTCTTCTTCTCCTAAACCCAAATGCCAATTGACTCGAAACTTGGTAGGAAGCATCGGGGTGACTTGTGCCCGGTGTTAGTCTTACTCTTTGTTGCTTTGTGGTTTATTCTACAAGGCGATTTGTTGTATGTCTTTCCGTGTGTCATTTTGTTCTTGTGCTTTTCAGTCCTTTTAGTATTGCGATTACCTCGCTTGGGGAAGAGAGAGCTAATCTTAGTGCTTTTCGTACGTTTGTTCGGTTTGTGCTTTTGGATTTGTCGGTTTCCTCTTCCTCTTGGGGTCTGGGAAGGGCTGCGGTTTGTGATTGTGGCACTCCCTGGACTTTTCTCTTACCTGTTTTGTAGATCAAAAGTAGCTAAAATCGATCCGATCGGAAATCCAAGATGGCAGCCGTGGCCGCCATCTTGAAAATCTATTTTTCACTTCATTTCCTGAGCTGAAAGGCCAATTGACTCCAAACTTGGTAGGAAGTACCAGGGTGACTTGTAGATCAAAAACAGCTAAAATCCTGCTGATGGAAAATCCAAGATGGCCGCCATAGTGGCCATCTTGAAAATCTTTTTTTCGCTTCTTCTCCTAAACCCAAAAGCCAATTGATTTGAAACTTGGTAGGAAGCATCGGGCTGACTTATAGATCAAAAATGGCTAAAATCGTGGCGGCCATCTTGAAAATCTATTTTTCACTTCTTCTCCTGAACCGAAAGGCTTATTGACTTTCAACTAGGTAGGAAGCATCAGGGTGACCTGTAGATCAAAAATAGCTAAAATTGTCCCTATCAGAAATCCAAGATGGCCGCCATGACAGCCATCTTGAAAATCTATTTTTCACTTCTTCTCCTGAACTGAAAAGGCCATTTGACTCGAAACTTGGTAGGAAGCATTGGGGTGACTTGTAGATAAAGTCGTTGCGATAGGAAATCCCAAATTGAGGCTATGGCGGCCATCTTGAAAATCTGTTTTGAACTTTTTCTCCTGAACCGAAAGGGCAATTGACTAAAAGTTCATTGGAAGTATCGAGGTGTCTAAAATAGCTTAAATTGTTTGGATCGGAAATCCAAGATGGCCGCCATGGCGGTTATCTTGAAACTCTTTTCTTCGCTTATTTTCCTGAACCAAAGGACCAGTTGATTTGAAAATTGGTAGGAAGCATCAGGATGATTTGTAGATATAAAAATAGCTAAAATTGTTCCAATCGGAAATCCAAGATGGTGGTCATTTTGAAAATCTATTTTTCCCTTCTTCTTCTGAACTGAAAGGCCAGTTGACTCGAAACTTGGTAGGAAGCATCGGGTGACTTGTAGATAAAAAGTCGTTGCGATAGGAAATCCCAAATTGAGGCTATGGCGGCCATCTTGAAAATCTGTTTTGAACTTTTTCTCCGGAACCGAAAGGGCAATTGACTCAAAGTTCATTGGAAGTATCGAGGTGACTTGTAGATCAACAGTAGCTAAAATCATTCTGATTGGAAATATAAGATGGCTGCAATCTTATTTATGTTTATTATATTTCCCTGCAACTGAGCTGTTTACATGTATAAAATCATGATTCTTCAGAAACTACTTAGCCATTTGCCACCAAATTTCACATTGATCCCACTGTTGAAATGTGATTGAGAGTTTGTTCAAATGATCACGCTCCATTGACTGTCATGCCATATATATTCTTCTTCAAACTTAAGAACTGCTTAAATGATGATCTTTTCATTAGTTGCGATGACAGGATTGGAATAATGTTGCATAACATCTGCATATCTGCAGTGGCTATGTCACTCAGGTGAGCGACCCGTGACCCGTGGGCCTCTTGTTTAGTCCTTTTACCATTGCGATTATCTCGCTTGGGGAAGAGAGAGCTAATCTAAGTGTTTTTCGTACGTTTGTTCGTTTTGCGCTTTGTTTGGTTGTGTCTGTTTCATCTTCCTTTTGGTGTCTGGGAAGGGCTGCGACTTGTAATTGTGGCACTGACCCTGGACTTTTCTCTTACCTTTTTATCCCCCGACCGATAGGTTCGGGGGATATAGCGATCAGCATGGCGTCCCTCCGTCCGTTCGCAGACGCATCCTTGTGTGCTCCATAACTTTGATACCCTTAGACATAATTCGATAATATTTAGTAGGAATGTAGAGGAGGACCAGTAGGCATGTCGCGTGCAAGAGAGATGATTCTCACTGCCTTCGTTATGTAGTTATCTCCCCTGAAGCCAAAATTTTGTGCAGGCCATAACTCCCTCCCATACTGTTTGAGATAATATGATAATATTTGGTAGAAATGAAGAGGAGGATCAGTAAGCGTGTCACGTGCAAGGGAGACAACTCTAACTTTCTTCTTCGTTATGTAGTTATCTCCCCTGAAGCCAAAATCTCGTGCGCTCCATAACTTTGATACCCTTAGACATATTTTGATAATGTTTGGTAGAGGCATTGGTAACGATCAGTAGGTGTGTCACATGCAAGAGAGACAACCTCTGCTGTGATTGTTTTCTAGTAACCTCCCTTGAATGAATTTCTAAGCCAAATTCTTGAGTATGTGGTTTGAACTATTTTGTTAAGGTTCAAGTATTGGTTTTCATTTACTCTGGCATACAGTAGAATTAGCCATGAGTACTCGTCTTTGTTTATTATAGTGATTAATTTGATTTTTATGTTTTCGCTTTGATGCATTGACTGAGTTGGGAGCCTTTATGCGAACCGAATTTTTATATATTTCTGTATCAAGAGTAGCATCGGGACCCAAGGTGAAGTTGGCTAGCTGTAAAAGTGCTTTAAACCCCCCGGTGGTTTACTCTCCTGACCGTTCTAAGGCGGCGGTCCCGGTGTTAGTCTTACTCTTTGTTGCTTTGTGGTTTATTCTACGAGGCGAGTTGTTTTATGTCTTACCTTGTGTCATTTTATTATTGTGTTTTTCAGTCCTTTTAGCATTGCGATTACCTCGCTTGGGGAAGAGAGAGAGAGCTAATCTTAGTGCTTTTCGTATGTTTGTTCGATTTGTGCTTGTTTGGATTTGTCTGTTTCCTCTTCCTCTTGGTGTCTGGGAAGGGCTGTGGTTTGTGGTTCTGGCAATCCCTTGACTTTCCTCTTACCGTTTGTTTTTTTTTGGTAGAGGCGTAGATAAGGACCAGTAGGCATGTCGTGTTTAAGTGTACTCTCACTTTCTCCATTATGTACTTATCCCCCTGATGCCGAAATCTTGTGCAGGCCATAACCTCCATACTGTTTGAGATAACTTGATAATTTTTGGTAGGGACATATATCAGGTCAAGAAGGTTAGTAGCATGCAAGAAGGACAACTTTTACTCTGTTGATTTTTTACCCCAATAAACTTTCAGCAAGTTCCATTACCTTTACAAAGCATTTATTTTTGCTATTATTTCTGAATATGTACACTCACAAATTCAAAGTATTTGCAAATATTTAGTATCCTGTATAAATTAGCACATCAGAAGTAACTATTAGATGATTTTGACAAAAATAAATAATGATAAAAAAAAAAAAAAAAAATAAAAAATAAAAATAAAAAATAAAAGAACACGCAAAATAAAATCATTAACAATACACCTATTATTGTTTTCACTTATTATTTTGGTTACATTTCATACTATCTTTGCATCTTTTTACTTTGCTCTGTTTCAATATTTCAATGATATCAATTAAAATACACTATATTTAGAAATGGCGGGTTGGTCGGAGGATTTGCCATCTCCTCTGATGGCTATTTTTTCAAACACAGAAGAGAATAGCACATTTTCCATAGGTTAAGTATCACTTGTTAAAATCTGTTTTACTATAAAAAAAAATTCATTTTTCTTACCATTTTGCCCGGTAAAATAATTTTTCGAGTCTAAAATGTCTTTAATCGAGAAATAGTTTTCATAAATATAGGAGTAAGTTGGCAAACTTCGTTTTCAGAAGTTTATAACATTTTGCGGCGAAGTCGCATTCTTATAACATTTGATCATCGACGCAAAATGTTATAAATTTTAGCTGTGTTTTATCTCCAAAGTTTGGCAGTTAAGTAAGGTATTTTGCGTCGAAACCGCATGTTCATATCATTTGACCATCAACGCAAAATGTTATTAAAGTTTGAATCGGTTTTCATGCTTTGCCCTGTACAACGAAGTTTCAGAGCCTGTAATGTCTTAAATCGGGAAAAATTTTTTAATACATATAGACATAATTTGACAAAATTTGTTTTCAAAAGTTTATAAAGTTTTGTATTAAAGTCGCATTTGATCATTTGACTATCAACGCAAAATGTTATAAACTTTTGCTGAGTTTAGTGTTGGTGTTGCTCTTTGTTGCTTTGTGGTTTAATCTGCGGGGCGATTTGTTTTATGTCTTACCTTGTGTCATTTTGTTCTTGTGTTTTTCAATCCTTTTAGCATGCGATTACCTCGCTTGGGGAAGAGAGAGCTAATCTTAGTGCTTTTCGTACGTTTGTTCGATTTGTGCTTGTTTGGATTTGTCGGTTTTCTCTTCCTCTTAGTGTCTGGGAAGGGCTGCGGTTTGCGATTGTGGCACTCCCTGAACTTTTCTCTTACACTCTTTTTTTATCTTAGAGGTTTGTCATGTAAATGAGGTTTTTGATCCTACAATGTCTTTAATCGAGAAATATATATTATTCTCAAGTAAAGAAGGAATTTGATAAAATTCGTTTTCAAAAGTTTACAACATTTTGCTTCGCAATCGCATTTTCATATCATTTGACCATCAACGCAAAATGTTATAAACTTTTGGTGCGTTTTGTTTGCTTGGTTTGCCTGGTAAATGAAGTTTCCGAGTCTAAACTGTCTTAAATCGAGACATGATTTAGAAAAAATGTAGCAAGATATTGTCAGAATTCGTCTTCAAAAATTTATAAGATTTTGTGTCGAAGGCACATTTTCATATTATTTCACCATCAACGCAAAATGTTATAAACCTTTGATGTGTTGTGTTTTCGTGGTTTTCACGGTAAAAGAATTTTTTGAGTCTTAAATGAAGAAATAGTTTTCATAAATATAGTAAGAATTTGGTAATCTTTGTTTTCAGAAGTTTATAAAATTTTCGGCGAAGTCGCACTTTATAACTTTTGATCATCAAAGTAAATTGACTTCGAGGTTTACGAGTTAAATGAGGTTTTTTGATTCTAACGCCTTTTCTTACGATATGAAAGCCGTAAGAAAGGAATGAAGCATTAGCTGAAAAAAAAATCCCACCTAGAGTGGGATTCGAACCCGGTCTGCCCGGATAAAAATCCGAGGCTCTAGCCGCTGAACCAAAGAGTCGACCCTGACACATGTATCAGAGATTGAATATATACCTACAAGCTATGCGTAATATGCAAAGGCATATAATCGAAGGCGTGATAGGCCGTAAGACTCCCCCTTCCCTCTTCAAGGAAGTCATCATTTGTGATGACGCGAAGCCATTTTCGGCTATTAAAGTCCGGTCAAGGCTTAGCCACCATCTTACGACATAAAAGTCGTAACAAAGGAAGGAAACAAGCTGAAAAAAATTACCGCCTAGAGTGGGATTCCAACCCGGTCTGCCCGGATAACAATCCAAAGCTTTAACCGCTGAGCCAAAGAGTCGACTCCCTGACGCAATCGTCATTGAACATATATCTGCAAGCTATGCGTAATCCGCCAAGGCAAATAATCGAAGGTAGGAGTTATAAGCTGTAACATATTAATCGTTTTCAAAAGTTTATATCATTTTGCGTCGAGATCGCATTTTCTTATCATTTGACCATCAACGCAAAATGTTATAAACTTCTGCTGAGCGTACTCTTCGAGGTTTTTCAGGTAAATGAGGTTTTTGATCCTAAAATGTCTTCAATCGAGAAACACTATTCAAGAGTATAGAAGAAATTTGGCAGAATTCGTTTTCAAAAGTTTATATGGTTTTGCATCGAAATCGCATTTTCATATCATTTGACCATCAGCGCTAAATGTTACAAACTTTGATGTGTTTTGTTTTCGTGGTTTGCCTGGTAAATGAAGTGTCCCTGTCTAAAATGTCTTAAATTGTGAAATAGTTTTCATAAATATAGTAAGAATTTGGCAAACTCCGTTTTAAGAAGTTTATAACATTTTGCGGCGAAGTCGTATTTTTACAGCATTTGATCATCAACGTAAAATGTTACTTTAGCTGTGTTTTGTCTTCGAGGTTTTGCAGTTAAATGAGGTTTTCGATCCTAAAGCCTTTAATTGAGAAATACTATTCAAAAGCATATTATTCACAAGTAAAGAAGGAATTTGATCAAATTCGTTTGCAAAAACATAACATTTTGCGTCGAAATCGCATTTTTGTATCATTTAACAATCAAAGCAAAATGTTATTACAAACAATATTTTGCGTCGAAATCGCATTTTCGTATCATTTAACAATCAAAGCAAAATGTTATTACCTTTTGATATGTTTTGTTAACGTGGTTTGCCTGGTAAAATGAAGTATCGGAGTCTAAAGTGTCTTGTCGAAAATATATTTCAAAGATATAGAAAGAATTTGGCAAAATTCGTTTTCGAAAGTCTAAATATTTTGCGTCGAAGACACATTTTCATATCATTTGACCATCAACGTAAAAAGGTAAAAAATTCTGATGTGTTTCATTTGCGTGGTTTGGCCGGTAAATAAATAAAAGATATGCTGAACTTCTGGCAAAGCGCAAAAATACGAGGGCATGTCAATAAATAACCAGCCTATCCCATTTCCGATGGACCGAGACGGTCACGATTTTCATGCTTTGTTTCAATATATGTTTTATACATGGGTACAAAATTGCTCATTTCGTATCGAGTCATTCTTTAACGGGTATCGTGTCACTCTTTAATAAGATATTGAATGTCAAACATGGCTAGTGATGCAAAGGCATGCTTTTCATCTAAAGTTGAGTACCGTGCTGTAATTCGGTACTTGTATTTAAAAGGTAAAACAGGCAAGGAAATACACGACGAGTTAGCCGATGTTTATGGGTCTTCTGCACCATCTTATGCTCAGGTTAAATTCTGGGTAGGGGAATTCAAACGCGGTAGAACATCTTTAGAAGATGAAGTCAGGTCTGGGCGCCCACTGGATGCCACCGACGAAGAAATGTGTAAGAAAGTTCGGGATCTGGTATACTCTGATAGACGAATTCAGGTGGAAGAAATAGAACAGGCATTAGGCATTTCACATGGTAGCGTTTCAACAATCTTACATGATCGTTTAGGTATGCGCAAGCTAACAGCCCGTTGGGTCCCCAAATCCCTTAGCGATGAGCAAATGGCAACCAGAGCATCAGTATGCAGCGCCTTGTTGAAGCGTTTTAGGTCAAAAGATGATTTTCTTCTTGCGTCTGGTGACTGTAGATGCGACTTGGGTTCATTATTATGAGCCAGAGAATAAAGCTCAGAGTCGTCAGTGGGTAGGGCCTGGGCTGTCGCAAAGTGTGCGAATATTTTTGTATAATTAACACACTATTTTTTCATACTTACTGTTTATCACAATTATAGTTGTGGTGCTTTATGGAAACGTCTCGCTGAGGCGATTCAAATGAATGCTACAAACATAATTTGCTTTGGTGTGTTAATAAGTAAAATTCAGGGTATTCGTCGCTTCGATATCTGTCGCTCCCTGGCTACGCCGCTGGCGTATTTGATATTCATGTGAAAGTAGTGGCTCCGTCGGAGGTGCACGTGACTCTTGTGGCTCCGTCGGAACTTCATTATTTTCACGCTTTTTTCCAACTCTTTCCATGACTTTCGTGGAACCAGTTGCTATATAAGCTCTTAAAATTTTGAATGAAAAAAGACTGCTTACCATAATAAAGGATAGAGTTTAAAAGTTTTTATGTTGTATTAAAATATAAATTCCGTTGTTGTGGAGAAATAAACAGGAAAACGATCTCCACGACATTGTTTGGCGCCGGAACCCGGGAATAAAGAAACAAAAGGTTAGTCAAATCTATTTGCAATCTGCTACTTCGATAGTTTGTATTAGTGGCGTGCAAACTAAACAATGGCGTCAAATGTACCTTATCTGAAAGGTGTACGAACCAGATATATTAACACGTTGAAAAAAGAAACAGAGAACGGTTTGGACCTCCTTTCTGTTGATGTAGGACTTGTAGATGAAACGGAATTGATATTTAAGATCAACAGTTGTGTAGAGAGATTGCAGTTGTATTGTGATAAGGTTGAGAATCAAACGGAAAAAACTGGCTGACGCGGTAGGTGATTCTGACGCAGAATTGACTGCTGTAATTATCGATGAAAATGAGTCGATCTGTGATAAAGCATTTAAATGTGTTTTAAACCTTAAGCAGTTTTAGTAAGTTTTAGTAAAGCAAAAGAGAAAGAAACTGAAATAAAAGAGAAGTCTAGTTTAGATCAAATTGTTGAGTTACAGAAACAAATGAACGAAATTGTGATAAATCAAATGAAACAGCAGCATGAGTTTCTTGAGAAGCAAGAAATGAAAGAAAAGGAGATTGGCGCAACAATGAAGTTACCAAAGTTAGATATGATTCCTTTTTCCGGTGATAAGCTGAGGTGGTCTGAATTTTGGGATGCGTTTGAAAATGCAGTTCATAATAATAAGAGATTGTCAAATATAGAAAAATTCAATTATCTAAAAAATAAACTAAGTGGTGAAGCTAAGAGTGCTGTACTGGGATTGACCTTATCAAAGGAAAACTACCTAGTTGCCATTGGCATTTTGAAAGAGAGGTTTGGGAATGAGCAGGACGTAATTGACCTTCACTATAACCAAATGATAAATTTGCTACCTGCTACTAACACGAAACATAGTTTAAGAGGGTTACTTGATAACATAGAGAAACACCTTCGTAGTCTTGAAGTTTTGAAGCAGAATATTAATCAAGATGTTTTTGTGTCAATGATTCGTGCTAAATTACCGGCGGAGGTACTCCTTCAACTGGAAATACTTAACGGAGCTAAAATAAATGGACGGTAGACACCTTACGAAACAGACTTCATGAATTTATAACTGCTCGTGAGCATTCGGAGTCGAAAAGTATATCGACTAATTCAGTGAAGAACACCCAACCTCATAAAGAAATCAGACAAAGGTCTAGTCCTATTGTGCATAGAGACCATAAGAAAAACATTACACGTTCTGACAGGAGAACGTTCAATCCTTTAACGGTAGGTAAACAATCTTCAACGATTCCATCATCAGGCTCTGCAGAGGCACTAGTTGTAAACACGAAGCAAAGTACTACTGGAAGATTCTATGATCAGTGTAGGTATTGCAATGATCGACATTGGAGTGATGAATGCAAAAAGTATTCAACTATAGAAGAGAGGAAGAAACGGCTCAAGGACAGTTGCTTCAAGTGTTTAAAAGTAGGTCATCTGTCAAAGGATTGTAAAAAGAACAAAACATGTGTTTACTGCGGTGAGGTAAATGCGCACCATCGGAGTTTGTGCCCAAGGAAATTTAAGTTAAAACCATCAAGTGCTAATTTATCAGAAGAATTCACGACAATATCGGAGGAAAAAGCAGGTGCTGAAGAAAATGTGCTGATTTCATCAGGTGAAATGGTGTTAATGCAAACAGCTAAGTCAGAAATTAAGAACCCCACTAATGCTAAAAGTAATATTGTGCGCATTCTCCTTGATTCAGGATCGCAAAGGACATACATTACTGAGGAATTAGCAAACAAATTGCAACTTGCTAAAACAAAGAAGAAATGATTAAGCTAGTCACATTTGGAAGTGAGAAACCCCAGATCATTAAGACATTTCAAACCAAATTAAGCCTGAAGTTAAAAAATGGTCAATATCTGGAGATCAGTGCGAATATCGTTTCAGTCATTAGTGGTACAGTGCAGAGAAAAGCGATGAAATTCTGTTTATCAGAAAATATAGATCATCTGGTATCAAGTTTAGAATTAGCTGATAGTATACCAAGAGAATCGGAATCTTCTTCAGTAGAATTGTTAATCGGAAATGATTACTATCTGGATATTATTCTTTCACAGAAGATTGAAGTTCAGCCTGGACTTTACCTCCTCGCATCAAAGCTTGGATGGATTCTCACTGGCCGTACAAGTGAACCTGATTCTACCAGGGAAGAAACAAGTATGCTTATTCTTACCTATGGAAATAACTTGACAGAGACAGGAGTTTTCTCAAACATAGATTATGTAACTCCTAGAAAACCGGATCTGGAAGATTTTTGGAATGTGGAAGCTATCGGAATCCTTGATAAATCATATTCTACAAATAATGAAATGGTGAAGAATCATTTCAAAGAGACTCTAAAATTTGAAGATGGGCGATATCAGGTGAAATGGCCGTGGAAGGATGACAACCCGGACTTGCCGGTTAATCGTGAACTCGCACTAGGCCGTTTGAAATCGAATGTGTTAAGGATGAAGAATAAACCAAAGTTGATTAAATTGTATGACTCCATAATTCAAGAACAGCTGGATAAAGGTGTCATTGAAAAGGTGGAGGAGATATACGCTCAGGGTCCCAAACATTATCTTCCACACCACGCAGTCATTAATCCCTTGAAGCCAACAACCAAGCTTCGAATAGTTTATTATGCATCAGCTAAATCAAGAAAGGACAATTTGAGCCTGAACGAATGTTTATACAGAGGTCCCGTTTTGTTGAACGATCTGTGTGGTATACTTATGCGATTCAGGTTATATAATATAGCTATAGTAGCCGACATAGAAAAAGCGTTTCTCCAGGTAGGCTTATAACAGAGTGAAAGAGACGTGACCAGATTCCTCTGGGTGAAAGATCGTGGACACATAAGATTTGATAATTCCAATATACAGGAATACCGCTTCTGCCGCGTTCCCTTTGGTGTCATATCGAGTCCCTTTCTTCTAGGGGCAACAGTTGAAACACATTTGGAATTATATGGAAGTGAGGTTGCAATGAAACTGAAAGATGACATTTATGTTGATAATGTTATAACAGGAACAAATAGTATCGAGGACGCAGTTCATCTCTATCGTGAAGCAAAGTTAATATTCAGGAAAGCATCAATGAATCTCCGTGAGTGGGTTTCGAATCATTCTCAGGTAAATCAGATCATAGAAAAAGAGGACATGGCAATCTGTGAATCAACAAAAGTTCTTGGTCACACTTGGACAATTGAAAGTGATACAATTTCCTTGAAGAGATCAAATAGTCAATTAGAACAGACACAGCTAACAAAACGAAATGTGTTGAAAGAAATAGCGTCTGTTTTTGATCCACTGGGATTATTTTCACCGGTACTGTTAAGAGGAAAGTTATTTCTCCAAACGTTATGGAATAAGAGACTTCAATGGGACGATGTAATATGCAGCGAAGATTTAGCGGTTTGGTTGACTATCAGTTCAGACTTGTCAAAACTACCGGAATGCAGCATAAAACGGAATATCGCTTTGATTCCAAGAAAGCAAGCCGTAATATACATAGTGTGTTTCTGTGACGCTTCGGCATGTGCTTATGCAACTACTGTGTATTTGCATCAAAGTATTAATGATTCTGAATCAAAGGCTGACATAATCTTTTCTAAGACAAGACTTGCTCCGTTGAAGAAAATGACCATACCTCGACTAGAACTGATGGCCGTTGTTATTGGTGTTAGATGTACTAAGTTTGTTAAAGATCAGTTAAAACTTCCAATCAAAACCACGTATATATGGACCGATTCTCAGTGCGTTCTTAAGTGGATCAATTCGGACAAGGATTTATCTGTGTTTGTGAAAAACAGGGTCAAAGAGATTAAGAGTCACGACGGGATTGTGTTTGGATTTGTCTCTTCTAGGGAAAATCCAGCGGACATTGCTTCCCGTGGTAGCAATATACAAACACTCAGAGAAAACCACTTATGGTGGCATGGGCCAACATGGCTCAGAAGTACAGAATGGCCAGAGTCTACTGAAGAATTAGATGAAGAAACGAAACAAGATTATGAATCAGAGTTAAAGAAAGGAGTATCAGTCAAAGAAAGTACATTACTACAAGTGCCTGATAATATTTCAGATATTTCTACATACTCCACTGGTAGCTGTGCCCCCTTTGACATTGACTGTGACAGATATTCAACTGTAACCAAAGTTGTAAGAGTAACAGCTTACGTACTTCGTTTCATAAAAATGATACGAAAATCTGTTGGCGTCAATCAAGTGAAAACGGATAGGAATTCGAAGTACCTGACAAACAATGAGCTTACTGAAGCTGAAAACCTGTGGCTGCTATACATACAAAGGAAACATTTTCCTGAAGTATTCACTGCAATTACAAGTAACAAAACTAACAACCTGCAGAGACAGCTGGGTATTTACCTTGATAATAATGGTATTCTGAGGTGTAAAGGCAGGATAGAAAATGCAAACTTAAGTGAAGCCGCCAGACACCCGATTCTTTTGCCGAAAAAATGACCGGTTCACACAGCTTATTATAGAGTGTATACATAAACAGAACTTCCACACAGGCATTTCTCAAACATTAAGTCGGGTGAGACATAAATACTGGATTCCTCAAGGTCGGGCTTGTGTTCGATCAGTATTGCGACACTGCTATACATGTCGTCATGAAGGCGGCCCTTACAAAATGCCCGTGATGCCACCCTTACCAAAAACACGCGTAACGGAAGCGTGCGCGTTTTCCAGAACAGGTCTGGATTACCTAGGACCATTGTACATGAAGACTGATCAAGAAAGAAAGAAAGTGTGGGTATGTTTATTTACTTGTCTAGTGACACGTGCTATCCACCTAGAACTTATGAGAGATATGACAGCAGAAGAATTTCTACTAGGCTTAAGGAGATTCATTTCGATAAGAGGAACACCAGTCGAAATTCTAAGTGACAATGCGTCACAGTTCAAAACAGCCAGCAGTATTTTGGATTTAGCTTGGAAACATGTGACGAAGTGTGAAGGAGTGCAGTGTTTTGTTTCAAATTCTGGTATAAAGTGGTCATTTATAATAGAATTGGCTCCATGGATGGGCGGACTCTACGAAAGATTGGTAGGACTGGTGAAACGCGCTCTACGCAAATCGTTAGGCAGGAATTTGCTAAAGGAAACTCAGCTACAGACATTACTGAAAGAAATAGAATCAGTCATAAATAGCCGACCACTAGTGTATGTCGGTGACGACATTGAATCTAATATAACATTAACACCAGGAAATTTCTTAACAATGAACCCCAACATCGGTGTCCCAGAATTCGAATATGACCAGGATGATCCAGATTTCAAGCCATATGAATCATCCGCTGACAGATTGTTGTTAATCTGGAAAAAAGGACAGAAGTTATTAAACGTATTTTGGAAAATATGGCGAGATGAATATTTGTTAAGTTTACGTGAACAAAGAAAATCAGTGTTGAAGTCAGGAAGAATCATTTCAGATACCTCGCCAAATATTGGCGATATAGTTTTATTAAAGGACGATGTACCAAGATGTTGCTGGAATATGGGCAAGATTGTAAATTTAGTCTCTGGTAAGGACGGCAATATTCGTTCTGCGAAAGTGAAGTTGCACACTGGGCGCGTTGTTGGTCGCCCTTTAAGTTTACTCTTTCCCATTGAAACGTCAGTGAACAGTGACAGAGTTTGTGAAGACAGGTTAAAGATGTACAATCAAAATGAAAAGGCTAAAACGGCGTCCCATACACGCAGCAATAAACACAAAGCGAAACGGCGTCCCATACGCGAAGCGGCTGAAAGTGCTGAAGAAAAAATAAAACAAGCAGCTTAGTCTTATGTATGGCTTAAAGTGGTTTTTTTCTTCATTCTCAGTACATTTAAATAGTGTGTGTTGTATCTATATTTGTCGAAGTGTGAGTATGTTAACAACAAACAGAACAAAAATGTCTTACAAGTGTATATAGGCTTTTTTTATGAGGATACTTTACTGTTCATATAAATAGAAGCGTAACGGAGCAAACAGTTACCTGTAATTCTATAAATAAATATGTACTAGGTAGTTTCAATAGTGTTGCACGTGCTGTCCTCTGCTATAAGGTTGCACGTGCTGTCGTCTGCTATAAATAACGTATACTTACCTGGCGGAGCATATAAAGTGTTCAACGGAGCCATTTGAAATGCACGAAGTACACGTGAATATGTTCTCGTTGACAAGTATATATGGTGTAAATCTGTTAAATACGATGTTAGAGTTAAAATTGTTCTGGAGACAGATACTTATTGTGTTTTACAGGATGGCTTATCGTTGCGATATGTGTGGTAAATCTTATAAGCATAAGAGAAATTTGAAAAGACATATTAAGGAAAGGATCAACGATAGTGAACATTGGAACTGTATTGAGGAAGGATGCTCTTCGAGGTTCATACGAAGGAGCTACCTCTCTAAGCATTTAGTATGGATACATGGCTACAATCAGGATGATGCCAGAGAAACTGTGTTGAGTGCTCCACGAGGAGATAAGCCAAAGCAATATGGTGAATTCGAGGATATAAGTGAGGACGATAGTATCCTTGATTTGCTTGCTGAACGTGACGCTACGTTGATATCAAATGAATTCTATGATAAGATTGAGGATTTTAACACAGACTTGTTTGATCAGCAGACTACATCTACCGGTGCTGATACTAGTTTTGATGCTATGTGTGACATTGACATTGAAGTATTGGAATATGAAAAAGTTGATTCTTTACAAAGTAATGCTAGTGGTTATGATAGTGACACAAAGGGAAAGGGCGATAAAAATGGTGACGGTATAAGTGATCGAGATGATAACATAGCACAAGGAAATGATGATAACTTGGCACATGGAAATGACGATATTATTTACATTAGTAGTGATGAAGAGTGTAGAGACGTTGAAGTATCACAACTCAGAGTGAAAAGACAAACATTTATATTAACATTTACCAGAAGAATGAAGTACATCAATGGGACTGAGGTGGATTGCGATATGCATCTACAGAGTGACTTTTATGAAGAATTTGATTAAAGTAACATTTACTTCCTTGTCGGGAGTGTCGCGAAGTGTGCGAATATTTTTGTATAATTAACACACTATTTTTTCATACTTACTGTTTATCACAATTATAGTTGTGGTGCTTTATGGAAACGTCTCGCTGAGGCGATTCAAATGAATGCTACAAACATAATTTGCTTTGGTGTGTTAATAAGTAAAATTCAGGATATTCGTCGCTTCGATATCTGTCGCTCCCTGGCTACGCCGCTGGCGTATTTGATATTCACGTGAAAGTAGTGGCTCCGTCGGAGGTGCACGTGACTCTTGTGGCTCCGTCGGAACTTCATTATTTTCACGCTTTTTTCAAACTCTTTCCATGACTTCCGTGGAACCAGTTACTATATAAGCTCTTAAAATTTTGAATGAAAAAAGACTGCTTACCATAATAAAGGATAGAGTTTAAAAGTTTTTGTGTTGTATTAAAATTTAAATTCCGTTGTTGTGGAGAATTAAACAGGAAAACGATCTCCACGACAGGGTCCCCGAGGCCAAAGAAGTTCAAGACGCAACCATCTGCTGGCAAGGTGATGACCACAGTACTTTGGGACGCAAAAGGCGTTATTATGTTGGACCTTTTTACCAAGAGAAGTACAATAACTGGAGTGTATTATGCAAACTTGTTAGACCAGCTGAGAACCGCCATCCGTGAAAAACGCCGAGGTAAACTCTCTAAAGGTGTTTTGCTGCAACAGGACAACGCGAGAGTCCACACTTGCACAGTTGCAATGGATGCTGTAGAGCGAAACGGGTATGAATTAATACCACATCCTGCCTATTCGCCTGACCTAGCTCCTAGCGACTTCTTCCTATTCCCAAACTTGAAAAAGGATATCCGTGGACTTCATTTCCGGTCTGATGAAGAAGTCGTGACGGCAGTTGAGGAGTGGGTCAATGGAAAGGACCCTGATTTTTTCAGTTCTGGGCTGATGGCACTTTAACACCGTTGGTCTAAGTGCATCACACTAGAGGGCAATTATATCGAAAAAAAAAAGAGGTGGATCTCAACCGGAAATAAGTTAGGCTGGTTACTTATCGACTCACCCTCGTAAATAAAGGACAATAAACACCAGGAATTTCTATGGCTTTCGGTACACCGGTATGTTTTCTATGGCTTTCGGTACACCGTCAGCACCCGAAAAATAATTCAGCCAATATGTGTGAAGTAGGTAGTCTGAGATTTCCTCCACAGACGCCGATATCAATGGGCTGTTGAATGTAATGCCCTGTTTTTTTAGCTCACCTGAGTACGAAGTGCTCAAGATGAACTGTTGTGATCAGTCAATGTCCGTCGTGCGTCGTTCGTCGTGCGGCGTCAACAATTGCTTTAAAAGCCTACTCCTCCTACACCCCTGTGCCAGTTGACCCGAAACGTGGTAGGAAAAAAAGGAAAGAGAAAAGTTCAGGGAGTGCCACAATCACAAACTGCAGCCCTTCCCAGACACCAAGAGGAAGAGGAAACAGACAAAACCAAACAAGCGCAAATAGAACAAATGTACGAAAAGCACTAAGATTAGCTCTCTCTTCCCCAAGCGAGGTAATCGCAATGCTAAAAGGACTGAAAAACACAAGAACAAAATAACACAAGGCAAGACATAAAACAAATCGCCTCGTAGAATAAATCACAAAGCAACAGAGAGTAAGACTAACACCGGGACCACCGCCTTAGAACGGTCAGTAGAGTAAACCACGTGGGGGGGGGGGGGGGATATGTATACCCCATATGAGGTACGCCGGGGACATCGCCAGCCAGAAAAGGGAAATTGACTATATCAAAATCATAATCGTTCCGTTTATCATATATTTTGGTGGAAACTGTACCATTAGATATACATAGATTCAAATCCAAAAAATGTGCCTCGGTATCGGAAGAATTTGCTCTATTTAATTGGAGTTCTGTAGGGTATATGCGGTCCTCCATTTGGTCAAAGTAAATATTGTCAATATTTAATAAATCATCAAGGTATCTTGATGTTGAATTGAAAGCCTCAATAATGTCAGCCTAATTTTCACGTGAGAGAAACTTCATGAAATATCTCTCATAACAACAAAGGAACAAATCTGCAACAAGAGGAGCACAATTAATTCCCATCGGAATACCAATAGTTTGCCTATAAAGTTTAGTTCCAAATCTAATAAAAATATTATCCAAAAGATAAGCAAGGGCATCACAGACTTTTTGACAAGACCATAAATTATGATTATTGTATACATCAGAAGTGAAAAAAAAAAAACACATTCTTCGTTGCAAGCCAAATATTTGGTATTCTCCCGAATAAACGTTCGGATAATTAAATCAATAAGTTTATCTTTTATAAGATGATGAGGTAACGTAGTATACACTGTAGAAAAATCATATGTAGACAATTAAGAAGCCTTGAAGTTTTTAGATTTAAATTTATTGAGAAATTCATTGGAATTTTTAATAGACCAAAATAGTTAATTCCGTCCCTTTCGTAAACAGTATCATAGTATCTAATCCAATGTTTTTTAACAGCAGTAAGGCATGAAGTTAGCAGTTTGGACAAAACAGTAGTCGTACATGAACTAGAATTAGCAATGAAACGTGCTTTATAAGGTCGTTTATGAAGTTTCGGTAACAAATTTAACGTAGGAAGTCTGTCTTGTTTTTCTTTAATACTCACTGCCAGCTTAGCAGTAATATCAACAGAATGGATATTAACAATAGATCTCTCGTCAGTAGAAATCCGTTCATATGTTTTGGTACTACCAAATTCTTGTATTAGAGTATTGATATAATGAAGTCGTCACACAACAACAATATTATTAGCAGCTTTATCAGCTGGAGCCAAAACACATTTCCTATGAAATTCTTGGATACCCTGTTTCAAATATCCTAAAGATAATTTAGGCTTAGGAGGGAGAAGATCAAGGTTATTAGGGTAAAATCACACACTTTCATCAATGATCTTAAAATCTTTAATTTCCAGTTATTTAAAGCAAGAGCCTCAACATGCTCTCGTTTACACCAACGCGTACAATAAAGCACTGGCAATTGTTTCCCGACATTTATTGAAATCAAGGTGGGTTGGGAATCAATATTTAGGTCCTTTTGAAATAACTGAACGGATTCGTGAATCAGTTATAACCTTCAAGTTACAAGTGACAATATGACCCGCTGGTTGATAACAAAATTTAAAATCTATACAATCTCAAGAATCGGGGGAACTAGTTTCAATATCAAGATCAGAAACTAATTTATTGAAATTAAGTATAGTATTACAGATAGGTTTGTTATACTTGTAACAGATAATAGGAGATTCCGTGTTTTCGAAATATGAAGGTATAGCTGATATAACATTATTATCTCGAAATATGCTAGGCAAATCTATGCATTCAATACCTTTATTAATGAAAGAAATTTTGATGAAGCGTCTAATGTGGTTAATTTCAGAATCAATGTAAGGACGAACAGCATGTTGAGTATAACATCTAGTAAGGAGAGCTGCTTCATACAGATCATGTTTTCTATCATAAAATTTATTCGCCTCATCATCTAACTTACGTAATGCCGAAATTGACAGTGAAGCTATTTTAAGAAGCATTTGATGACGTCCAGAATTTAAGAGAATATTTAAATCAAAAAGAGATAAGACAGTTTTATGTTTTCGTTTAAAATTCCCATTTGTGCGCTTACCATGGGATCGTTTATTACGTTTTTTAATATCTAAAAGAAAAAACACATCGAAATCCAGCATTTTAGAAATATTTCCTTCATGGTAAATATTATCATTAAATCCAAGTGGAAAATAATGTTTGTAAACGTTTAATCCTTTTAGGTTCAAGTTCATGTCTTAAAATATTTTTTTAACCTTTCGGTAGAATTGGACTTGTGTATATTTTTTTCAACAGGTTGAACCAAAACTTTACTAGATGATCATGAATGACCAGCTGTCCGGAAATGTTTATAAAGAAAGGTATCAATTTTCTTTACTTTTTAATTTTAAATAAATGTTCCTTAAACCTAGTTTTAAGGGCCCGTTTGGTCTGTCCAACATACTGCATTCCTCAGCCTCCTTCGCTGCAAGTGAGAACATATATAACATCCTCTGATTTTCAGTCTAAATCAGAGTTGTTTACTACTGAAAATTGTCTATGATTAACTGAAGAAATAATTGTTGACTGACAAATTAAATGATTGCAGCAGATGCAACTCTTGGCATTGCACTTGGAAATATTAGGGTACATACTGTTCCTTTTATACGGATTCTTATATTTTAGAAGTATAGGAGAAAGTCTAATTCTAAGGTGAGTACGGAAAATATTATAATTGGACGCGCCATATAAATTTATAGATAATACAGAGTGTAGTTTCAAAGGCGAAACGTTAACGGTAGGTAACAAAGAGTTAAATCTAGCAGTAGAACGGAGAATCTGTAAAGAATAAGCAGAATGTAGCCTAATAGGAGAAATAGTAATTTTTAATCTATAAGTGCTACTCATATAGTTGTATAGGAAATAATACCTTCAGATAAAAAGCAGTATTCGTACCGGCTATTATAGGCAATAAGTAGCGATTCAAATAGGCGGTTAGACCGATGCATAGAATATAACAACAACCGACAATACATAACTAAGTCTAATACAAGTCCAAAGAAACGTAAAGTAAGAAATTGTTATAAACGGGATACGAACACCTGTAAATATCTAATCTTCAATGAGGCATAAATAAGAAACATGAGGAAGAGGAATACAAAAGGTGATTGTAAAGTGCAAACTCTGGCACTTGAAATAACACCATTAAATGAACGAACGGGGAAGCATCAGAGTGACTTGTAGATTAAAAATAGTTAAAATTGTTCCGATCGGAAATCCAAGATGGCCATCTTGAAAATTTAATTTTTGCTTCTCCTCCTGAACCAAAAGGCCAGTTGATTCGAAACTTGGTAGGAAGAATCGAGGTGACTTATAGATCAAAAATAGCTAAAATCGTTCCGATCGAAAATCCAAGATAGCCGCCGTGGCGGCCATCTTGAAAATTTATTTTTCGCTTGTGGTCTTGAACCAAAAAGGCCAATTGACTTGACACTTGGTAGGAAACATCGGGGTGACTTCTTCTCCTGAACCGAAAGCTTGGTAAGAAGCATCGGGGTGACTTGTAGATCAAAAATAGCTAAAATCGTTCCGATCGGAAATCCAAGATGGCCGCCATCTTGTTTTACATAGACTTACATAGCGAAAATCTTGAAAAATCTACTTGTCGGAAACCATTAAGCCAAGTGCTTCTAAATGTGGTATGTAGCTTGATCTAGTGACCTTCTACCAAGATTGTTCAAATTATAGCCCTTAGAGCAGAAATGGTCCCTACCCGAGGGTAGCTAGTTTTACAGAGACTTACATAGTGAAAATCTTGAAAAATCTCGTCAGAAACCATTAGGCCTAAAGGCCACTGAATTTGGTTTGTAGCTTTATCTAGTAGAACCCTACCGAGATTCTTCAAATTTGATCCCTGGGGTCAAAAATGGCTCCCACCCTAGGGATCAGTAGTTTAACATAGACAAATAAGTGGCAAATAAGCTTTTCCTCTAAAACTACTAACCAGATTTTGAAATAAGTCTGCAGAAATGTTTCTTGGATGACTGTCTATTAAAGCATGGACAGTCCTATGAAGAGAAGATGATAGTCTTTTAGAATTATACCATGTTGCATAAATTGTTGAAGTAACTGAGGACGATTGGAGACAATGACACTCAGGTGAGCGAATTAGGGCCCTCTGTGCCCTCTTGTCAAATAATTTCCTCAAAACATTTATATCGCACATGAAACACAGAAAATGCAAAGTTTGTTTACCTTTTCTGAGTCATTGAATACCTAACCGATGTCGCTCTAATTGTTTTACTTTCTTAAACGATGGTTATGCATTCATTCGTTTGGTAGGCGTGTTTGCAGAAAAAGTTATGGCCTTTATTTTTTGTTGTAGTCAGGGCGCTATCATGGTGGGGTATCTTGATGAAGATCGCACGATAAATGATGTATAATATACAGAAGAACTAAGGCGGCTGCGTCAGGAGATTTTGAAGAAAAGACGAAGAAAGTTGACCGGGACGTTCTGATCTTGGAAGATAGTGCACGAACCCACACCTCTCTCAATTTGCTGTGGCTGCTGCGACTAAATACAGCTTCGAGACTCTCTCTCTCATATCCATAAATGATAAATAAAAGATTGCTTTGTGTTTTCTCCAAATTTAATGTCTTAAAGCGTTTCACTACTAACATTGTAGATCTTCAGAAGACATATTGGATCCGTCTTCTGAAGATCTACAGTGTCAGTAGTGAAACACGTTAGGACATTAAATTTGGAGTAAACACAAGACACAAGGCAATCTTTTATTTATCATTTATGGATATATTTTCTTGTATTGGGGATTTTTCTTTTTGGATATATATATATATATGTATATATATATATATATATATATATATATATATATATATATATATATATATATATATATATATATATATATATATATATATATATATCCCGTTTCTATACATCTCTGTGTAAATATACAATAGTAAACCTCTGAAGAAGGCGAAAGCTGAAAGGCCTCGGGGTAAACAAATCACTTGCACTATAAATGATAAAATCTCAATATGAAGTTTAACCCCAATCATTTCAGCATCTTTTCTGGATCAAGCGCAACCAAAAAGATTTTTGTTAGATGTTATGCTCATTCTCCCAACTTATATATGTATAAGTCACAAGTCTGTTTTTATATACATATGTCTGTATTTATACGCTCGTTTGAAAAAAACGGGACGAAATATGTTACGGGGTTTGGCGTCCGTCCGTCCGTCTGTCCGTAAAATTTTTTCGTTTCCGGTTAACTCCTCCTACAGTTTACATCCGATCAAGCTAAAAGTTGTTTTATAGTTAGACCATGATGTGGAACAGCGCATATTTTCTCGTGGTTATGCCCCTTTGAAAATTTCTGTAAACTTTTCATTCCGGCTAACTCCTCCTGCAGTTTACATCCGATCAAACTGAAACTTGATTACTGAAACTTGATTTATAAGTGCGTCCAACCCGAAGCGGTTCGGCGTGCAGATGCACTACTATAAACTAACTATGTGACCAGTGATGTGTGTGACCACAAATGTACTAGTCCAACAAAAGCTTGGGTGGTTCGGTGCTTATCCTGAAAAACAATAAGCGTTCCGTGATTTGGCAGAGACTATTGACACGGCGGCCGCGCCGACAATAGCAACAAAACAGCCAATAACGCCAAGTATTCCAATTGCATGGGGTTGAATCACGCGACTCATGACGTCAGCCGACAAAATTTGTGATCGCTGCCATTTTGAATTTTGTCTCCAGTTCGAATTTTATTTCTATCCATTTTCAGTCTCTTTATAAGCTAAGCATGATTCGTTTTGTGCGTAAGGTACACTTTGATGTAAATGTTTTTAAAACACATAGACTATACGCTCTTTTCACGTGATAATCTGAAAAACTTCGACACAATAATGTATTTGTTCGACCGGTTTGTATATCATGTAAATTGTTGTTATTTTTTTTTTTTTTTTTTTTTTCTTTCTGCTTTTCATAATGTGTAGACTCGCAAAAAAAATACCAAAAAGAAACAAAGACAAAAACGCACAAACGGTCAAAAGTCTTTACGAAAAATCCTGAAGCAGTAAAATGGATTTCAGGTAGCGAGCGATAGTGTATGTTGTTGTGCCTGTTACCGGCATATACTAGTTTTCGGTTTTCGGAAAGCATGGCCCCCCGCTCATCGGGGCCCGCGAAATAGATGGGCTGCTTAAAGCCACCATGGCAAAGCTGTTAGTAACTAAGCAGGACCCGAATTCATGTGATCGGGTCGGGTAAAAGTCCCACAGATTTGGAGGCAATGTCTCTAAACTACTGAAATATTGTTGACTTGGACGTTATATAGCAATTCATGCAGTGGATTCAGAAGTCAAGCGTGGTCTGAAATCAATTCAGTTAGATCTGGCCAACCCACCTATGAAGTATGTGATGATAATTTGGACGCACGGATATAGGTAGCACCTATTAAATTCATATTAGACTATGATGTGGAGCAGCGCATGTTGTTTCATGGTTACAGTCCACCAAATAATAGCAGCGATGACCCTTTGAAAAATTTTCGTTTCCGGCTAACTCCTCCTTCAGTTTACATTCGTTCAAGCTGAAACTTGATTTATAGTTAGATCATGAAGTGGAGCTCCGCAGTTACAGTCCACCAAATATTAGCAGTGGTATGTCCGTTGAAAATTTCTGTAACCTTTTCGTTTCCGGCTAACTCTTCCTACAGTTTACATTGATCAAGCTAAAGCTTGTCTTATAGTAAGATCATGATATTTAGCAGTGTATGTTGTTTCGCGGTTACATTCCACCAAATACTAGCAGAGATATGTCCTTTTGAAAATTTCTGTAAATTTTTCGTTTCGGCTTACTCCTCCAACAGTTTACATCCGATCAAGCTCAATCTTGATTTATAGTTAGAGCGTGATGTGGAGCAGCGCATGTTATTTCGAGGTGACAGTCCACTATGTATTAGCAGAGCTACGTCCCTTTGAAAATTCTGTAAACTTTTCGTTTCTGGCTAACTCCTCCTATAGGATCAAGTTGAAACTTTGTAAATACTTAGACTATGATGTGGAGCAGTTCATATTATTTCGAGGTTACAGTACACCAAATATTATCAGAGTTATGACCCTTTAAAATTTTTCATAAACTTTTTATTTTCGGCTAACTCCTTTTACAGTTTACATCCAGTCAAGCTAAAATTGATTAATTGTTAGACAATGGTGTGGAGCAGCGCATATTATTTCGAGGTTACAGTACACCAAATATTAACAGTTATGCCCTTTGATAATTTCTGTTAACTTTTTGTTTCCGGCTAACTCCTCCTATAGTTTACATCCAATCAAACTGAAACTTTGTAAATAGTTAGACCATGATGTGCAGCAGCGCATATCATTTCAAGATTACAGTCCACCTAATATTAGCAGCGTTATGCCCCTTTGAACGTTTGGTAAATTTTTGGTTTCCAACTAACTCCACTTACAGTTTACATCTGGAGCACTGAATTGTATAGGAGTCAATATATGTGCAACATCTTATTACTTGCCATGGGCGTATGATGCCTCCGTTTGCAGAGCTTTTGTTTTTAAATATTGTACTGTGAAATTGCTCAAGCAGCAAGCATGAGGCATGCTTGACGGCTATGACGGTGGCATTTAACTATTGTAACCGATGATTACTCGTACGTGAGGAAAGATGCGGTATCGTTTTAATCATTGTGGTGTAATGGCAGATATATTATATAGTAGCCTTTAGAGTACTTAAGGTTCCTTACAGTTGAAGAAGCATGGGTTTTTATTATAAGAATGGGTTATCGTTGAGTTGGTGGCATTCTTCCGATAAGTGACGTCATATTTGATGTGTAAGCAGTCATATGCTGGTGATGTGTCTGCCCGTGTTTATTGTGTGTACAATATTATATAGAGTTTATTTGGTTGTTTTGATCGATTACGGAGAAATAATCCACTAGTGTTCTAAGGTTTGCACATAAAAAACGACTGAGCGAAGCGAATGAGTTTTTCAGAAGTAAAACTTAGAACACGAGTGAATTATTTCTCCTTAATCGATCAAAACAACCAAATAGACTGTTTATTACATTTTCATTCATGTTTTACCTTTGAATTTTCACATTCAGCCGTTATCATTTCCTACCAAAATAGTTACAGTCAGTGCATGAATTTCAAGAGGCGTGGTTTAGTTTGAAAATCAGTAGCCATCTTGTTTTCACTTTAATGCAAAAATCATCCTGTGCTTGAAATACAGACACAAAAATGTCACGAAAGTTGAACTGGATTATCAAGAAAATCATACTTTATATATACTGAAGAGCATTAAAAACGCATCACATATTTTTTAAAAAATATTCCCCAGAAAAGATTTATGAATACAAAAACAACGTTAGAAATATTGATTTGCTTCACCGACTTTCATTAGTCGCACCGAACCACCCCATAATGTCACCCGTTATGTCCCACGAGGTACCCGTGCACGAAATCAATTTGACCACTTTGTGCACGGACTATTGAGTTTCATTGAATGGTCAATACATGAAGTGGACATCTGATATCGGGGCTTAAAAGTTTTGTGTGATTTTTTGTTCTTACGAATACCGTTTATCATGCCGAGGCTGAATCCCGATTCCAGGGGACAGATTATCGGACTCTTGCAAGCTAACGTCAGTCAGCGTCGGCTTGCTAGGCAGTTCAACGTTAGCCAGTCGACGATTTCTCGTTTAAGTCGAAAGTTTGCAGTTACCGGGAGCACAAAGGACCGTCCTAGACCCGGGGCTCCGCGTGTAACTACTCGACGTCAGGATAATTTCATTAGGCAACGTCATTTACGTGATCGCTTCACAACCGCCGTTTCAACCGCTGCCGGTATGCGAGGACGTAGAGGGAGGAATATCAGTCGGTTCACAGTAAGCAGAAGACTAAAAGACTATGGAATTCGATGTCGCCGACCAGTAAAAGGACAGATTCTGACTCGACGTCATCGTCAGCTGCGTGTTAGATGGGCCACGGACATGCTACGCGTTCGACGTCAAAACTGGAACAGGGTTGTCTTTTCCGATGAATCGCGGTTTACACTCAGCTTTGCGGATGGAAGACTCCGTGTTTATCGCCGAAGGCATGAACGCTTTGCAGACAGCTGTGTTCTTGAACGTGACCGATTTGGCGGTGGCAGCGTCATGGTGTGGGGAGCCATTAGTTCCGGTTTCCGTTCGGATCTGATTATCGTGAATGGAACACTCACGGCCCGTCGATACATTGACGAAATTCTTGCCCCTGTCCTTGTTCCTCTTCTTCGACGTCAGGTTGGGAATCAGCAGTTGACGTTCCAGCAAGATAACGCGAGAGCGCACTCGGCTAGGCTTACGCAAGACTTCCTAAGGGCCCAAGGGGTGGATGTTATGGACTGGCCAGCGGTTTCACCAGACATGAACTGCATTGAACACATGTGGGATGAACTTGGTAGGAGACTACGTAAACGTCTGAACCAGCCAAATAACGTCGCCGAACTCGGCAGGGCTCTTCAGGAGGAGTGGCGTAACATCCCCATGGCAGCTGTACGACGTCTAGTCGGATCAATGAGACGACGATTGCAAACTGTCATCCAAAATAACGGTGGTCACTGTCGTTACTGAAAAGTGTGACATTTCACGTCGATACCCTTGTTTCATCATGTGACGTTACCTTCTCAATCGGCTCCTTGTTTTTTCATTATTTTTTGTTGTGAGACATTGTCCGGATGCTAATCATTGTTTCAGAAAATATTCAATGAAATATATACCTCGATTGAGATGAAGATTGTTTTGATAAATTTAGTGATGCGTTATTTATGCTCTTCAGTATATTTGTGTTGCAGGTCTTTCCTCAAAAACGCAAACTGGACGTGAAAATTGCAGTTCGATTTCCATGATTTTATCAAATTTTCCGCGAAACGTCAATTATTGTTATTGTTGTTACCAACAACGTCAGCAACGACGCCTAGCAATTCTGACGTCAAAACGTTCGAAATGAAATAATTCACTCGGTGAATTTTATATATAGATTATAATTCACTGATAAATCTCAGTAAATCACTGCTGAAAATGTAATAAATGCTATTAACAACACCCATGTGGTCTTCGGATCCGGTTTCGGACTTGTAAAGTACAACATTTGGCATTTTTAAATACACTTTTGTTTTTTATTTATCTATTTGAGGTTGTTTTTGTAAAATGTGTATGCATTCGGAGAAGATCGGTTTTCTTCCAGTTTTATGGGGTTCTTAGTGGGGTTATATATAACTAGTCACCACCCCCCCCCCTTTATTGTTATTATTATTCAAAGTCACACTTTTGCAGCAGAGAACTGTGCTATTGGTAACACAGTGAAATAAAAAATGGGAAGTACTGTGTAGAATGAATGTAGCAATGTGGGTTTTGCTCATTTAAAAGAGAAATAAGCAGTTTTCCCGTAGGAGCCCCAATTTGACCATTCGACCTGAAATGAGCTTGTTGCTGTCAATATTCGTACACGTTTGAATTTATTCATTTCGTTTTTTTTTCCGTCGTACTACAAAGAAGAAACAAAAGATATTTTTCTTTGTTTACGATTGGAAATATGCATTCTCAAATCGAACGGATTATAAGCTGGTTTAATAATACAGTTTAATTTGATATTCAGCCATGGAAAGATTTGGGCCGAAAGAAAACGTTATGAGTGGAGAAAAGAACGAAACACTGCTACATAGAAAAGAATAGAATAGAATAGTATTTTATTTACTGCACAGTACCTTATAGGGTACTAGGCAAGCAAATACAAACATGACATAATACATTATACAATGATATGAAAGTAATTTTATCATCATTTGATTGAAAAAAGAGAAAAAAATGTACATACACATACATATACATATATATATAGCCTTTATGACATGCTATGATATATTACATTCGCTTACAAATAATCCAATGGATTTCAAAATAGTATCGTCTGTAGATGCCATTAGTTTGATGAACTGCTCTTTTTTAGACTCAAATGAATGGTTATTTAGAACACGTTTTGAAACATTTTATTTCGCAGATCTTTCTAATACTAAATGCTAGGGCCCAGTCTATGTAGCAGTCAAAATTAGAGTATCGCCCCCCCCCCCCCCCCATTCCCCCTTATAGATGATTTCGGATATAGTATGTTCGGCCTAGGCTATGGATGGCGACATGTAATTATGTATGCGGGCTAGAAAACAGACGATCATAGTTGATTTTTTTACATAGCTCTGATAACGTCTATAATGTTTTTATCATTGAGTATTGCGATAATTAATATAATTACAACCTTTCATAAATTATAACATTTTTTCACTATACTACGATCTATAGGGAGCTAAGTAATGCATGATAGATTAGTTTCCCGGCGTATTGATGCTTTGCATCAATGTTTTCTTGTATATAAAGTGTTATGTTTCCTCATTTGATTGCACGTGATCAGTCCATCGTCACAGGCCCAACTCTCATCCGTCACGTAACAACGTGTATACATCAAGCTTATAGTAAAACGTTCTGTTCATTCACAAAAAAAAAAAACCTTGAAAATATGTATGTCGTGTTTCTCTGTCTTTATGAAGCCCAAAAAGAAATTGGTACATACTAACATCAATACAAGCCAGTCTGAATGTAGGCAGCCATGTTTGGCCATGACCTTGTTTACTGACTGTTGAATTTATATACTGAACGCCAAAAGAAACGCCACCATTTTAACCACAATAAATTTAATCCCAAACAGAACAATCAAAATTTCACCATTTGATATGGTAGAAAATTCTTTTAATGTCTATCAAAGAAAAATGAGTTTATTCACGGCCGTTATTCCATAATGTTCTCCCATGTGACACAACCATCAAAACTAAAGTTCACAGATACTCACTGGATAAAGTCAGTATCGAGTATGGCCTCCATTATCTGCAATACAAGCGACACAGCGTGTTCGCATGGATCCGATTAACGTATTGATCCTATAATATGGTAAAGCGTTCCACTCTGCTTGAACAACTTGACGTAGCTCAGCGACGTTGCGCGATGGATGAGGGCGAGCGTTGATCCTCTGCCCGAGCTGATCCCATAAATGCTCGATCGGACTCAGATCAGAAGACATCGAAGGCCATGGTTAGGAAGGCCAGGATATCAATGTTATTCTGCTGTGTGTAGAAACTGTGTAGTGATTGTCGCAGTATGCGGTCGTGCATTGTCCTGCTTGAACGTCATCCCTGGATGAGCTGCCATAAAAGGAAGGACAACAGGACGAAAAACATTGTCGATATAGCGTTGAGCTGTAACTCCATTTGCGCGCCCAAATCGAACATCAAAAATGACAAGTGGCGTCCTCTTTGATTACTGCTTATCCTTGGGTTATGTCGACCGGGTGTCATGCGTGCTGTCAGAGTGACAGGTCGAAATCTTTAGCGAAGATGTGTCAGTCGGATATGATTATCTTGGTTGGCGGTCGTCACCCTCGGCCCTTGGTGGACGGTCGTTAACGCTGTTTGTCTGGCGGTAACGAGATACCAGTGGGCTGATGGTTCCAGGATCCACTCCAAAACTGACAGCGACAGCACGAACCGTTACTCCAGCGTCTAGTTGTCCCAGCGCACGGTGGTGCTGTTTTACATTCAACCATGGCATCTGACGTCAGTGAGAAATAAGGCGTTTTAATTCGGATTTCTGTTACGTACCCAAATTGCTGTTGATTCGTATTGGATTTTTAACCATGTGGCTGCACAAGGTCAGTGCACGTGGAAAACCTGTTTACCATACATGTGTAGCTACGCTTGAGGGGACTCTATCGTAAATGTCAATACAGTAACTGACCACAGTTAGACAACAGGATAGTTCATTAAAGGAATATTGGAAACGAAATTTCAACCGGTTGCAGAAATATCAAAAGTTTTCATCAAACCTTCCTGAAACTGGACATAGATATGTAAGAGCTATGTCCCTTAGATTGATGAATAATATTGTTATTGTACGACTTAGGGTCATGTTTTTACACTTCACTTTATATGAACCTTGAGTGCTAAAAGTCCTTAGGAGTATAGCTCCTTCAGAGGACTGTACTAGAGGGAACAGTCCTCGAAAATGTGGATAATATTAAATACCCTGGTGTGGAAATTTCTGAGGACTTGAAATGGAATACTCATGTAAGCAATGTTTGGACAAAAGCAAACAGAACTGTTGGTTTCTTAAGACGTAACCTGTCGTCATGCCCCCAAATGTTAAGGAAATGGCATACAAGGGGTTGGTGCGGTTAATCCTGGGGTATGCTAGCCATGTTTGGGACCCACATATAATATATGTCCAAGAAGAATTGAAACAAGAGGCCCATGGGCCACAATGCTCACCTGAGTTAACTGCTGTAAGTTAATCAGGTCATTTACTCATCATTCCCTATTAGCCCGTCAAGTTTCAAGGCAATGACTTAAACAGTTTTTGAGATATCTTGCTTACAAAGTCAAAATGCTAAAATTTTCAAAGGGACATAAGTAAAACCAGTTTAAACCCCAGGGGCTTGATTGGCAGGATTTATGTAGGGGACCACTAAACATTGCTACATACTAAATACATAAGCTGTGGGCCTGATGGTTTCAGGGAAGATCTTTTAAGTTTTTCCCATTATAAGTCTGTGGGAGTAAATGACCCCTGGGGCATGGCCAGTTTGGACCCCATGGGGCATGGTTGGCAGGATTTATGTAGGGGACCACTAAACATTGTTACATACTAAATATATGAGCTGTGGGCCTCATGGTTTCAGAGAAGATTTTTTAAGGTTTTCCCATTGTAAGTCTATGGGAGCTAATGACCCCGGGGCATGGCCAATTTAGACCCAAGGGGCTTCATTGGCAGAATTTATGTAGGGGACTACTAAGCATTGCTACATATTAAATATTTAAGCTGTGGGCCTCATCGTTTCAGAGAAAAAGATTCTTTTAATTTTTTCCAACTAAAAGTCTATGGGAGCTAATGCCCCCCCCCCCCCCCTGAGAAGTGGCCAATTTGGAGCCCAGGGGCATGGTTGGAAGAAGTAATGTAGAAGACCACCAAACATTGCTACATACTAAATCTGTTAGGTCTGGGCCTCATGGTTTCAGAGAAGAAGATTTTTGAAGGTTCTTTAGCTACAGGGTTCTATATAAACATATGACCCCTGGGATGTGGCCAGTTTAGACCACAGGTGGCTTGATTGGCAGGATTTAAGTAGGGGACCACTACACATTGCTACATACTAAATATATAAGCTGTGGGCCTCATGGCTTCAGAGAAGAAGACTTTAGGTTTTTCCCATTTTAAGTCTATAGGAGCTAATGACCCCCGGGGCACGGCCAATTTGGACCCCAGGGGCATGGTTGGCAGGATTTATGTAGGAGACCACCAAACATCACTACATACTTAATCTGTTACCTCTGGGCCTCATTCGCTTTATTCCAGAAGACCATAATGCCTTGTGCGTAACATCCGGTTGAAACGAAAGTAGAAAACCCAATACTGAAAGTGTTATGATGTCCGCTTTTTTGTTTGACTTAAGATGAATTGTTTTCAACATTTTACATTAAAATCAACAATGGGAATACTTTTAAGCACATTATTTAGATGTGAATAAAATAATACCGAAAAGCGTGTTTGTTTTCTTACTTTTATCCTTTCAATAATTACTAGGAGTTCCGGGAGAAACAAGTGCAAGATTATTATTACTGATGACTAAATCACTCAATTTATACCCGCCGTTTAGAATTGTTTGGAAAGTCTATTTTTTCACTCAGTGAGATAATAGGATAAATATTTAAATCCCTGATATAAGTTTCAGTAAACTTTACCCTTTATAGTAAATAGACGTTCATATATCAAGCAGAGGATTGCACTATAATTAAGCAAGTGACTGTCATTTTTGTGGACAAAACACCAACTGAAAAATTAAAAATAAACCACAATCTAACATTGTATTAGAGAAGTTCATATCACTGATTGATTGGTTGACTGATTTTCGAACATGATGCGCAGCATAAAAAGTACATTATATTCTACTCAATGTGACAGGGTCAGTTATAAATATACCTGAATAAGCAACAAAGTATACAACACTGTTACCCGGTGTGTCTGTCAGGAACCCCGGGTATAGTGGTCTGTCACATGGAGAGTATACCGGAATATTGGTCAGCGACAGAGTAAACCGGGACCTGTAAACTACACTGTACACCGGTGCATCAGTCAGTAACCCAGGGTAGAGCGGCCTGTCAAGTGTACACCGGAATATCAGTCAAAGACAAAGTATACAAAGACCTGTCAGTTACACTGTTACCCAGTGTATCAATCAGGAACCTCGGGTATAGTGGTCTGTCACGTGGAGAGTATACCGGAATATTGGTCAGCTTCAGAGTAAACCGAGACCTGTAAGCTACACTGTTCACATCAGTCAGTAACCCATGGTAAAGTGGCCTGTCACCTAACAATTGTTAACCACCAATTGTTGGTCAGCGACAGAGTAAACCGGGACCTGTAAACTACACTGTACACCGGTGCATCAGTCAGTAACCCAGGGTAGAGCGGCCTGTCAACTTAAGTGTACACCAGAATATTAGTCGAAGACAAAGTATACAAAGACCTGTCAGCTACACTGTTACCCAGTGTACCAGTCAGAAACCCCGGGTATAGTGGTCTGTCACATGGAGAATATACCGGAATATTGGTCAGCGACAGAGTAAACCGGGACCTGTAAGCTACACTGTACACCGGTGTATCAGTCAGTAACCTAGGGTAGAGCGGCCTGTCAACTGAAGTGTACACTGGAATATCAGTCGAAGACAAAGTATACAAAGACTGTCAGCTACACTGTTACCCAGTGTATCAGTCAGGAACCCCTGGTATAGTGGTCAGTGACATGGAGAGTATACCGGAATATTGGTCAGCGACAGAGTAAACAGGGACCTGGAAGCTACACTGTACAACGGTGTATCAGTCAGTAACCCAGGGTAGAGCGGCCTGTCAACTGAAGTGTACACCGGAATGTCAGTCGATGACAAAGTATACAAAGACCTGTCAGCTACACAGTTACCCAGTGTATCAATCAGGAACCCTTGGTATAGTGGTCTGTCACATGGTAAATATACCGGAAAATTAGTCAGCGAAAGAGTAAACCGAGACCTGTAAGCTACACTTTACACCAGTGTATCAGTCAGTAACCCAGGGTATAGCAGCCTGTTACCTAAAGTGTACACTGGAATATCAGTCGAGGACAAAGTATACAAAGACCTGTCAGCTACACTGTTACCCAATGTATCAGTCAGGAACCCTGGGTATAGTGGACTGTCACGTGGAGAGTATACCGGAATATTGGTCAGCTTCAGAGAAAACCGAGACCTGTAAGCTACACTGTTCACAAGTGTATCAGTCAGTAACCCATGGTAAAGTGGCCTGTCACCTAAAGTGTACACCAGAATATTAGTCGAAGACAAATAATACAAAAAACTAGGTACACCGTTACCCAGTGTATCAGTCAGCAACCCCGGGTATAGTGGTCTGTCACATGGAGAGTATACCGGAATACTGGTCAGCGACAGAGTAAACCAAGACCTGTAAGCTACACTGTACACCGGTGTATCAGTCAGTAACCTAGGGTAGAGCGGCCTGTCAACTGAAGTGTACACTGGAATATCAGTCGAAGACAAAGTATACAAAGACCTGTCAGCTACACTGTTACCCAGAGTATCAGTCAGGAACCCCTGGTATAGTGGTCTGTCACATGGAGAGTATACCGGAATATTGGTCAGCGACAGAGTAAACAGGGACCTGTATGCTACACGGTACACCGGTGTATGAGTCAGTAACCTAGGGTAGAGCGGCCTGTCAACTGAAGTGTACACCGGAATGTTAGTCAAATACAAAGTATAGAAAGACCTGTCAGCTAACAGTTACCTAGTGTATCAGTCAGGAACCCTTGGTATAGTGATCTGTCACATGGTAAGTATACCGGAATATTGGTCAGCGACAGAGTAAACCGAGACCTGTAAGCTACACTTTGCATCGGTGTATCAGTCAGTAACCCAGGGTAGAGTGGCTTGTCATCTAACGTGTACACTGGAATATCAGTCGAAGACGAAATATACAACGACCTGTCAGCTACACATTTACCCAGCGTATCAGCCAGGAACCCCTGGTATAGTGGTCTGTCACATGGAGAGTATACTGGAATATTGGTCAGCGACAGAGTAAACCAAGACCTGTAAGCTACACTGTACACCGGTGTATCAGTTAGTAACCCAGGTTAGAGCGGCCTGTCACCTAAAGTGTACACTGAAATATCAGTCGAGGACAAAGTATACAAAGACCTGTCAGCTACACAGTTACCCAATGTATCAGTCAGGAACCCTGGGTATAGTGGTCTGTCACATGGAGAGTATACCGGAATATTGATCAGCTTCAGAGAAAACCGAGACCTGTACGCTACACTGTCCACAAGTGTATCAGTCAGTAACCCATGGTAAAGTGGCCTGTCACCTAAAGTGTACACTAGAATATTAGTCGAAGACAAAATATACAAAAACCTGTCAGCTACACTGTTACCCAGTGTATCAGTCAGGAACCCCGGGTATAGTGGTCTGTCACATGGAGAGTATACCGGAATACTGGTCAGTGACAGAGTAAACCGAGACCTGTAAGCTACACTGTACACCGGTGTATCAGTCAGTAACCCAGGGTAGAGCAGCCTGTCGCCTAAAGTGTACACCGGAATATCAGTCGAAGACAAAGTATACAAAGACCTGTCAGTTACACCGTTACCCAGTGTATCAGTCAGGAACTCATGGTACAGTGGTCTGTCACATGGAGAGTATACCGGAATATTGGTCAGCGACAGAGTAAACCGGGACCTGTAAGCTACACTGTACACCGGTGTATCAGTCAGTAACCCAGGGTAGAGTGGCCTGTCATCTAACGTGTACACTCGAATATGAGTCGAAGACGAAATATACAACGACCTGTCAGCTACACATTTACCCAGCGTATCAGTCAGGAACCCCTGGTATAGTGGTCTGTCACATGGAGAGTATACTGGAATATTGGTCAGCGACAGAGTAAACCAAGACCTGTAAGCTACACTGTACACCGGTGTATCAGTTAGTAACCCAGGTTAGAGCGGCCTGTCACCTAAAGTGTACACTGAAATATCAGTCGAGGACAAAGTATACAAAGACCTGTCAGCTACACAGTTACCCAATGTATCAGTTAGGAACCCTGGGTATAGTGGTCTGTCACATGGAGAGTATACCGGAATATTGGTCAGCTTCAGAGAAAACAGAGACCTGTAAGCTACACTGTCCATAAGTGTATCAGTCAGTAACCCATGGTAAAGTGGCCTGTCACCTAAAGTGTACACTAGAATATTAGTCGAAGACAAAATATACAAAAACCTGTCAGCTACACTGTAACCCAGTGTATCAGTCAGGAACCCCGGGTATAGTGGTCTGTCACATAGAGAGTATACCGGAATACTGGTCAGTGACAGAGTAAACCGAGACCTGTAAGCTATACTGTACACCGGTGTATCAGTCAGTAACCCAGGGTAGAGCAGCCTGTCGCCTAAAGTGTACACCGGAATATCAGTCGAAGACAAAGTATACAAAGACCTGTCAGCTACACTGTTACCCAGTGTATCAGTCAGGAACCCCTGGTATAGTGGTCTGTCACATGGAGAGTATACCGGAATATTGGTCAGCGACAGAGTAAACCGGGATCTGTAAGCTACACTGAAACCGGTGTATCAGTCAGTAACCTAGGGTAGAGCGGCCTGTCAACTGAAGTGTACACTGGAATATCAGTCGAAGACAAAGTATACAAAGACCTGTCAGCTACATTGTTACCCAATGTATCAGTCAGGAACCCCGGTAATAGTGGTCTGTGACATGGAGAGTATACCGGAATATTGGTCAGCGACAGAGTAAACAGGGACCTGGAAGCTACACTGTACAACGGTGTATCAGTCAGTAACCCAGGGTAGAGCGGCCTGTCAACTGAAGTGTACACCGGAATGTCAGTCAAAGACAAAGTATACAAAGACCTGTCAGCTACACAGTTACCCAGTGTATCAGTCAGGAACCCTTGGTATAGTGGTCTGTCACATGGTAAGTATACCGGAATATTGGTCAGCGACAGAGTAAACCGAGACCTGTAAGCTACAATTTACACCGGTGTATCAGTCAGTAACCCAGGGTAGAGTGGCTTGTCATCTAACGTGTACACTGGAATATCAGTCGAAGACGAAATATACAAAGACCTGTCAGCTACACATTTACCCAGCGTATCAGTCAGGAACCCCTGGTATAGTGGTCTGTCACATGGAAAGTATACTGGAATATTGGTCAGCAACAGAGTAAACCGAGACCTGTAAGCTACACTGTTCACCGGTGTAACGGTCAGGACCCATGGTAGAGCGGCCTGTCACCTAAAGTTACACAGGAATATCAGTCGAAGACAAAGTATACAATGACCTGTCAGCTACACTGTTACCCAGTGTAGCAATCAGGAACCCCGGATATAGTGGTCTGTCACATGGAGAGTATACCGGAATATTGGTCAGTGACAGAGTTAACCGAGACCTGTAAGCGACACTAAAGTGTATACCGGAATATCAGTCGAGGACAAAGTATACAAAGACCTATTCAGCTACACTGTTACCCAGTGTATCAGTCAAAAACCCGGGTATAGTGGTCTGTCACATGGAGAGTATACCGGAATATTGGTCAGTGACAGAGTAAACCGAGACGTGTAAACTACGCTGTACACCGGTGTATCAGTCAGTAACCCAGGGTAGAGCGGCCTGTCACCTAATGTGTACACCGGAATATCAGTCGAAAACAAAGTAGACAAAGACCTGTCAGCTACACTGTTACCCCGTGTATCAGTCAGGAACCCCTGGTATAGTGGTCTGTCACATGGAGATATACCGGAATATTGGTCAGCGACGGAGGAAACCGAGACCTCGTCCTAAGCTATCCTAAGCAGCCTCCAACCTGGTCCAGAATATCGGTCAGCGACAAAGTATAATAAGATCTATAAGCTACACTGTACCCGGGTATAGCCGCTTACCACCCAGAGTACATACTGGTATACCAGTCAGTGATAAAGTATACGAATACCTGTCAGCTACATTTTTAACCAGTATATTAGTCTGTAACCTGGGGTATAGTGGCCTGTCACCTGGAGTGTACATAATTTTCAGTAAACTTTACCCTTTATAAATAGACGTTCATATATCAAGCAGAGCTAATTAAGCCAGTGATTGAATAAGATTATCATTAAAGGTCTACTCAGTCAATGTGGACCAGACAGCTTGAATGCATACCCCCGCCCCAGAAGATAGTTCTTGTTCAAATAAAAATTATTATTTCAATCTTGAAGATAGTTTTATTCATTTCTAAAATGGATAAAGAGCAATAGGAAGCCTTACACCTGAAATATGTAAATTACCCATTGTTTACACTTTCCACGCACAAAGAAACAACAGCACTAACTACCACCTCCATCAATAATGTGCCAGTTCATCTGTTCAGTTACTGTCATGAAAAGTTTTTTTTAATATTTGTTTATAATTTAATGGTGTTACATTTGATTTTACAAATTACGATGTAAGGATGGCCGATTTTATCGTTAATCTGTGGAATCTTTATCGAATGTATTGGATTTCAAATACAATTCCCTACTTTTGGTTAAACCGGATGTCACGTTCCCGCAAGGTATTATGGTCTTCTGGAATATCACGAAAGGTTCTTTAGCTATATAGCTCTATATACACATATGACCCCCTGGGGTGTGGTCAGTTTAGAGTCCAGGGGCTTGATTAGCAGGATTTATGTAGGGGACCACTAAACATTGCTATACACTAAATATATAAGTTGTGGGCCTCAAAGTTTCAGAGAAGAAGATTTTTTTGATTTTTTTTCCATTATAAGTCTACGGGAGCTAATAACCCCCGGAGCGTGGCCAGTTTAGACCATAATATCAACTGCTGAAAGCTCTGAGGACTCTGTCGCTAGATTCACATCACTTGTGAGATCTAGAGACTAGTCTTCGCAATCGTTGGCCCTGCTGAATAAATGTCTACTGATGTTTAATATTCTGATTCTGATTAAGTTTTTATTGGATATTCCTGCATATGAGGAGAACATGGATAAACTTTACAAAACGTTTGATTTCGAAAAAGTTTGAAAGCCTACCAAATTGATACATAATGTCCCTTGATTGCTAAAGACCCCTTGTTTGCTGCATAGCTCCATTGATTTTAATTGGTTGTTCATTAAACTGGCTGATGAGGGGGCATTGACATGTTAAGAGTTAGGTCTTAAGATGAATGACTGTTGTAGACATTAAGTGACCTTGATCTACATTTTAGCACAGGTAAGCCTAAGGACCACTATGGTTCTCTTGTTTGTTTTATGATTTTTTTATACAGTTTATAGGTTTGCTATCTATTTTTTCTAAACTAATGATTATTTTGTTCATAAGTACTAAAAGTCGTAAAAATGCACGCGTCTTTGAATAGAGTAATATTCGTAAGACAGTCACTTTGCTTTGTAAACCGAAGGATAAAAGTCCCTGAATCAAGTGACGTCGGCTTATGCCATTTTTCGTTTGAGCTTATAATGACGTTTTGTGACAAAATCAAACAATAACACCCGAATAGGGAAGAAACAAAAACGCGTATTTTTAAAATATGTCTAAAGCCGGATTAGTTTGAAAGATAAGTTTTAATTAACTCACAAACTATTCATGAAAGTTCTGAAAGACGTAAAACTGTGACACTTTACATAATCAAAGAATAAATTTTGCACTTCTTAAATTTACTACAATAGGCATAAATTTGTTTTTATAATTTTGAGCAAAAGCGTATTATTTACTCCTTATCATTTTTTTTTTACCTGATGTTAATATTTTATTAATTTTCTGGTCAAAAGTTTGTGGACGCTGAGGACTATATTGACGAACGCGAAGTCGATACACAGATTACTATAAGTACAGTAAATACTACTATAATGGATGTAGAAAGTACAAGAACCATGGACGAGACCCTATTCTCATCCCAAATCCAACCAGGTCACGATCAGGTTACTACAACAGTATCTCAGTTTACAAGCACGCCAACGCATGTGTTACATATGCCGCAATATCAACATATGCCACATATACCACATATGTCAGCTATGCCACAAATGTCGTTTTCTCAGCCTCAGCCGCACCCTGGTCTTTCTAATACCGATGTTATACGTATAGCAACACTAGTTAAACAGATGTTAACGGACGGAATTGGTAGGCTTGTGAAGGAAAGAGTTGAGATAGAAACGGCTGAGCTACGCAATACCGTTACAACCCTGCAAGCTGAAAATAAGAAGCTTACAGACGCTATCACTAAACTGGAGATCAAGTTCTCGACTCGAATTGACGACCTGGAGCAATATGGTAGGCGGCCCTGCCTGCGAATTGCCGGTCTGCTAGAGGAAGAGAACGAAGATACCGATATTATGATCTTGGAACTGGCTGACCGTCTTAACGCTAACGTTCAGAGTAGTGACATTGAAGTCAGCCATCGAGTGGGTCCCAGTCGCAGTTGTTTAGCAGACGACGACCGTGTAGACGATGCCAACGAAGGAAGATTTTCCAAACCCAGGGAGATTATTGTTAAGTTTAGGAACCCGAGAGCACGACTATCCCTTTTAAAAGGCCGCGCAAAACTACGTAAAAATCAAGAAAAAATTTACATTAATGAGGATCTTACTCAAACGCGAAAAACACTATCCTTCCAATGTAGAGAACTTAAACGTGCCAAGAAAATACAAAAAACTTGGGTGTATAATGGTACCGTGAATATACTGGACAATGCAGGCAACAAAATAAAATTTCACACATCTCTCATCTTCAGCCATACGGTATAGAGACGCTGTTAAAAAAAGCCCGGTGAATCGAAGAAATAGACAGCCAGTGCTACAACCGTAGCCAGATGTTTAATTTTTAAAACAGTCGTGTTTTAGTTAGAACATTGTATATCATAACTACTTGAAATACATGTGTGTAACAATATATACGCCAATTCAAACAGTGTAGACCCTGATAGGACGGTTCCAAACGGAGCAATCGGATGAGTGCCTGCTCTGTTTGACAAGTATGATATAATTGAAGGCTCATATGCTTTTGGCGGTATAATCGTGTTTGCTTTGGCAGTAAAGTTCCATCTATTTCTTATCCCTAAAAAGTATGTCTATCAGAATCGTTGTAACTGTCATGCAATTTGAGCAACATAGTTGTTAATCTATAACCCTGCACGAGATTTATAGAGATTTGGACCGCAATTTAAACCTATTGCGCAAAAAGCCACGAAACAGTATAGACCCTGATCCAAAGGCTCCTATTGAGCACTTGGATGTGTACTAGTTCTGTTTATTTAGACCAGTCACCAAAAGGCACAAAATTTGTATGCCGTTTTAAGTATAAATAGATACATGTATGCATGTTTAAGTATAAATTGTACGAAATATATAAAGATTTTCAAGATATAGTTTGATTATTGTGTCTGCAGCACTGTCTGCAGCTACATGACGTATACTTGTTTATACTTGTACCATAAAATGTTATATATGTAGTCTGTACGATGTAAACATTGCCTCAACAGACCAGGCCATGAGAGGTTACATATTTTCTCGTTCCGGGGCATTTATTTGATGCTCGGTTGTATTTTGGGCATGGATGAGAAAATGATCAACATTTCCCATCTGAAAAATTACTGCAACAACCGTTAAATTTAAAACTTATATTATATATTTTTTGCACTTGTATCTAATTACAATGGGTGCCTTTGATTGGTCTTGTCTTATGATTGTGTCATGATCCGAACCCTTTTTATTACAGAAGTAGTTAGTGTTCATGTCCACTATTAATTTCGTTTACTTATTATGCATTGCATAGCATTATGGCAAAAGGTCTCGATTGTTAACTAAAAATGCTAGATAAGTTGGTGCACAGTATTAGATGTGGGAATGTGTCAGGCCACATCGTGAAAAATCATAAATGCGCATTACGAATGAACACTTAGGAAGTGACAGGGTTGCATATTTCTGACTGGTTAGTGTCCATTTGCTTGTAATTATATGTGAACATTACGAAAACACGCCTATTCAAATATATAGAAAATTTCATCCCCAAAAATTAAAAATTTTCAGATAAAAAACTCTGATATTTTTCTTATTTCTGCTTAAGACGTGGATTGTGGGTGCTCGTTAGAACCGCCTCGGCGAGGCGGTTCTAACGAGTACCGCAATCTGTGTTTTTGAGCGGAAAAGAAAAATAATGTATACCCCTGTCAACCCCAGTTTTACTATATAAAAGTGGGGTTTAAGGGGGTCAAAATTATATAGGCGTGTTTTCGTGATGACAAGCGAATGTTCCGATGAGGATGGACGTTTGCTCAGACTCGTCTTGACATTTGCGTATGCAATGTGCTAAACATTTTTTTTCGCCTAACATGGCAATACAATGGGGATTATCGTTTTAGAATGTTTACATCAAATGTCAAAACAAATTATTTAGTTGACCGTTGAACCTGATAATATCTCAGCATGTTATGGATAATTTTCTTCAACCCATTTATACCTATCATCTCAATTTGTGACATGCAAACATTGTAGACCCAGATGAGATGCTGCACAATGAGGCACCTCATCGGGGTCTACATCGTTTGTTGAAAATAAAACACCAAATATTGCTAAGTAAGTAACATACAATCCAAACGATACCTCTAAAGTAAAGATTAGACTAACCCAAATGAAACGGTTTCAAAAAGTTCTCTAACCTATAATGGTTGAGTTCTAGGTTAATTTCAAAATTATATCCATTGATCTTATTTTATTAAAGTTCTGTCCATCGAAAAGTAAATTATCAAAAGTCGTCTTTTTTAAATTATTTTACCTATCAAAACTCAAAAAGACCCAAATTCGGCGAAATAGCATACACGATTAGTTTTATTGCCTGGTGCGATAAAATGTGTTGTTACTCGAAACAGTAAATCGAACAACTTTTCACCTATTTTGCACACAGAAAATAAATTTCATAGAATTCTTTTAAAGGTCGTACAAACATGAAGCTATGAGTTAAAGTTGGCTCAGCACTTCTTTGACATTCTTTATTTTAAGGAAGATTAGAATCGTATACCGTGATTGCCTATTGTGGTACTATTGTGGGATAAGTAATGTTTATTAATTTTATATCATTCTACGAATGGCCAAATTTAACAATACACCCGGGTCCTTGCTTGATATTTCGTTTCGTTCAAGCCTGGAACTCTGGGTGCTAAAACACGTCCGCATTTAATTTTCACGTTACTGCTATTGATGACTTTGCCTTTTAAAGTCATTGACAGTGAGTTTCGTATTCTTGGTTTGAAGACGATGCAGTGTACAGTCGAACCTCGATGGCTCGAACACCTATGGCTCGTTTACCATGGCTGGTTCGAACTCGTTTTTGAGTCCCTACGAAGTTCTTCCGATAGCTCAAGATATCAAATATTTAGGGAAATTTTCTTATTTTATCATGAAATAATATGTTGTGTGTACTCATTAGAATCGCCTTATCGAGGCGATTCTAATGAATACACTCAACATACAATTATTGTGTGGAAAAAAAAATCCCTAAATTGTTGCTATCTGCTTTCTGACTTGGGACTATAATTAACCCTCAGTGGCTCGAACCACCCATGTCTCGAACAATTTTCTTTTGTTCCAGGGATGTTCGAGCCATCGAAGTTCGACTGTCGTTAGATTGCAATTGGCTCTTTGTATGTCTTTTGTCTGTATATGTTTGAGTAGTGTTCCAGTGGTACATACATACACTTGTTATGACGTTTCGGTATGATTAGTGAACCTTTTAAAATAACGCAGTTAGTCTTATAAGGGAGATAAACCAGCTAGTTTTTGAACGATACATGTTATAGATGTTATTTCCCTTTCTCTGAAAACATTCCATTAATGCCACTGCCCATAAGAAGACGCTAAAAACAGCAAATATCAGGATCATACGCCACAGACTGTGTAGATTGATCAGGATATTCACTGCTCAGTACTGTTCAAATTTTTCGAATGACCATTTTCCTGTGTCGCATCAAAAATCATTATTTATCGATTAGCATGCACTGAGTAAGATTGTTGACAGTGATTTAAAGTCACTTTCCCAGTTCTATGTTATACCAGCATATTTGTCTATACATGTATTGCATATTTACTGTTTATAATGTTTTCTTTTTCACACTAGATTTAATGAGTCTCTTCATTTTTCATTCTTTATCTTTTTCTCTTATGAATCCTATGTCTCATGCTCCTAGTCATACATTCTTAAACTTGTATATAAATACTGTATTTTTTTTGTCATTTTTGTCATTAGTGATGCGCCCTCTTTTGCCAGAAGATCTATTTATTGCAGTTGTTGATCATATAACCTAAATGCCTGTAGAATTTAATATTTATAGGGCAAGAGTGGGCCTTCATCACTTCTGCCATTTTACAGTAAAAGGACTCGGAAAACTTAATAATTTTGAACTTGTTACATTCCTTGCCCTTTTACTCTATCAGGCCGGTGATGTCGAGAAAAACCCTGGACCTGTTTCTGAGAGTGCTTCTGATTCATCGCAGTCATTTCACTTTCCTCCGCTTCAGGGGAACTTGTCTATGGTACATTATAATGTACAAAGCGTTTTTAACAAGCTTGACTTAATTGAAGCTGAATTTTCAGATTTTAGTATCATTTCACTAACTGAGACATGGTTGAATGAGACAAAACCAACTGATGACCTTGTGTTTAACGGGTTTCGAACGCCTTTTAGGCGAGATAGAGTAGGGGACAGTCACGGAGGAATCCTAGTTTATGTTAAACAGGATATACCCTGTAAACGCAGACCTGATTTAGAGTTAGCTAATATTGAATGTATTTGGATTGAAATTAATATACGAAATAAGAAACTATTGTTAGGAACCTATTACAGACCTCCAAACGCATCTCCTTTCGTTTTATCTAATATTGAAACTTCAATAGGTTTAGCCGTCGATACTGGTATAGATAATATCTGTATCACAGGCGATTTAAATCTAAATATGTTAAATCAATATTCACGGAATAAAATAATGGATATATGTCAAACATTTAGTTTACACAAATTAATTGACGAACCAACCAATTTTACCGAAACTTCATCTACAATTATAGATTTAATACTAGTAAATAATGTAAGCTTTGTTGAAATTTCTGGTGTTAGTGAACCTTTTTTACTGCAAGATATCCGATATCACTGTCCAGTATTTGCTGTTTTTTCATTTACTAAACCCCATTCAAAAAATTTTACTCGTGAAGTATGGTTATATGAGCCAGGAGACTTTGACACACTTCGTAAACGAGTAGCTGATTTTGACTGGGATTCTATTAAATGTAAAGATGTTAACCAATACGCAACCAATTTTACCAATATTCTTATAAATTTGGCCAAGGAGAGTATTCCGAATAAAAAAGTTAGGATCAGGCCGCAAGATTTACCTTGGATTAATGGCTTAGTACGTAAACTGATGAGAAAAAGAAATCGACTTTACAAAAAACATAAGCTTAATAAAACTATAGAAAGATACGACGCATACAAGAAAGTAAGAAATGATGTAACAGCCCTTTTACGCAAATTAAAGAAAGAATATTTTACTTCTCTCGCTGAAAAATTGAAAACATCTAATTTATCATCATCTGACTATTGGAAAACACTTAAATCGTTCATAAAACCGACTACAAATTTCTCTATTCCTCCTATATTTGACGAAGGTTCTTATATTTCTGATAACAATAAGAAAGCAAAACTTCTGAATGACTTTTTTGTTAATCAAACAAAATTAGATGATACGGGTGCCACGCTGCCAACTCTTCTCCTTCCGGACAGGGAACCACTTAATAATATTACTATTACAAATGATGAGGTCAGGTCTGTGTTGCAAACACTTAAACTTGGAAAGTCTTCAGGGCCCGATAATATAAATAATAGAATATTAAAAGAATTAGCAAATCCAATCTCTAAACCGTTATGTGATCTTTTTAATCTTTCCTTGTCACGCGGCATCTTTCCTGATTCATGGAAGCAAGCTAATGTATCCCCACTTTATAAGAAAGACGACCCTTCTCTTGTTTCTAATTACAGACCGATATCTCTGTTAAGTACTCTAGGGAAGACAATGGAAAAAATTGTTCATAAGCATATTTTTAACTATTTTAAAGACAATAACATTATAACTTGCTTACAATCTGGATTCGTCCCAGGCGATTCCACTGTTAACCAGTTAGTAGATATTTATAACACCTTTTGTAAAGCTTTAGATGATGGTCTAGAAGTAAGGGCAGTTTTTTGTGATATAAGTAAAGCTTTCGATCGAGTTTGGCATAAAGGGCTATTATATGAATTGAAAAGAGCAGGTATTAATGGATTATTACTTGACTGGTTGACTGACTATCTTTCCAACCGAAAACAAAGAGTTGTAATACCCGGAGGATCTTCAGGGTGGGAATATATAAATGCTGGTGTGCCACAGGGCTCTATTCTTGGCCCACTTTTGTTTCTGTTATATATTAATGATGTTGTACAAGACATTCAATCATGTGTCAGACTTTTTGCAGATGATACTAGTTTATATATTATTGTCGAAAATCCTAACGACGCAGCAATGTTATTGAACTCGGATTTGGAAACCATTTATAAATGGGCTGAAACCTGGTTGGTAAAATTTAATCCGTCAAAATCCGAATCTCTTCTAGTGTCACGAAAATCCAACAGAAATAGACATCCACCTTTAATTATGAACAACGTGTACATAAATGAAGTAACACATCACAAACACATGGGAATTTTCCTTTCAAACGACGGTACCTGGCACGAACATATTAATTATATAACCTCCAAAGCTTGGCAAAGAATATATATTATTAGAAAATTAAAGTTTTTATTGGATAGAGAATCATTGAATAGAGCCTATATTTCTTTCATTCGATCTATTTTAGAATATGCAGATATAGTCTGGGACAATTGTACGCAGTACGAAACAGATTTGATTGAAAAGATACAAATAGAAGCTGCTAGGGTTGTCACTGGAGCTACAAGGTTAGTTTCAATTGAGCTACTGTATCGCGAAACAGGTTGGGAACTACTTTACAAACGCAGATATAAACACAAAGTGTATCAATTTTATAAAATGAATAACGATCTGACCCCAGCTTATTTAACAACCCTCGTTCCACCGACAGTTGAATATGCATCTGCGTACAACTTACGTGGATCGCAGAACTTTAGACCCATGCTTACAAGGACTCAACTTTATTATAAATCATTTCTACCGTCCTGTATACGGGAATGGAATGAACTTCCTCTCGATATTAGAAACTCTACTTCGTTAGCGAGTTTCAAATACAAACTAAATGCAGATACCATCAAAATACCTAAATATTACAGCACAGGAAACAGGTCATCACAAATTTATCATACCAGATTAAGGACCAAATGTAGCTCTTTAAAACAACATTTATTCTCTAAGGATAATATTGCAATCTAAATGTAACGGGAAACGGATTTGAATAAGTCTGTTGACTTTTTTCCGAATCCCAATTTGTAAACTCTGTTCTGTAAAATTGTATGTTTCTATGTAAATTGTATTATGAGTTTATGAAATAAAATATGTTTAAACCAAAGTTCACTAACAATTTATTTCTGGCAAGCGTTACATTCGGCTGCAATGTCGTATGACGTCATTATTACGAAATGATGCCAGTGATGTCAATAAAAGTATAATGACGTTAAACAGAATCCTAAGCGCATTGTGGTTTTCAAATTTAAGCATGCCTTGTATAATTTCCAATGTAGTTTATTGTTAGTTGAAACTATACTTGCATTTTGTTACGCGTTACATCGGAAAGAATGAATTATCATGATTAGATATTGACTGTTCTTAATGATTTTTCTCTTGATTCAGCTTAATGAAAATAGTATGAATATATTTGGCGATTTATTCTTATTTTGTATGTATTTTTTCTCAAATACTTTCTCTCAGTTTTTCTTTAATCTGTTTGTTTTGCCAATTAGCATATTTACACATTTTGAATAAAATCTGACGTTGTCATATACAAGCTACTGCGTCCACCTGGCGTAAGCATTCATTTCTAATATAATAATAGAGCGAGTGACAACATGATGGAAAAGCTGTTTAATCTCCACGAAAGAATGTTACCGGAGTCAGTGGAGATCAAACCCGCAGCCTCCTGATCAACATTTGGACGCGCATCCGACTGTGCCACGAGGCCGACAGGGAATGAAAGTCGATTTTAGTGTCGAAAAATTTTATCACTGATTATTTCCACCCGACGTAGGAGAAGGGGGTCTAGATATTACCAGCGTTCATCCGTCCGTCCTAAGTCTTGTGTTCGGAACTCCCAATACCTTTTGTCGGATTCTTGTGAAAGTTTTCTATTTTCAAAGCTTGTGCAGATTTTCTTGCTACGATATGAAAACGTGCGTGTGGTTTGGAATTATTTTATCTGATCATTTTTGACAGAGTTACGGCCCTTTTTGACTTAGAATTTCCATTGCAGAGTTTGTGTCTGCAAAGAGCTAGTTTCACTGAAAGTTTACTACCGTAATATATCATAACGGTAGTCAGTCTAGCTACGCATTGTTTTTAGCGATACCGTCGATACATAAAGTCGATAGAAGCATCTTGGTGGAGTAAACACTAGTTAACTGACCGTCTCGACATTACCTTAATAGTGTTGACTCGACCGTAAAACTGCTCACTCAAATTAGATTTATGTTCCATGTTACCTCATTAACTGAATAACTACAACTGATATTAGATATATCCACATAAATACGTATCAAGATTATGATATGTGACGTCCCTTTTTATCTTGAATATGTTTTGCATGTACATAGACACGAAAAGAAGTTGTTTTAATTTTTATATCAAGGTTTAATTTTTGTTGTTGCAACTAAAGTTTGGTTAGTATGACATTTTTACTTTTAAAGACAGTAAATACTTTTCAGCTTTCAAGTATGTGTTTACGGCTGTCACCTTTCAAGGGCGTAAACAATTTGCGCCGAAATGATTCTGGTTTGGTATCCAAATTGCGCGAAAACATGATGGCCAATTTGCACTAATCTCCAAACCAAATTAATCCCATTATTACTTGGATTACCTGTACTGATGCATACTCACCTGTTGTTATTGAGCTTTTTTTTCTGGTTAAAAAATAATCACTTGTGTTCTATGTTGTTTAGAATTTATTGGTGTTTTAAACCAATCTGCGTGGATATGTTTATGTTTTTTTTGTTTTTTTATTTCATTTTAACCAAAAAGGATTTCAAAACATCATATGGCGTGCCAACTATAGCGATAAGATAAAAATCGTTAAGTAAATTTCGTCCATATTTACCCGGATGCACACGAATTCGTGTCAATGGTAGTTTCGTATGTAATATTATTGCCTATAGCTTATATATTACATATTTTTTCTTCGGTAACTGAAGGATCTGATTTTTCCATCAGGTACTCCTCCAGACTTAAATATAGTGGGAATTATAACCAGTCTATCCTTGCCGTCGATACTAGTGAGAAAAACACTCTTGTCTCCGACTTCGCCAAACAGTCTAACCTGTAGAAATGATAATTGGAATAACTTTACACGGGTTACAAATACAAATACTTTGGTTCAGTAGAGCGCATATGGTCCGAATTTGATCTTGCCTTTTATTATCTTTTAAGTTTTGCATTTTCATACTATTGAACAATATACAAAGTTAAACTATGTTTTTCCCGTCCGAAAACGTTTTAATAATTGATATTTGCTGGAAGAGTATCTACACCCACAAGATAAACAACCCTATCAACTGCGTTATTTGAATGGTGATATGCTTTCGAGTTCGAGACAACCAACTGAACGGTGATATGCTTTCCGGTTCGAGACAACCATATCCCGGAAACAAGCACTGCGGAAGTTTGACCGAATGCCGAAATTTTTGTTTATTATATATAGTACGGACTCCAATACTCAATTTTTGCTAACCCTAGCATCGAAAGATATACGATTTATTTCGATATAGGAAGAAAGCCTAGCCATGTCTTATATAAAACAACTTGTAAAAGATATGCATACATTTCATTTTGAGAAAACTTGCACGTTCCTGTGCTGATCTAGTTGATGCTTAACTGATTCTTAGTGTACAAAACCTTGTATATTCAGGTTAAATCATAAAAAAAAGAAAAAAAAAAAAGAAAAAAAAAAAAATGCCCAAAACAGACAGCAGAATGTTTATTTTCTCAAGCACATATGCAAACATGACGTCATTAGTGACACCGATTGTTTTCCGCATTTTAGGGAGATTACCCCGTTTTCCTGTTTGACATCAATATTTAAGTTTTGCATGTAGACTGCGTTTTTTTTTTGTTTTGTTTTTTTAAACCCTTCTACCGTTTTCTGTAGCCTTTATTAGAAGGTATACAGAAATGGATTAACACTAAAAAATGTACGAGTTTTCGTCCAATATGGCCGCTACAATCAACCTGTTTGATTGCAAATTCTATGACACAATTTTAACTGACACATTTTTAGCTCATCAGAGCCAGAGGCTCAAGATGAGCTATTGTGATCACTCCCCGTCCGTCTGTCTGTCCGTCCGTCCGTCCGTTCACACCTTTGAACGGCTTCTCCTCTGAAACCCCTGGGCCAAATTTCTTCAAACTTCATATGGAGCCTTGTGTTAAAAGGGGATTGAAAATATGTACAAATGGTCATATTCCGTAAATCAAGATGGCCGCCATGCCCATATATAGCTCCCATAGACTTTTAATGAGGAAAACTTTAAAAAATCATCTTGTCAGAAACTATAAGGCCCACGGCTTATATATTTAGTATGTAGCAATGTTTAGTGGTCCCCTACATAAATCCTGCCAATCAGGCCCCTGGCACCCAAACTGGCCACGCCCCGGGGTCATTAGCTCCCATAGACTTATAATGGGAAAAACTTAAAAAATTTTCTTATCTAAAACCATGAATCCCACAACTTATATATTTAGTATGTAACAATCTTTAATGGTCCCCTACATAAATACTGCCAATCAAGACTCTGGGGTCCAAATTGGCCACCGGAGGGTGTCATACGTTTATACACAGCTATATAGCTAAATAACCTTCATAAATTTTCTTCTCTGACACCATCAGGCCGAGAGCTAACAGATAAAGTATGAAGCGATGTTAAATGGTCTCCTACATAAATCCTGCCAACCATGCCCCTGAGGTCCAAATTGGCCACGCCCAGGAGTCATTAGCTCCCACAGACTTATAATGGGAAAAACTAAAAAAAAAATCTTCTTCTCTGGAACCATGAGTCCTAGACCTTATATATAAATAGTATGCAGCAATGTGTAGTGGTCCCCTACTTAAATTCTGCCAATCAAGCCCCTGGGGTTCAAACTGACCACACCCTAGGGGGTCATGTGTTTATATTAGAACTGTATAGCTAAAGAACCTTCAAACATCTTCTTCTCTGAAACCATGAGGCCCAGAGCTAACAGATTTAGTATGTAGCAATGTTTGGTGGTCTCCTACATTAACCCTGCCAACTATGTCCCTGGGGTCTAAACTGGCTATGCCTCAGGGGTCATTAGATCCCTTGGACTTATAATAGAAAAAACATCTACTTCTCTGAAACCATGAGGCCCACAGCTTATATATTTAGTATGTAGAAATGTTTAGTGGTCCCCTACATAAATCCTGCAAATCAAGCCCCTGGAGTCTAAATCGGCCACGCCCCGGGGTCATTAGCTCCCATAGACTTATAATGGGAAAACCTTAAAAAATCTTCTTCTTTGAAACCATGAGGTCGCAGCTCATATATTTAGTATGTAGCAATGTTAAGTGGTCCCATATATAAATCCTGCCAACCATGCCCCTGCCGGGGTCCAAATTGGCCATGCCCTTGGGGTCATTTACTCCCATACACTTATAATAGGAAAAACTTAAAAAAATCTTCTTCACTGAAACCGTGAGGCCCACAGCTTATGTATTTATGATGTAGCAATGTTTAATGTTTATTGGTCTCCTACATATATCCTGCCAATCAAGCCGCTGAGGTCCAAACAGGCCATGCCTAGGAATTTTTGGGCTGGGGGTTGTGGTGGTGGTGGTGGTGGTGGTGGGGGGGGGTCATTAGCTCCCATAGACTTATAATGGAAAAAAAAAAAACCTTAAAAAATTCTTCTTCTCTGAAACCATGAGGTCCACAGCTTATATATTTAGTATGTAGCAATGTTTGGTGGTCTCCTAATAAATTCTGCCAACCATGTCCCTGGGGTTTAAATTGGCCATGCCCCTGGGGGGGGGGGGGGCATTAGCTCCCATGGACTTATAATGGAAAAAAAACTTGAAAAATCTTCTTCTCTGATACCATGAGGCCCACAGCTTATATATTTAGTATGTAAGAATGTTTGGTGGTCTCCTACATAAATTCTTCCAACCATGCCCCTGGGGTCCACATTGGCCATGCCCCAGGGGCTCATTAGCTCCCATGGACTTATGTTTTATGTCTTACCTTGTGTCATTTTGTTCTTGTGTTTTTTAGTCCTTTTAGCATTGCGATTACCTCGCTTGGGGAAGAGAGAGCTAATCTTAGTGCTTTTTGTACGTTTGCTCGATTTGTGCTTGTTTGGATTTGTCGGTTTCCTCTATCTCTTGGTGTCTGGGAAGGGCTGCGGTTTGTGATTGTGGCACTCCCTGGACTTTTCTCTTACCTTTTTTTTTATAGTGGAAAAAATTTTCTTCTCTGAAACCGTGAAGCCCATAGCTTATATATTTAGTATGTAGCAATGTTTAGTGGTCTCCTACATAAATCCTGCCAACCATGCCCCTGGTGTCCAAACGGGCCATGCCCCCCAAGGGTCATTAACTCCCACAGACTTATAATGGGGAAAAAATAAAAAAGATCATCTTCTCTGACACCATGAGGCCCACAGCTTATATATTTAGTATGTAGCAATGTTTAGTGGTCCCCTACGTAAATCCTGCCAATCAAGACCCTAGGGCCCAAACTGACCATGCTCCAGGAGGTCATTTATTTATATAGAACTATATAGCTAAAGAACACTTAAAATCTTCTTCTCTGAAACCATGCGGCCCAGACCTAACATATTTAGTCTGTAGCAATGTTTAGTGGTCTCCTACATAAAACTTGCCAACCATGCCCCTGGGGTCCAAATTGGTTACGCCCCGGGGGTCATTAGCTCCCATAGACTTATATTGAGAAAAACTTAAAAACAGCTTCTTCCCTGAAACCATGAGACCCACAGCTTATATATCATATTTAGTATTCAGCAATGTTTAGTGGTCTCCTACATAAATCCTACCAAACATGTCCCTGAAGTCCAAATTGGCCATGCCCTGGGGGTCATTTATTAATACAGAGCTATAGAGCTAAAACTTAAAGAAAAACTTCTCTGAAACCAAAGGGCCCTAAGCAGGTGCGAATCTTGTTCAAAATGTTTGTCTTTATGATGTCTTGGTCAAGTTTGGACCTGGGTCACTTATGACCCATATGTCACGGTCCAGCGACTTTCTTAAGTTTTTCCATTTAGGTCAGTTTCTCAGTAACTGTTGGTCCTACAGCAATGATACTTGGCACTTACAGATATCTTAGCATTGCCCCTTGAATGTAGTCATCTATATTTGACCTTGACCTATATTCCACGGTCCATTGACTTTGTTAAGTTTTTGCATTTAGGTCAGTTTCTCAGTAATTATTGGTCCTACAGCCAGTGATACTTAGCACATGCATACATCTTAGCATGGCCTCTTGAGTGCAGTCATTCATATTTGACCTTGATCTATATTTCATGGTCCATTAGGCCTGCTACATTGTCTACTTGTTAATGTAATCATCTATCTTGGTCAGTACGTTTGCCTTGATCATTTATGGGTCAGGTTCTCTAAGTGCTATGATACTCAGGTGAGTGTTACAGGGTCATCATGGCCCTCTTGTTAGTTTTACCAGACATCTTTCGGGCGTTCGTGCTTAAGGTTTTTCAATAAAAAATATTCGTATGGAACACTGTATTGTACTTACGAAAGTCTTAAACATGCAAGTTGAGGGGAATCGCCGCGCATTTCTTCCTGTCCATGATTTCAAAACCATTGTTGACGAACAGGCCTAACATAATATATGGCGTAATTTCCGCAAAATCAAATGTTCATCAACATTCCATAAAATACACGCCGTTTTACAATACGCGACAAGAATTTTAAACAATCACTGCTAATTTATATTCAGACATCAACTGCTCAGATTAATTTATCTCGAGGTATGTTTATGTTGAGGTTTTACGGCCCAGTCAACCCAATTGGGTCATGTCGAGTGCGGTCAGTTTACCTAACCACACGTTTACTGGACAGGCTTAGTCCTCTAAGCGGTTAACCAGTATTGTGCACATTCTTTCGCCAGAAACTGACAACTTCCCTTCTTGAATCAGCAGAAGGGAATGACCGTAGAAAACATTTCATGATCAATCTCCACGAAAGAATGTTGCCGACCTCGGCGGGGGTCGAACGCGCGACCTCCTGGTCTCCAGTCGGACGCGCATCCAGCTGAGCCACAGCGGCCGGCTGCGAGGTGTGTTTATTCTAGCATATTTTTACCTGTTTGTCTATACATATATACTATATGCTTAAGAGAACTTACAATTGCTTAGCAAAACTCTAAACCAGTAGCATGCAAAAAATGCACGGGTTTCTCCAAAATGCAATTAGTTTTGCTATACAGTGGTTTATATGAACCAATATACAAGCTTTATATATATATATATACAAAACCTCAGCCGTATATCTTTCCGATTGTAAGGTTACGTTTTTTTTATTTTTATTATTTTTGCAAGATATAGGAATGAGAAACCCGATTAACAGGCGGGAATTTTTTGATAGAGTTTGTGGTAGAAGAAAGCTGGATTGTTTTTTGAGAGAGGGTTTCGTCAAACATTGCAAGAACTGAAAAAAAAAATCTAGAATGTTAATCATATTATTGTGACTGTTGCAGGATCGAATGAGACAAATGATTTGCCTGGTTGTCTCGAACTTGAAAGCGTAGTCGGGGTCAGATTTCATCTTGACAGAGTTGTTTATCTTGCGGGTATAGAGGCCTTTTCAGCGAAGAGTATATGCTTTTTCTTTTCAAAACTATTTTTGGACGGGGACAACATAATTTGACTTTTTATATTGTTCTATAATATAAAAACGCAAGACAGAAGATAAAAATGCCAGAGATCAAAGTCGGACCATATACGCTCTTAATACTAACCCCAAATATCTGTGGTTACATGTGCCTTACAAAAATCTTCTCTGTGGAAAGTTAATGCAACAAAGGATAAGGAATTAACAATAGTGTTTTTAAATTGTCTGCATTTTGGCCTTTTTTCAACAAGGAATAAGAAAGCTTATTCGGACGTTATGAAACTGCACCTGGATCAAAGTTAAATAAAAGTAAAAAAAAGGATTGCCTTTGGAAAAAAAAGAACACAAAATCACGAAAATCGGAGACTCGGTTTGATTGAGTCTCTTCATATGCAACACTGTAGTTTGCGAGGCTGCCCCCAAGCGCCGGCTTCAGCGGTATTTGATTTTCAAAATCATCACGAAAACATACCTATATAATTTTGACCCCCTTAAACTCCAATTTTATATAGTAAAACTGGGGTTTACAGGGGTAGACATTATTTTTTCTTATTTTAACTCAAAAACATATATTGTGGGTACTTGTGAGAACCGCCTCACCGAGGGTTTTAACGAATACCCAAAATCTATGTTTTGAGCAGAAATATGAAAAATATCAGAATTTTTATCTGAAAATTTTCAGCTTTTTGAAGGTGAAATTTTCTATATATTTCAATAGGCGTAGTTTCGTAATGTAACAAGGATGGGCTCAATGATCCAAAAGGAAATAAAATATAATCTGCACTATGATGATATACGTGAAGTCATCAGGACGCAAGAAATCGTACCCTGCCAGCCCGCATCCCTGACGCAGAGGACGTCACCTCTATCCGAACCCAACAACAAAAGGCCAGAGCACATACATACATACGTACGTACCACGCCTACCTAACGAAGGAATGCGTAACCATCGGTTAAAAACGTGAAACAATTAGAGCGACATCGGTTAGGCATTCGATGACTCAACAAACTTTGCATTGTTTGTGTTTCACGAGCGATATAAAAGTTTAGAGGAAATTATTTGAAAAACGGGGAATTACATTCAGCAGCCTATTGATATCGGCGTCTGTAGAGTAAATCTCAGACTACCTACTTCACGCATCTTAGCTGAAATATTTTTCGCGTGCTGAAGGTGTACCGAAAGCCATAGGAAACATGTAGAAATTCGGGGTAGTCATTGTTTTTTATGTTTGCGCTTTGCTAGAAGTTCAGCATGTCATCACACACACACACAATAGACACATATGATTATGTCACGGCTATTTTTGGTTGTCAATGCAGCATTGTTGGGAAATCGCCACGGTAATGGTCGAAAATATGTGGGTACGCATTAGATCTAAATAAATAAAAACAAAAACTTTAAAGCTTTAGATGATGGACTAGAAGTAAGGGCAATTTTTGTGACATGTAAGTAAAGCTTTCGATTGAGTTTGGCATAAGGGACTTTTATTTAAATTGAAAACAGCAGGTATTAATGGGTTATTACTTGACTGGCTGACTGACTGTCTTTCTAACAGAAAACAAAATGATGTTATACCTGGTGGATCTTTAGACTGAGTATATAAAAGCCGATGTACAACAGGGTTCTGTTCTAGGTCCACTTTTGTTTTATCATATATCAATGATGTTGGTCAAGACATACAGTCATGTATTAGACTCTTCGCAGATGACACTAGTTTATATATAATTGTTGACAATCCCACCAATGCAGCAATGTTACGAAATTCAGATTTGGAAACTATCCATAAATGGGCTGAAACGTGGTTGGTAAAATTTAATCCGTCAAAATCTGAATCTCTTTTAGTTTCTCGAAACAAAAAAAAACATTCTCTATAAATTATGAATAATGGGCATAAATGAAGTTACGCACCATAAGCATTTGGGAATTTTCAAACGACAGTACCTGGCACAAACACATAAATTATATAACCTCTAAAGCTCGGCAAAGAATATATATTATTCGAAGATTGAAATTTTTACTTGATAGGAAATCATTGAATAGAGCGTATATTTCTTTTATTCGACCCGTTTTAGAATATGCCGATATAGTATGGGACAACTGCACGCAGTATGAACTAGATTTGTTTGAAAAGATACAGATAGAAACTGCTGTGATTGAAACTGGTTCTACTAGGCTAGTTTCAATAGAACTTCTGTGAAACAGGTTGGGAGCCATTATATAAACGTAGATATAAACATAAAATGTACCAATTTTATAAACTAAATAGCGATCTGACCCCTACATATTTAACATCCCTCTTTCCATCGACATTTGAGAACAACACTTCTACGTACAATATACGTGGATCACAAAATCTTAGACTTTGTTATATTATTAATCGTTTTCACCGTCCTGTACACGGGAATGGAATGAACTTCCTCTCCATAATAGAAATTCTCCTCATTAGCGAATTTCAAACACAAGTTAAATGGAGATAGCATTAAAGAACCAAAATATTACAGCACAGGAAACAGGTCATTACAAATTTATCATACTAGATTAAGGACTAAATGCAACTCTTAAAATCAACATTCATCCTCAAAAAATTATGACTGAAAATTCATTATGTGTATGCGGCATAGTTGAAACAACTAAACATTTTTTGCTTGAATGTCCTAGATTTAATTAAGCCGGAACTGCCATTATAGATACACAGTCACCATTCTGCAATCCGAGTCTAAATGTCTTATTGTACGGAGATGATAGAAAGTCTATTTCATCAGAATAAATTAATATTTCTTACAGTTCAGCAATACCCCCCCCCCACACACACACACCTCTCTCTCTCTCTCTCTCTCTCTCTCTCTCTCTCTCTCTCTCTCTCTCTCTCTCTCACACACACACACACACACACACACACACACACACACACACACACACTTTGCTGATTCAAGAAGAGCAGCTATCAGTCACTGGCGAAAATATGTGCAGAGGTTTATATAATATTAATCATTAGGTGTGAGAGGGGCGTGATTCCAGAATAAGACATAACACTACATATACCTCTACATGTAGGCCAGAGTGCATCATAGTAACTGTCTGTTACACAAGAGGACACAACAGTGATAGAGTGATTGTAGGGCTTAAAGCATCGCCTGTTCTTACGGCAAAACGATCAATGGAAATAGGTACGAGGAGACAATTTCATAAAGTACCCCGTGCCTGTTGCATTTCAACCAAAGCATCAAAGTCGATAAAGTCAAAATGTAAGAAAAAGCGTAATTAGGAGAACACACACACACATACACGTTTATATATATAAACATACACATATTAGTTCCATGTACGTAACATTTGCAATGTTCAAAACAATCGGTGCAAAGTTGAAAGAGGAGATGATTTCACAAAATATACATTGTCTATTTCGGGCTAAAAATGGCTTAGACCAAAAAGTCAGCAAAAATAACTAACAAAATTAAAATTGTTAAAATTAAAAACACATGCATATCTTCATTTCAAAACATCTGCGAAGGTTCAAAATATCAGTGCAAAACTGTAAAAAGGATACGATTTTACGCTGTATCCATTTTCTATACAACATCGATAAATTTCAGCCAAAAAAATATAAAAAAAAAACCAACGTTCACAAAGCTGAAAAAGTGAGAAAAAGTTACACTTGCACATTATCATTCCATGCACAAACACACATACACAGTTTCAAAACGATCAGTGTTAAGTTGTAAGAGATGATTTCACAAAGTACCCACAGTATATAGTTGAATGTAGTTTTTCGGGCTCAAAATGACTTAAACCAAAAAAGTGACAAAACATAACTGGAGGATTATACAAAACATATGCATATTTTCGCTCCATGTAGAAAATATCTACAACATTTTCAAAATGATCAGTGCAAAACTGTAAGAGGCGATGATTTCTCAAAGTACCCACTGTCTATACAATATCAAACCGTTTAGGAAAAATGTCTAAGTTCACAAAGCAGAAAAAAATGACCGAAAGATTATAAAAAAAAAACAAAAAAAACAACAACAAAACAACAACAACAAAAAAAAAAAAACAACAAAAAAAAACAAACAGATGCACATCTTCATCGTATGTATAAAATTCTCATCCAGCTAAATCAAATAATTCGATGTCGGAGGCTGCGGCTATCGGAGGGGGTTAAACAATTCCAGACATGATGCAGAAGGGTATTTACTTATCCAGTTTTCTTTCGTCGAAAGCACCTTTTTCAGACAAAGCAACTTAACAAGTAGTTTCTATATAGAATGTTAAGAACACAGAATGTATAATTTTAATTCAAAATGGACAAACTTTCGGGAAGGGAACTCTGACAATTTGCTTTCTCCTCCCTTCTGAAAATGTTCTACTCTACCAAGAGAATATGCTCTCAAAAGTATCGCGTTCTTTATAACAGAGTAGACCCTTTTTCGAAAGGGCTTATGTGCAGGAAATGTAAAGTGAAGTCTAAATGTTGTTTCCTTTCTAACACGACATGTATAAATTGCCAGTCCCTATCCCTCCCGCCGATGGATACTTTTTCATGATACGGATTCGGTGGGAAGGACTAAACAATGCATTTTCTTTTAATGTCTTCTATCACTGTGTATGATTTGAACTAAATACCTTGAATAGTTCTTGATTCATATATATGACAAATACACTCAAAATGTAATAGGATGATGATACTATAATAAGGCAAGACAGATGAATGACTCTTAGACAGTGCACTTCCACTGAATGCCCTCTGCCTTTGTACGCAATTTGAATTAATTCCCTTCAGCTCTTCAGAACTTATGCCCCGGATAAGAAGATTTAATAAAGAGAAATAATTAAAAAGTAAGCAATGTAGATTTAATGTTCTTGTATGCTGCACTTTCACTAAATGTCCTTTATCATTTTATGAAGTTTCAAAATAATCCTTTGAATAGTTTTGGAGTAATGCTCCAGACAAAAGTGTTACGGACGGCGGCTAGGACCAACGGAGACTAGTACTTTATCTATTTCGGAGTATTTTGTGATTGTTGCAGCTGTCGTCAAATGCTTGTGTAGAGGCCGTTCTTCAATATAATACTTATATTATTTAAATCTCTGGTCCTTCGGAATTATTGGGCTCCTATATTGTATTTAGCTGCTCAAATGTGACAAGAGGCACGAAGAATACATTTATTTTACATATTCCTCATGACTAGATTCAGTCAAAAATAGCTTGCTATTTTCTGCTTTCGAGTAGTTTTGTATTTCCAAAGGATCCTACTTTGGAATATTTTGTTATTGCCGAAGCTATCGCTCAGTGTGTGTGGAGGCCATAAAATGTCACCCGTACTTCGATACGGAACTGATATTTTTTGTTAGTCGTATACATGTATTGTACATGAAAACAGAGTTTCGCTCAAAACTGCTAGGGGCGTGAAGGATGTTGTTTTTATTAGCTCACTTTGTCATCTATTTTTGTCCGTAGTCCAACTCTTTTTAAACGATTTCCCTGAAACCGCTAGGCGAGGTTTTATGGTGAGTCGTTTTATCGCCGTCATACGCTACTACCAATACTTAGAGTGAAGATAAATAGATTCTAACAAGAAAGACCCTGGAAGCAATGACCACACTCATAATACTTAAACAACTGAAGAATCGAGTATTATGAGACAGGTTTCGGCCAATTAGAACTCATCAGTAACCCTAGTATAATTTTTAAAAATCCCGAAATAAGCTTGTGTAAATAGCTATGTTCTGTTGACCAAAGTGGCAACCATATCAAGATATGGTAAAACAACATAAATTCTCTTCTCTGAAACCTACAATGCTCTGATGCTGATTTTTTTCATGTAATATAAAGGATATAGGCTGTAAATTTGTATTAAGCTTTTACAGTAAATTCTGAACAAGATTTATTCCTCAGACATATTAAAATATGATAAGAACTATAAATGCTATAACTCTAATCTACCTAATATACATCAGTATTTATATTAGACTTCATTCAAAACCATTGGCATTAAGCCAGATGGCACTTGAAAGAAAGAGTTAGGAAGCCTTCACGCGGACTGAACAAATGTCTTGAGTATACCATGGCAGAACTAAGGGCGAGGGTTGTGGCCATGTAAAATCGATTTAAGGCCCCCAGTTATATCTTTACTGACCGTTCCAAGGCAGTTACTCTGCTGTGAATTACTATTTCTGTCATTCTATGTCTTTGCATGTATGTTCTGGTGATTTTTTTTTTATTTTGAATAGCCGTTTGGCCAATATTTTGAGAAAGAAACGGTCCTTTTAGCTTTCTGCTGTAGTGTTTTGATTGTGGTGCCGTTGCTTTAAGTGCGTCCTTCTTTCCCTTTGGTGTCTTGTTCTGAAGGTGTTAGGTAATTGTATCGATTCCTCCTGTAGAGTTTTGATTGTGGTGCTGTTGCTTTAAGCGCGTCCTTCTTTCCCTTTGGTATCTTGGTCTGAAGGTGTTAGGTAATTGTATCGATTCTGATCATTGCTTTTCTGTCTATTTGATTACTTAAATTGTGTATTTGTACCAGAATCACATGTATGACATCTGCTGTTTACATGTACTTAAACAATGCTTACTTCACAGCTATAAATCTGTAATACTATGGAACCTGTCAACAGGACAATAATATAATGTTAAGTTAATCATTTGGGAACATGTTTTAGTTAATGTCAATTATGTGGGTTTTCTGCTTACAGTCTCAGGGTTCTTTTGGTTTTTGGTCTTTTTGCAGGTACGATCAAAAAGTTCTCGGACCGATATACTTAGAATGAATAAATTAAAATGAAACCCTTTTCAGTTGATATTTTTTTTATCCAACATTTTTGTAGAAAGAATAAGATTTCAAACCTCTCGATTTCAGCAGGAATTACATGCGAACAGGGGAAGGGTGTGTTAAACTGAGAAAATGGACAAAGTTACAGATAGAGTAGTCATAAAGTACTTCTGTTAGAAGAGCATGTTCTCGAAGGAAATTTATGACGACTTCATTATAACCCTTGGGATGAGTCTCCTTCTTACAGCTCGGTGAATAAAGGGGCTCCTGAATTTAAGAGAGGGTGAAGAGCGTGCAGGATTATGAACGGTCTGAGAGCCGTAAAGAGGCCACTACATACGAGAACGTTGAGCTTGTGCACAGTCTGATCATGTGTGACAGAAAAGAAGCCTGCATATAGCTAGACAAACAGGCTTGTTTTGGGGCAGTTCAGTCTATCTTGATCGATTTCTTAGGGATGTCTAAGGTCTTAGCTAGATGGGTCCCCAGAATTTGACCAAAGATCAGAAGAAGAGTGTCTTGGACGGAATGTGTTAGGTAATTGTATCGACCCCTGATCATAGCCTTCCTTTCTATTGATATGAAGATATTGAGCAATTCATGCGTCGAGTTGTGACCCTAGATTAGACTTGGGTCCATCACTTTGATCCTGAGGCCCAAAAGAAGCAGTGGGAGTACCCTGGCTCAGCCCCTCCTAAGAAATTAAAGAGAGTTTCTTCATTAGAGAATGTGATGGCCTCTATCTTTTGGGATCGGCGTTATCATGGTGGATTATCTTGAGGAAGGTCGCACGATAAATAGTGCATATTATGCAGAAGAATTAAGTCGGCTGCGTCAGGAGATTTTAAAGAAAGGAAGAGAAACTAGAAATGTGTCAGTATGACACAGATGCCCCCGCCCAGGTCGATGATCACCCACACTCAGGCATTTTGCAAAAAATGAAGTTGAAAAAAGGGCCATAACTCTCATAATAATTAGCAGATTTTACCCTAAATCGAACTTGACTATATTTTATGAATATGTACCTGTGTATAAAATATAAATCCAATACACCAATCAATCTTTTTTAAAAAATATCGGAAGGAAAACATTTTTGGAAGGTGAAAAAGGGCCATAACTCCTATAATAATGCGTTGATCATTAGTTTACCCTAAATTGAACTTGACAACTATTTTATGATTATATACCTGTGTGTTAAATATGAATTCAATACACTAATGTTTTCAAAAGATATCAAAATAAAACTATTTTTCAACGTTGATAAAAGGCCGTTACTCCAAAAATAATTGGTGGATTTTACCCTAAATCGAACTTGACCTATATTTTATAATTATATGCTTGTGTATAAAATATGAGTCCAATTCAATGATATTTTCAAAAGTTATGGAACGGAAACCATTTTTCAAAGTTGAAAAAGGGCCATAACTCCCAAAATAATTGGTAAATTTTACCCTAAATCAAACTTGACCTATATTTTATGATTATATACCTGTGTATAAAATTTGAATCCTATACACTAATCTTTTCAAAAGTTATCGAACGGAAACCATTTTTCAACTACATTGTATTTTTCGATGTTGAAAAAGGGCCGAAACTCCAAAAATAATCGGTGGATTTTACCCGAAATCGAACTTGACCTATATTTTATAATTATATGCTTGTGTATAAAACACAAATCCAATACACTAATCTTTTCAAAAGTTATTGAACGGAAACCATTTTTCAAAGATGAAAAAGGGCCATAACTCCCAAAATAATACATGGATTTTACTTTAAATCGAACTTGACCTACATTTTATGATTATATACCTGTGTATAAAATTTCAATACAATACATTAATCATCTTTTTTAAAGATATCGCATGGAAACCATATTTCAAAATTGAAAAAGTGCCATAACTCCCTAAATAATCGGTGGATTTTACTCTAAATCGAACTTGACCTACATTGTATGATTATATACCTGTGTGTAAAATTTCAATCCAATACACCAATCCTCTCAAAAGATATCGCACGGAAACCATTTGTGTTACGGACGGACGGACGGGACGGACGTACGTACGGACAGCGGTGATACTATATGCCCCCACCCCCCCATTGAAAATGGCGGGGGCATAAAAATGACTCGAGGTTTTCTGTTCTTGCAAGACAGTGCACCAGCTCACACATCTTAAGTTGCTATGGCTGCTGTGAATATATGCAGCTTAGAGGTCCTTCCTCATCCCCCGTATTCTCCAGATTTAGCCACTTCGGACTTCTATCTGTTGCCAAATCTGAAAACTAAACTTCGTAGTAGGAATTTTGGAAGCAATAAAGTTGTCTGTGTGTGTTTAGGTTTTACGGCCCAGTCAACCCAATGGGGTCATGTCAAGCGCGGTCAGTTTACCTTACCACACTTTTACTGGGCAGGCTTTGTCCTCTAAGCGATTAACCAGTACTGTGCACATTCTTTCGCCAGAAACTGACAACTGTCCTTGCAATTTAAGTGTCATAGATGCTGTTGATGAGTACTGCGGGGACTAGGAAGAAGGCGTATATTTTGAAGGGATAAGCAAACTGGAACAGCGTTGGAAAAGTGCATCGAGGCAAAGAGAGGTTATATTGAAAGATAATGGCACAAGGCACAATTACAACTCTTGGTTATTCCCAAAGAACAGGGGACATTTTTATCGCCCCCACCCCACACTCCCCGTTTATATAATAATACTTTATAATTTGGCGAGTGACATTGTCTTAAAGTAACCAGGGGATTATAGATACTTTGCGCAAACAAATGAGGTAGGAGACATTTTGCGCAAACAAATGAGGTAGAGGTGAAATGTGAAAACTGCTTCGAATGATATACTGTAAAACTTTTTTTTTCACGAGCATTTTATTTTCGCGATTGTCGCGAGAAAGAATGTTTTGCGAAAATAAAATGCCGCGAAAAGGACAACTGAAATTTGCACAAAAATGTTGGATAGAAGCTGAGTAAAAAGACAGAATCTAACAGCACATTATATTAAAACATGTAAAACATTCTGCCATCACAGATATTAAAATGTTACTTTGCATAAGGTTTACACGCCTTTGCAAATATATTGTAGATTGTGGGTGATCATTAGAATTGCCTCATCGAGGCAGTTCTAACGAGTACCCACAATCTTTGTTTTAGCACAGAAATAAGAAAAATAACGTATTGTAATACAACTGAAAAGCCTACTTTTACAACATAAAAGTGGAGTTTGTGGTATCAAAATTACATAGGCCTGTAATATCACTTAAGCCGGAGCTAGGGGGTGTATGCAGCCTCGCAAACTACAGTGTGCATATCGTGATTTTTGTGTGTTCTTTGTTTTCAGCCTGAAGGCGGGCGGAACTTGCGTAGTGTCACGTCAAGGCAATATCCCTGTCACATCATTGTAACATCTATAAACAAAGAATATTATTACCCAACCTTCTATATGAGAAGTTATAAAGCAATTTTGACTATCTAACGCATTTTCAACTGTGATGAAAGCCAGCCAGATTGAACCGGTTATCAGAGACCTATCAACCGGGCTCATGTTTTGGACTATCTCTCGGTCACGTGAATTACCTAGCAACTTCACCTGTCACAAATTCCAGCCAGATTAACCCCCCCACCCCCCCCACCCCCCGATCACGTGAATTTCCAAGCAACTTCACCTGTGACAAAAGCCAGCCAGATAAAACTGATTCTCAGTGAACTATCCTACGCGCTCATATTTTGCACCATCTCCCGCTTACATGATCAAATAGTTACCAGTATATATTTATCATAGCGATCAAAAGAAAATAGTTCCTTTAAAATATGAGTTAGTTTTTTTAAAACATCTATATAATACCTTTCTGGGCGACAGTCAAAACTGTCAGCCCCTCGGTGCTGTATACCACCTGATGAACTATCGCACTCGGCCTTCGGCTTCGGCCGAGGGCGATAGTTCATCAGGTGGTCCACAGCACCGAGGGGTTGATAGTTTTGACTGTCGTCCAGATGGTAATGTATGAAATAGTTGTTTACTATTAGCTGACGTTCACAAGCAAAGTTCTTTATCTCCGCCTTATGCCTGTCCTAAGAGACAGTTTGGCGTTGTTTTTCACCGAAACATGGAGCGCGTAAGAACTGTAATGCTTCATTTAAGGAGACAGCATTAGAAGCACCCCACCCCCTCTACCAGGCGGGCTCGAGAGTGTCGTCAAGTCAGATTTTTGCAAAACTATTGTGTATCAAAAAAACAAAAAAACAAAAAAAAAAAAAACAAAAAAAAAAAACAAAAAAAACAAACAAACAAAAAACCCATCTCATTTGAGTAGATTATGACAAAAATGACAAGCGTATAGAAAAACGTTTCTCAAAGTCGTTTAAGGCTTGGAATATTATCCGCATTGTTTCGTGCTAATATGATGTGGCAAAGTTGTCAGCTGTTAGGCACCCCTACATTTTTTGTTTGTTTATCTATTGTCAGTAGTTACTGTTGTAGAGCTCTATGTTTGCAATAGAGTAAGTACTTGGTAGACTCCCTGAGGTGGTCATTGGACGTCGGTTTAAAGACAAATCCCGTAAAAATACTTTCTGTTTTAAACGACGTCAAATATATTTCACAACAGAAGTTACGTAACACTGACAAGCTGGCATACACAATTTTAAAGAAATAAAACTGAAGGCAAAATTATTGTCGGAATACAATAAAACTCGAGCATTAATAATCAGGTAAACGAAAATACTTTTTTCAGATTCGATCACTAATATTAAAAAAAGGGTAAGAGAAAAGTCCAGGGAGTGCCACAATCACAAACCGCAGCCCTTCCCAGACACCAAGAGGGAGAGGAAACCGACAATTCCAAACAAGCACAAATCGAACAAACGTACGAAAAGCACTAAGATTAGCTCTCTCTTCCCAAAGCGAGGTAATCGCAATACTAAAAGGACTGAAAAACACAAGAACAAAATGACATATGGTAAGACATACAACAAATCGCCTCGTAGAATAAACCACAAAGCAACAAAGAGTAAGACTAACACCGGGACCACCGCCTTAGAACGGTCAGTAGTGTAAACCAGAGGGGGCAGGTGGGGGGGGGGGGGGGTTTAAAGCACTTTTACAGCTAACTAACTTCACCCTAGGTCCCGATGCTACTCTTTATACAGAAATACATAAAACTTCGGTTCGCATAAAGGCTCCCAACTCAGTCAATGCATCAAAGCAAAAAACATAAAATTAAATTAATCACTATAATAAACAAAGACGAGTACTCATGGCTAATTCTACTGTATGCCAGAGTAAATGAAAACCAATAGTTGAACCACGGCGGGCCAAGCCAAAGACATATCGTCAAGCCCCAACCCACTGGTTAAAGTTTTACGAAGAGGCCGTCATTGAGTCTGAGGTCCGAACCGCCGTCGTGCAATTAAAGAGTGAAGCATAGCCATCAACAATGATTGGGTTGACAACTAGGCATGCAGTCTGCCGCATAATATCCAGGCTATAGCCAATTCTTTTATAACGGTTAATAAGTTTTCTGCATTGCACCGAAAAGTTAGATTTACCTACAATTTTTCTAAATCTGTACACTAAGTCACCGTAAACTTCTGGTTCCGATATACCTTGTTGCAGAAGTGTTTTCACACTGACGCTATATTTTTGTGTCTGCGATAAAATTTCGAAAACGCCTTACGAAGTTTAAAATAACGATAGCCCTGCCTAAGAAGTTTGGCAGTAAGGGCTTTATTACGGTAGTTAAAGTCATTAAGATTTGAAGAATCTCTGGCGAATCTAATAAGTTGAGATATGTATACCCCATATGAGGTACGCCGGGGGACATCGCCATCCAGAAAAGGGAAATTGACTATATCAAAACTCAAATCAAAATCAAAATCGTCCCGTTTATCAAAAATTTTGGTAGAAACTGTACCATTAGATATACATAGATTCAAATCCAAAAAAGGTGCCTCGGTATCGGAAGAATTTGCTCTATTTAATTGGAGTTCTGTAGGGTATATCCGGTCCACCATTTGGTCAAAGTAAATATTGTCAATATTTAATAAATCATCAAAGTATCTTGAAGTTGACTTGAAAGCCTCAATAATGTCAGCCTGATTTTCACGTGAGAGAGACTTCATGAAATCTCTCTCATAACAAAAAAGAAACAAAACTGCAACAAGAGGAGCACAATTAGTTCCCATCGGAATACCAATAGTTTGCCTATAAAGTTTAGTTCCAAATCTAATAAAAATATTATCCAAAAGATAAACAAGGGCATCACAGACTTTTTGACACGACCATAAATTTTGATTATTGTATACATCAGAAGTGAAAAAAACACATTCTTCGTTGCAAGCCAAATATTGGGTATTCTCCCGAATAAACGTTCGGTTAATTAAATCAATAAGTTTATCTTTTATAAGATGATGAGGTAACGTAGTATACAGTGTAGAAAAATCATATGTAGACAATTAAGAAGCCTGAAAGTTTTTAGATTTAAATTTATTGAGAACATCATTAGAATTTTTAATTGACCAAAAATAGTTAATTCCGTCCCTTTCGTAAACAGTATCATAGTATCTAATCCAATGTTTTTAACAGCAGTAAGGCATGAACATAGCAGTTTGGACAAAATAGTAGTCGTACATGAACTAGAATTAGCAATAAAACGTGCTTTATAAGGTCGTTTATGAAGTTTCGGTAACCAATATAACGTAGGAAGTCTGTCTTGCTTTTCTTTAATACTCACTGCAAACTTAGCAGTAATATCGATAGAATGGGTATTGGCAATAGATCTCTCGTCAGTAGAAATCCGTTCTTTATGTTTTGGTACTACCAAGTTCTTGTATTAGAGTATTGATATAATAAATTCGTCACACAACAACAACATTATTAGCCGCTTTATCAGCTGGAACCAAAACATACTTCCTATGAAATTCTTGGATACCTTGTTTCAAATATCGAAAAGATAATATAGGCTTAGGAGGGAGAAGATCAAGGTTATTAGAGTAAAATAACACACGTTCATCAATGATCTTAAAAATCTTTAATTTCCAATTATTTAAAGCATTAGACTCAACATGCTCTCATTTACACCAACGCGTACAATAATCATTTAAAGCACTCGCAATTGTTTCCCGACATTTATTGAAATCAATGTGGGCTGGGAATCTATATTTAGGTCCTTTTGAAATAACTGAACGGATTCGTGAATCAGTTATATTCTTCAAGTTACCAGTGACAATATGACCCGCTGGTTAATAACAAAATTTAGAATCTTTACAATCTCAAGAATCAGGGGAACTAGTTTCAATATCAAGATCAGAAACTAATTTATTGAAATTAAGTATAGTATTACGGATAGATTTGTTATATTTATAACAAATAATAGGAGATTCCGTGTATTAAAATATGAAGGTATAGCTGATATAAAATTATTATCTCGAAATATGCTAAGTAAATCTATGAATTCAATACCTTTATTAATGAATGGAATTTTGATGAAGTGTCTAATGTGGTTAATTTCAGAATCAATGTAAGGACGAAGAGCGTGTTGAGTATAACATCTAGTAAGAAGAGCTACTTCATACAAATCATGTTTTCTATCATAAAATTTATTCGCCTCATCATCTAACTTACGTAATGATGAAATAGACAGTGAAGCTAGTTTAGAAAGCATTTGATGACGTCCAGAATTTAAGAGAATATATAAATCAAAAAGAGATAAAACAGTTTTATGTTTTCGTTTAAAATGGCCATTTTTGCGCTTACCATGGGATCGTTTATTACGTTTTTAATATCTAAAAGGGAAAAAGCATCGAAATCCGGCATTTTAGAAATATTTCCTTCATGGTAAATATTATCATTAAATCCAAGTGGAAAAGGGGTTTGTAAACGTTTAATCCATTTAAGTTCAAGTTCATGTCTTAAAATATTTTTGAATCTTTCGGTAGAATTGGACTTGTGTATAATTTTTTCAACAGGTTGAACCAAAACTTTACTAGATGATCATGAATGACCAGTACTCCGGAAATGTTGATAAAGAAACGTATCAATTTTCTTTGCTTTTTTGATTTTAAGCAAATGTTCCTTAAACCTTGTTTTAAGGGCCCGTTTGGTCTGTCCAACATACTGCATTCCTCAGCCTCCTTCGCTGCAAGTGAGAACATATATAACATCCTCTGATTTTCAGTCTAAATCAAAGTTGTTTACAACTGAAAATTGTCTATGATTAACTGAGGAAATTATAGTTAACTGACAAATTAAATGATTGCAGCAGGTGCAACTCTTGGCATTGCCTTTAGAAATATTAGGGTACATACTGTTCCTTTTATACGGATTCTTATATTTTAGAAGTATAGGAGATTTAATTGGAGAAAGTCTAATTCTAAGGTGATTACTGAAAATATTATAATTGGAAGCGCCATATAAATTTATAGATGATACAGAGTAAAGTTTCAAAGGCGAAACGTTAACAGTAGGTAACAAAGAGTTAAATCTAGCCGTAGACTCTAATTTCATCTGGAACATGTCCGTCAATAACAATACAACAGACTCATCAAAAACCCTACTAGATGAGTTGGTTATACATGACCACATCATAGCGATCTCGAAGAATGTAGCTGCTAAATTAAATGAATAATTTCAACCATTGCCGATATTTTGAACAAAAATTCCGATGAGTCAGCCCATTTCGAAAAAAAAGTCATTTCACTGACAGTAAAATTACAATGTTCCACCTATCACATGCGACCAAGTTTTATCTTTCATGGGCAAGCTTGATACATCAAAATGACACTTTATTGACGGTTTATGACCTAGAGTCATTAAACTAGCAACACATGTAATATCTCCATCAATAACTAAACTCACAGAAAGAGTTTAATAACCGGAATATATCCCACCCAATTGAGGCTTGCTAGAGTTTTTTTTTTATCCTATCTGTAAAGGAAGAACTAAATAAGATCCCTCGAATTATAGACCTATTTTCATTTTACCGACAATTTAAAAAAGTTTTGAAAACCATATTAATCACCATTTTATGGGTTAGCTTAATCAGCACAAGCTGATACATGAAAGCCAGTTAGGGTTTAAGAAAAAAACACAGTTGTCAAATTGCTCTAGTAAAACTTATTGATCATTGGATGACCTGTATTGATAAAGATGATGTCAAAGGCATCCTTTTTGTAGATTTTCGGAAAGCTTTTGAAGTGGTAGACCACTTCATTCTCATTAATAAACTCGGCGTATATAAATTCTGGTCAAACTGTGTACGATAGTTTGACTCATGTCTAAACTGTCATCAGCAAACTATAGTGAGCGATATAGGTACCACCGATTTTGTCCAGGTCTGCTCCGGAGTTCTTCAATGGTATATTCTCAGTCCAATCCTATTTCTTTTGTTAATTAATGAATTACCATTGTTTTTAAGATATTGCAACACACTTGCCGATGACGCAACTTTTCATACTCATAGCAAACAAACTTACTATTTGACCCCAGGCTATGGAATTGTCTGCCTCATGCAATCAGAAACTTTGAGTTATTAAACATTTTAAAGAAAACTGTAAACTCCTTGTGTTAGACATCATTAGAAATGATATCGTTTGTCTATTTTTTTTTGACTTCTGACAAATGTAGTCCTGCACACTTTGGAGTCCCTTCAGCATTGGGCAGACTGCTCCCCGAGATATGGGAGGTGGTGAGTGAGGAAGTAGGTGTCTGGTTCATTCATCGTGCTCCTATTGTGTGTATGGTTGGTGTTATGTTATCCGGTTTGTATCTTCAAGCAGAGTTACATTGCCTAGATTTAATATTTTAAGATGAACGCTGCCTTGTTCCTCAATCTGAATTATATATAGCTTGTTTGACTTTTAAAGTATGCATTTAAAATTGCCTGAGATATACTTTAGTGTGCCCAATGAGATATCTTAATGGTTCGACATCTGACACAGACTCAACTCCATGCATATTCTCTATTTACAATTACTCGGTCTTCTCTAAGACATTTTAGATATCAAATTTTAAAATGGAATTGTTTATTAGGAGTTCCAAATTAAGACTTCTCAATCTGATAGTGACTGAACATTTTAACGCTTACTGTATATATGTGTATATATGGTATATATTTCTTTCCCTTTTTTAATTTTTGTAGTTTTAGTTTTTTAGTAGCAACGTAGACTAGCTATTATAGATAATTGTGTCACCCTCTATAACACGCCTGGTAAACTATCACAGGTACCTCCGGCGGAGGCACTGATTATCGGTTGTGACAGGCGTCCGGAGCTGCCTGTGATGGTCAAAATATAGCCAAAAATGGTAGGTGTTCATTGTTTTTGACAAAATACAAAATAACCAGGGAGTTGATTAAAAATTGAATAGTGCTATTCGACCCTTAAAGACATAAAGTTTTATCACACATCATATCCCCCAGACCTTTCCATATTTACCAAAGATACGACCTTTGAAGTGGCTTCGAAGTCAGTCCGAAGTACTCGAAACAGAAAAAGATCGATCGTTTTTGGTTCTAAATGCGGGTATCTTGAATACGAATCTGTTTATCTCGGTACACTGATGTAAAGTAAACTTGCTTGCTTGAATACAGATATCGATAAACTCCAAATAAGGCTGGATTCTTCAAAAAACAGCTGGAGGCGGCTGTGACGTCGTGGAGGTGCCTATGATGTAAAGAAATATAGTGAAAATCTGAAGAGTTATTGCAGCTGCAAATATTGATATAATTCCTCTCTAGATTACTGCCTGGAAAAGATCATTCTTTCAGCGTCGCAATAAGCTATCATAATGTGTATGTCATGAATTTCCATGTTAAAGTTATAAAACATAATCTCAAAGAATTATTGGCGCTTTTGAGTTAGATTGTCATATAGAATGCTCACTGAAGTAAGACTTATTTTCTTGAATGGTGATGACTGTAATCGGGAGGTGCTGCCTGTCAGTCATTCCAACTCGTAGAAAATTGTCTTTGCTCAATATATCACACGCCATGCCAGCTACACATGATAACTTGCATTTAATAATCATTTTCCAATCTGGTTTTATGTTTAATCAGTTAAGTACATCCACATCTGGTTCACTTACTTAACTTTTTATAAATATTCTTAATATAAAGTGTAAAACACGACCTTGGAAATCCTTTCACACATTCAAGTTTAGGTCAAAACATGACCTTGCAAATTTCTCACCTTAAAGTTAGGTCAAAACACGACTTTGGAAATTTTACACCTTAAAGTTAAGGTCACCTTAACTTTAAAGTGTGAAATTTTCAAGGTCGTGTTTTACACTTTATATTAAGAATATTTATAAAAAGTTAAGTAACTGAATCAGTTGTGGATGTACTTAATCTATTAAACTAAAAACCAGAGCGAAAATGATTATTACATCCTAGTTTTTATGATACAAAATTACCTCCCTTAAAGTTAAGGTGAGCTAAACTTTAAGGAATGATTGTAGTCCTGTGCCAGAAAGTTGACACATATATGTCGAACAACCTAGTCACGATCACGTGATTCTAAAAATAAAATAATCTCGATACCTGTAAGAAAACGAGTTATATCTCAAATCTTACAAGGCCGATTTTAATTTTGTAAAATGCATGTACCCTGAAGTAACTTCTGTTTTCAGCGAATGTCAAAGTTAAATGAAAATATGTCAGTTACCAGAATACTTCATAGGAATCGCTGTTTTTGAAGTGTTCTGATAAAACGATGACATTTGCTGAAGACAAGGGATACTGCTACGGGGTTCGTGCACTTTATAAAATTTAAAAAAAACAAAACATCGGCCTTGTAAAACCTAATTTTCTATCCGGCATCGAGATTTTTTTGTTTCTAAAACTGTACATTTTACCATCGTGACGTAGGATGTCCACCGTGATATAGCATGCGGCTATTGAACCGACCGATAATTTCAAATCTGGGTATGGGACCTGTCTTTTCCATTGCTCCCATTTGCATGCGTGCATTTTTTTTTATCTGTTGCCAATGTATTTTTATATTTATATGTATTTCCATTTTGGTTTTGAGGGCGGGATGTGAGATCTAATTGTATTAGTTCTTGATCATTGTCTAACAAAATATTTATGATATTCGCAATCTGATAGATTAGTGCGACGTTGAATGAACGAGTCTTTCGAGGCAGTGGTCTACAAAAAAAAGCATATCAATATACGAGTATGTAGCTGCAATAACTCTTCAGATTTTCACTATATTTTCTTACATCACAGGCACCTCCATGCCGTCACAGGCACCTCCAGTTGTTTTTTTAGAGAACCCAGCCTAATTTGGAGTTTATCGAAGTTTATATTTGGGCAAGGAGGTTTACTTTACGCCAGTGAGCAGAGCAGAAATAAACAGACTCTTAAGCAAGAAAACTGCATTTAAGACCTGAAACAACCGATTTTGTCTGATTTGAGTACTTTCGGTTGATCTTAACGCCACGTCAGCATTCATAGCTTTCGTAAATGTTGAAAGTTCTGAGGAATATGTCGTGTGACTAAACTTTATGCCTATAAGGGTCGAATAGCACTCTTTGATTTTCAGTAAACTCTCTGCTTATTGTGTATTTTATCAAAAAAGACGAACACCTACCTTTTTATGTCTAGTTTTTGACCATCACAGGCAGCTCCGGATATCTGTCACAACCATTTGATCAGTACCTCCGCGGAGGTACCTGTGATAGTTTACCAGGCGTGTATAAGCATTGTATAAATGAATAAATAAATAAATAATAAATACATAAATAAATAAACAAATAAAATTGGCATAATTGTCTTTTTGTTCAGTCTTTTCTAAAAATCACGCATGTTTTCATTATTTAATGATCATCCCCCGTAAAACATTTTTATTTAAATGAACCTTATTCTTTGATATAATCTAAAACATGGACAAACAGCCCCGTCTTAAGGTGACTAGGTACACACACACACACACACACACACACACACACACACACACACACACACACACACACACACACACACACACACACACACACACACACACACACACACACACAAGCGTATCCATAGATATTGCTGAAACTTGTAAACAAAATATTTTTGACAAAGCACTTTAGATGTGTTGTAAGAAAACTGGGGGTTCATGGATTAGCTTTTCTGATCAGAGGCCATCAAAGTGAAGCTATACGGTCAATTATAGTTGAGTACAATGCGCTGCTAAATGTGTTCTGGAGTATCTGACTTGAAGCTAATGTATTTGAAAATGTATCTCTACGACTCAAATAATATTTGTAGTTTCTGAGAGCCTAAACTATCAGTAAAACATATACATGTATAACAGAAGTAGTAAAAATGTGCCATGAAGTATACTTCCGATTTCAGTTTTCATTATGTGGTTCCAAGTCAATCTGCATAAATTTATGCTCGTACACGATATTTTTTTGTAAACAAACTAAGAAATCTATGCTCAGAGACGAATTAAAAAGTACCAGCTTACAGAAACATCTTACACCATTTATCTGATGTAGAAATTGATAATTCATGGGCTTTTTTTACTTTATTTAAATGGATATACGTATACCATGCATTATAATAATGTCCTTTAAGCCACAAAATTAGCCTTTTAGGGTCCTGTTTCCTCATTTATGCAGTTTAAAAGAATCATAGCAAGCATGCAGATAAACCATTCAGTGCATAAAAGCGATTTTTGTTTCAGAGTTTCTGTCCAATAACCATCTATTTTTAGAAAAAAAAAATAATAAAATCTCCACCACCTTCTAGAAGTAAAAATGTGTAAACGAGTTTGCAAGTAACATCATTAAACAGTGATTAGACTTCCATCGGATTTTCACGAGGGTACCTCAAGAACAGGACTAAGGTGTGATAAAGTAATAGTGACCTTAACAATTAGTTAAAGGTGAAATTTAAGGTCACAATAAGCTTTGAACTGCCAATTGTAATGAAAATAACATTTTTTTTTGTTGTTGTTGTTTTTGTTTTTTTGTACTATTCTTGTGCACATGTGCTTGTGGCCAAAAAGCTTATTCATAGATAAGTAATCCAAAAGAATGACACGAAAGTGTATCCATTCACTTTCAGTGTAAAACTGCTGCCTAAACCTATTTAACCTTGGCACTGTTTTCATCCACTTATAATTATCCCTGACTCCTTCAATGGAAAGGCTAAGGTTGTAATCAAAGTGAGGCTTGATAGTTTGGCTGTAATTAATGTGAATACTTTCATCCAAAGCATATTGTTCATTTTTTGCAACTATTCATCCAATTACTGCTATAAGGCCAGTAACCCAGCTAGCATTCACAATAACGTAGAAGTTAACATGCTAACTGACACATTTTATTTTGCAGATGCTGCATATCAATGTGTATACACAACCTGTATAAATAGATTTTACGTCTTTGTTTATCATTGTGATTAATTTGATTTTTATGTTTTCGCTTTGATGCGTTGGCTGAGTCGGGGGCCTTTGTGCGGGCCGAATTAATGTGTACTTCTGTGTTGGGACTGGCATCGGGGCCCGGGGTGGGGTTGGCTAGCTGTGAGGGTGCTTTATACACCACCCATCCCCCCCCCCCTGTGGTTTGTTCTGCTGGCCGTTCAAAGGCGGTGGTCCCGGTGTTGGTCTTGCTCTTTGTTGCTTTGTGACTTGTTCTTCAGGGCGATTTGTTTTGTGTCTTACCTTGTGTTATTTTGTTCTTGTGTTTTTCAGTCCTTTTAGCATTGCGATTACCTCTGTTGGGGAAGAGAGAGCTAATCTTAGTGCTTTTCGTACGTTTGTTCGATTTGCGCCTGTTTGGTTTTGTCTGTTTTCTCTTCCACTTAGTGTCTGGAAAGGGCTGCGGTTTGTGATTGTGGCACTCTCTGGACTTTTCTCTTACCTTTTTTTAAATATATTGATAAATAGAGTATTCTCCCTTAATTTTCTACATAAATAATACGTTTGCTTTCTGTTTCTACTGTGTGGAGACACTGACGTAAAAGTTTATGATATTGAATGCAAACTCATATATAATTATGGTATATCTGTTTCATTTAGCTTCATGCAGTGACAATAATCGAATAAAGTTGTTCTTGTTATAAAACACATATGTTAAATCGAGACACTGGAAAAACCTAAAAAAAAAAAAAAAAAAAAAAAAAAAATACTAGTTAACCGCTTAGAGGACTAAGTCTGCCGAGTAAAAATATCTGACTGACAGACTGTCCGAACTTTCTGGCTACTCTTCTGCGATAAACGACTAGTGACGTTTGGCAATCCTAAAGAATGACGCAAAAGTGTATCCATTCACTCAGTGTAAAACTGCTGCCTGAACCTATTTAACCTAGGCACTGTTTTCATCAAGTGATGATTATCCTTGACTCCTTCAACGGTAAGGCTAGGGTTGTAATAAATGTGAGGCTTGATGTTTGGGCTGTAATTACTGTGAGATGTTTCATTCAAAGGACATTGTTCGTTTGTTTTTGCAAAATGTCATCCCATTAGTGCTACAAGACCAGTAACCCAGCTAGCATTCACAATAACGTAGAAATTAACATGCTAATTGGCACATTTTGCACATGGTGCATATCAGTGTGTATATACAACGTGTATACCGTTTGTTTGATTTTCCGAGAGTTCAGTTTACTAAATGTTTGATGTTATACTTCTCTGTTTACACAAGTATAAATATCGAAAGGTATTCATCATTTGCTATAAATGACTTTGAGAGGCAATTCTTATGCTGATTACCCATTTTCTGACGGAAAGTAATATTTGTCAAAGGTTTTGTTGGAGCAATACATAATTTTTGCATATCTTGGAACGGAGCATCAGGTGACCGCATTCAACACCAGATGAAATTGTTAACGTCTGCATAGATAAAAGTGTATTTCACTGCAACATACACACACACACACACACACACACACACACACACACACACACACACACACACACACACACACACACACACACACACACAAACACACACACACACAGTGAACGTAAGTGCATTTTGATTAATCAAAACAGTTTTCTAGTTTTCTGTTTTGCCAAATGTTCAGAGAGTGTGTGGTGCATTCTGTTATTGAATGCTTTTTTGGAACTCCATTGCACAATACCTACCCCACTGTCAATGATATTCTTAGGTTGTAGGGAATTGAAATCTTTTCTCGCCTGACGGAAATCTCCAAACTTGGTATAATACTTCACGTTGTCCTTTGTACCATCATATCGAGCAGCCCGCAGAAACGCACCTACAATCAACACAGTTGCAAAGATTTTCATTATATCTACCAAGTCTTTCCCGAAAAGTTAACATGATGATGCAGTAATAATATGCTCTTTTTAAAATATATAAAAAGCAGGAAATAAAGAAAATTTGCAGTTAAAAATCAATGCAGTGCAATACAAGATAAAGAGAAAACAAATACGAAATCGAATGAAAGTTATCGCAAAAAAAAAAAAAAGAAGGCTTTCTAATGCCTATTGCATAACCACATTGTTTCTTTATATTGTGTTCGAATATTGGACATATATTGCATGTTTGTAATATTATGATATTTTTCTGTTTATGAGCGTTTGTAGTCGACTGAATATATCATAGAAATAAATGTGGGCGTTATTTAGTGTGTGTGTGATTCGCCGGCGTTAACACATCGATTAAATCCACAAAAAAATGAAATTAATTTCTTGCTATTCCAACAAGGTCATATTTATATCGAAACTATGGGTGAAATACCTCAAGTTAGAATCTTTTGCGAAGAAAATAGTTCCGTAATTCTTCCTTATTGGATTTATCAAAATATAAATTCCTTTTTCAAATTGCTCTTGGTCAATCCAATAGCGTTATACAGTTGTAAGCCTGTTTAGTCGGAATTATTATGTAACATACAGAAGTATGTCTGCATATCTAATTATTTATATATCAAAAAAGAAACAGAGAACTTTACTGTGTTCGCCGTTATCCACAAGCCTTGCCAAACGCAAGGACAGCTTGAACGATCCTATATGCGGGCTTCCCAGTACCACCGGGAGTGACGCGCGAATCGCATAGAACAAAAGCGAAAGTAAGCAATATGGTCTGCCACAGTATCCTCACTCTAGCAGTCAGTGAAAAGCAGATCATGCGAACTGACCAGAGAACGTGGAAAAAATACAGCTGCTGATACGCACGTTACTTCCCGTTTGGCTAGAATGATAACTAAGATGTATACATTATCGTATATCCTTGTTCTTCTCGCCTTTCACCATTACCGAAACGAAATGTAATGATGGAAGCTTGGAGCAAGAACAGACGCAGTAAATACATATAACAAAATATTTCAAAATATTAGTTATATGATTTAAGTGCAGCAAAACTCCGCCACCACCCGGCACTACCCAAAAACTGCTCCACCAGTGGGGCGATCCCAACACTGCGTATAGAAGAATAATTACAAAAAAAAAAAAAAAAAAAAAAAAAAAAAAAATCACCTGGGACCGACAAGAGCTTGTATCAATAGCGGAGTGGTCTTATTATTGAGTGATCTTGATAGCGGAATATGTCTCATTTTTCCCGCTTCTGAGGTTTGTAGGAGTTCTTTGAATTTCATTATGTCCAAAAGCTTATCATTCTATATTGTATTATTAATACCTAAATTATTGCTCTTATATATATAAAAAACAAAACAAAACAGCTGGACGGCTTGTTTGGCTGGTTCCGCTAAGTGTTTCCTAGCATTTAGAAAACTGTCGGAGTTTGATAAGATCACCCCTAAATATTTATATTTGTTTGTGATTTGAACAGTATGTTCTTCGATCTTAAATACATAATTTCTTGCATTTCTAGAATTAAATACTACTATTTCAGTTTTATGATAATTAATATTCAATATCCACATTATAGAATACTCATTGTATTCGTTCAAGCATTTTTGGAAGTTTTGTTCTTTCTTTGAGACGCTGACAGTGTCAACAGCACTGTAGTGGTAGCAAAACTTTCAAATACAGGTTTATTTTGTCTGTTAAGAGTTCAAAATCTAGTGTTTCGATACCACCTGATAAAAGAAAACTCTCGAGATCGTTTAAATATAGGACAAAGAATACAGGGGAAAGATTCTCACCCTGTCGAATACCACGCGCGCTTGCAAAAAAGGTCTCGCCATTAATTTTATCTTAAGACATAATGGTTTCATGCATATTAGTTATAATTCGGATTTATTTTTTTAATCAATAAAATTAAATAGTAATTTGCGCCACAATCCAACTCGACAAATGGAATCAAACGCTTGCGAAAAGACTTTAAATGCGCAGAAAATGTTTTGTTTTCTACTTTTTAATGTTTCAGTTAAAGAGCTCAATACAAATATATGGTCAGATGTGGCATATCCTTTACGAAAACCGGCATGGGTTTCTACAAAACTTTCGTTATTATCGAGAAAAAATGTCTATTAATTATTTGAAATGGTAGTAAAAAAGCTTTTCTAAGTAGCTTAGTATGGTTATAGTTCTATGGTTTTGTACGAGTTTCGAATCGCCTTAATTTTTGTAAATAGGTCGAAGAGTATCCTCCAACATAGAGTTGGGGATAATGCTTGATACAACAGGTAAATAGGTGTTCATAAATCGGAAGAAAGAGTTCTTTTGTATAGTTTATATATTTGTTTATTATGTTGTCTTCACCATTTAAAATTTCGAAGCTTTCCGTGGTACACAATGAGTATTCGATGGCAGATTTATGCCCCCGAAAGTTTTGTGCCCCCGTCCCTTTATCTTTACACAATATCCCTTTACCTATAAAAAAGCTTGTTAGACTTACTTGTGCCAACCAACCAGTACCCTGTATTACTATTTTTAGCATCTTGCGAAACTCTAAGAGGGATGTTAAACTAACGACGGCGGTTCGGGCCTCAGACACAATGACGGCCTCTTCGTAAAACTTTAACCAGTGGGTTGGGGCTTGACGATATGTCTTTTGCTTAGCCCGCCGTGGTTCAATTATTGATTTTCATTTACTCTGGCACACAGTAGGATTAGCCATGAGTACTCGTTTTTGTTATCATAGTGATTAATTTTGTTTTTATGTTTTCGCTTTGATGCATTGACTGAGTTGGGAGCCTTTATGCGAACCGATTGTTTTATATATTTCTGTATTAAGAATAGCATCGGGACCCGGGTGAAGTTGTCTAGCTGTAAAAGTGCTTTACCTCCCCCTCCTCCGCCCCCCCCCCCCCCCACCCTGGTGGTTTATTCTACTGACCGTTCTAAGGCGGTGGTCCCAGTGTTAGTCTTTCTCTTTGTTGCTTTGTGGTTTATTCTACGAGGCGATTTGTTTTAGTTTGCCGGATGTTATTTTGTTTTTGTGTTTTTCAGTCTTTTGAGCTTTGGGATTACTCAATCCTCAATGAGTCGTTCATTAAAAAGTGACGTAGCTTTCAGAATCGTTTTGAGTCTTTGATGAACTTCTGCACTGTTAAAAAGATTGTACTGTTCGTGTCAATAGAAAGTGAACTATAATCAAATAGCAGGGTATCCAATGATACATAACATATTGGAGTAAGAGAGTTTGATATTTCGATTCGTGGCTGACGGTACAGGCGGCATTGCATAATGTTCAGCATTTTCAACATTGCGATACCTGCAGAGAGGTGAATCAGTCAAATTGCTGAGAAATATATCGTAATTAAGTGAGCTACATTTAGTCCGTAGACGGGTGTGCAGTATTTGTATTTCTCGCTCTCCAACATAAGAGAATTTCGGTATGAAAGAAGTAGGCTGATTCAGCTGATATTTGGAAGAGGTGACAGTTGAGCAGTTTCTGTGCTCTTCCGGAAGAGAGTTCCATTCTGTTATCGCAGATGGTAAGAAAGAGTTGAAGTACTGGCTTGTTCGAGAGTTACCTGCCCTAATATCACTTGCGTTTCTTAGTTTATAGCGAGATGCTTCCGTAACAGTCGAGGGGACGAGGGAAGATAAGTAATGCGGCGTCAAATTACTAACCATTTTGTAGAAGAGAGTAAGTTTTTGTTTGCTCCTCCTAGTTTCTAAGGTATCCCACCCTATTTCTCTGTTCAAGTTTCAATAGATACTAATTTTGCAATTCGAGCTGCTTCTATCTGAATCTTTTCGAGGTCATCTTTTTCATACTGCATGCAGTTGTCCCAAATTTTATTACCATATTGTAAGATAAGTCTAATAAAAGTATAGATTATTTATAGTGATTTCCGATCTACTGTCCTTTCGACATCACTCGAAAAGGCGTTTTTTTTCTTAATGTTTTAATTTAAAGAAAATATTATGTTCTGATTGAACTTATCTTATCAGACCCCATTTGTCTTTTCTGTTTCTGTGTTTTGTTTTCAAATATGTACCCAAAAATTAAATTTACGTCCAAACATTGGTCTGACCTATGCAATTTCTAAAGTAAAGTGATTTTTTTGGTAGTTTTGTCTAAGAAAATATTTTTATTTCTTTTGCTGAATTTGAGTTATTGATATTTCACAAAAACCATGTGAAAATTTCAGAAAAATTGAACAACCGGAACTTGTTGAAAATCTGCCTCCAAATTACCCTACAGATTTCTACATAATTTGCAGTCAGTTTTACTATATGAAAAAGTGAAAATATTTGATTTTCTAAAAACATATGACTAGAATGAAACGTCTTGTATATTCGCGTAGGTAGTTACGACAAATGGTTTTGCATTTAATCATGACAAAAGTTTGCAAATTTACTTCTTCTGTGTAAAGCGCCAAGCAAAAACAAGCCTTTTCTTCGATATATCATATGTGTGTGCCAAGAGGCATGATTACTGAGGTATATGCCAAGGTGTTTATGCTTTTCGACTTCCTTAATTTGCGCTTTAACATATATAGGAACGATATACTGGTTTGATGAATTTTCTGCTTATTAAAAGAGATTCAGTTTTTGCAGGGTTGAACTTTACGAGCCAAGTTTTGGCCTACTGTGCTATTTTTTTCCGAGATCAGAATTTAATGCTGCAGCTGCGGTGTCAGGATTTACTTTTTATTTTAAATTGTTTTAATATGCGGGAAGATGACGACAGAAAGGAAAGAAAGAAAAGAAAAAAAAAAAAAAAAAAGAAAAAAAAAAGAAACTGCTTTGTGAATCGATAACGGCTTTCATTGTAATCTTTTAATCAAACTTAATTAAGAAATAGATCAGCTCTAGCAGTGATTTGTTGAGTAATTTGGAGGTCAGTTGTAAAGAAGACCAAATCCCTAGCGCGGAGCGCGTGTGATTTATCTACTTACATGTACAACTGGCCGACAAACTGTGATTTATTACTCAACAAAGCACGCACAAGAGCTGATCTATTTCGATTCTAATAAATAAAAAAGAGACGAAAAAAGTAATTGTATCCTTCAGAAGATTCTTCCAACTTTCAGTCATCGCATAAAGAAATCCCGCCAACAGTTTTGACTGTACCGCTGATGTTTAAATGCATTTCTAACGTTGTTGACTCGAGAAATCGACGTTAGACCGCCTAACGTCGTGGCAACGAAGACTGGCGTCAGCAAAGTGTCAAACTGACATCGGAACGGCGCCAGATAGCGTCGCGCGCTTCCGCCCATATATTTGTTGCAGAAAAGGCGCGCTGTGTTAGAATAAAGTGTTTAAACTGGTGTGATCCATACCGTTAACCATTCTTTACGCGAGGTGTGAAAATACGCGCTCTTAGCAAACAGTTTTAATTATCTCGTTAGTATATTTACCTGTTTTAAATAGTGTATTAAATTTGTCGGTTGATCCTTTGACATTGTTGGTGAACAACGGCGGTAAAAGGTAAAATGGAATCCAAAATTGTAATAATTTGCATATATTTTGTATCCAGAAAAACCTTCACACGACGATGATAGGGCTATATAAACGAAAATAAATAAATAAATATATAAATAAATAAATAAATAAATAAATAAGAAAAGTAAAACAAAATATTGTAGTGTAACAAGTTCTAGCCACACCTCCCCGAGTGGCCATTTTAAGACCAGGTGCCGGCCCAGAACAAAGGATAAGTTATTCTAAGGCTGACGTGACAGGGCGATGTCAGGTGTCTGAGTTGTTTCTTAAATTACGTTATAGAACAAACGTTGTTAAAATGTTGCTCTTATCCGCTATATATTTTAAACCTTTTATGCCGAATAGATTATTCTATCTTTTCTCTTCCGACCGGTCCATTTAAAAAAATAAGGGGTATCTGGATAGGTTTTAAATTATGCGGCAGACTGCATGCCTAGTCATCAACCCAATCATTGTTGATGGCTATGCTTCACTCTTAAATTGACGAAGGCGGTTCGGGCCTCAGACTCAATGGCGGCCTCTTCGTAAAACTTTAACCAGGGGGTTGGGGCTTGATGATATGTCTTTGGCTTGGCCCGTCGTGGTTCAACTATTGGTTTTCATTTACTCTGGCACACAGTAGAATTAGCCATGAGTACTCGTCTTTCTTTGTCATAGTGATTAATTTTATTTTTATGTTTTTCGCTTTGATGCACTGAGTTGGGGGGTCTTTATGCGAACCGATTTTTATGTATTTCTGAATAAAGAGTAGCATTGGGACCCAGGGTGATGTTGACTGGCTGTAAAAGTGCTTTAAACCCCCGGTGGTTTTTCTACTGACCGTTCTAAGGCGGTGGTCCAGGTGTTAGTCTTACTTTTTGTTGCTTTGTGGTTTATTCTACGAGGCGATTTGTTTAAGTTTTGCCTTGTGTTATTTTGTTATTGTGTTTTTCAGTCCTTTGAGCATTGCGATTACCTAGCTTTGGGAAGAGAGAGGTAATCTTTAGAGCTTTTCGTACATTTGTTTGATTTGCGCTTGTTTGGTTTTGTCTGTTTCCTCTTCCTCTTGGTGTCTAGCAATAGCTGCGGCTTGTGATTGTGGCACCCCCCTGGACTTTTCTCTTACCTTTTTTACAATAACCATGTTTCATAGAAATTCCTGTATTTAAAGCGAACAGTGTAGACCGCTTTCTGCGGCGTCTGATCAGGGTCTACCTGTTTGCTAATGCCTTTTTATGAAACGACATGCTTAGCACTCTGAATAAATGGGTTAAATGGGTTATTGCTCCTTATAAATGTCTCATCTCCCTACTGTCTTTTAAAGATGATTAAATAAAAATTAGGAGACGTTATGCTACCTATGTAGCTAGTAAATTTTATCTAATTAATGTATATGCGGAGAAATGACTAGGGGGGGGGGGGGGGGGGGGGGGCGAAACGACCAGGGATGGAACGTGTTGGGGGCGAAACGTCTAGAGGAAAAAGTGGTTTGGGGGGGGGGGGATGCGGGGTGGGGAGGGGGGTGCGAAACGACTCGGAACCTGCTTGTAACGGTCTCGCAATAGAAATGACTTTGCTTTCCTCTTTGGTTGCACGCCGGCGGGTCGGGCCTTAGACTCTATGACGGCTCCGGCCTAAAGACTTTAAATTAGTTGATTGGTGCCTGATGCTCTGGCTCAGGTCGGGCCCACCGGAATCCAACTGTTGGTTTTCTTTTCCTTCAGCATTTCAATTAATTTTTACTGTCGAGTCCTAATCGTTGTTTCATCTCTGTATTCGTTTGATTTTTATGCTCTCGGTTATGTTGCACTGATGAGTTAGAAACCCTTCACGCGGACTGAACAACTATCTTGTTTATACCACGACAGAACTAAGGTTGAGAGTTGTGGCCACGTAAAATCTATTTTTAATTCCCCCATTAAGGTTTTTACCGACCATTCCAAGGAAGTGCTTCTGCTGCGGTTTACTAATTGTATGTCTTTGCATGTATGTCCTGATGATTTTTTTTATTTTGGATAGCCGTTTGGCCAATATTTTGGGAAAGAAAGTGTCCTGTTTGTTTTCTGCTTGTAGTGTTTTGATTGTGGTGCCGTATATTGTATTGTCCCTCGTAAGTCTTTAACATGCATGTTGAGGAGAATCGACGCGTATTTCTTCATGTCCATAATTTATAAACCTTTGTTGACGAACTACACTGGGTAAGAATGTATGAAGACGAAACATAATAAACGATGTAATTTCCGCAAACTAAAATGTTTATCAAAATTCCATAAAATACACGCCGTTTTACAAAACCGTCAATGCTAATTATATTCAGACATCAACTGTACAGATTGATTTAACGCGAGTTGGGTGTATATTTAGTGTATTTTACCTGTTAGTATATACATGTGTACTATACGCTTAACAGAACTTACAGTTGCTTGGCAAAACTCTAAACCAGTATCATGCAAAATGCATGCGTTTCTACAAAATGCAATTAGTTTTGCATTGCTATATATCGGTTTTGAATGAACCAATATCCAAGCTTTATATATACAAAACTTAGCAGTATATCTTTCCGATGCTAAGGTTAAGTTTTTTTTTAGCAAGATACAGGAATTGAAAACCCAACTAAAAAGGTGACAGAAATGGACTGGACGTTTTTAGAATAGCGAATGCGATTTTCTCTGGAATAAGGAGGTGACAGGAATAGTCTTCACAGCACGTTAAAAAGATACACTATTTTTAAGTAACAGGGAAGTGGCGTTTTGGAGAAAATTCTTTCAGGAGTAAAAAAAAAACAAACAAAAAACAAAAAAAACAACAAAAAAAAACAAGACGGTGTTGAAGTTATCCTATAGAAGATTCTGATGATATTGCTTCAAATATTATTAATCAACAGCCAGCGATTCTTCCAGGGAATTAAAGTCTCTATATAAATGCAGTCATTTATAACACTAAATGTCAGTTTTCTTGGTTTCAAGTTTTAACACCATTCAGATAACAGGGAAAATAGTTCAATATACTTTTGTCATAGTGGGGCTTCAGATTGGCTTTGGCTTTGGCAAGACAATCCCCAGTATTCATATAGATGCATTTGAACGCATTTTTTTTACTTTCTTACTTACAGTATTACTCTAACAGTAACTGTAAATGGGAAGTGTTAAGAAAACCAGGTCTATGCATAATTTTGTACGCAAAATATTGGCTTGAAAGCCTGTTAATTTGGTCTAATAATTGGTTGAATGGTTATAACATTTATAAAAACGGTTTTAAGATTGTGAGATTAAATTAATTGGCTCTCTTTCCATGAAAAAAAACCACATTGTTTTTCTTTGTTAAGGAAAACGAAACAAAACAAAACAAAAAAGCCCCTCTCCTCTCATTGAAAATCAAATGGTTCATCCCTAAATAGGTGAGCATTTGAAATAAGTTAATTGCAATAGTTTATAATTCGATATCTTTATGGTCTGTTTAGTGTTTTTATGCCGCTTTTACACAGAAACTGAACTACAGCATTCATTTTTAACAATCATTACTTCTAAACTAGACATCGAGTTCAGTTTACTCCTCAAAATCACGAGTTTTACCAAGAAAAGAAACTTTCTTTCTGTTGACGATTTTACGAAATGTAATGAATTAAAAATAATAAAAAAAAGATTTTTTTTTGGAAACAAAGAACACACTACGGATTAGAAAATGGGAGTCTCGGTTTTATTGAGAGTCTTTATGAGCAGTAATGAAGTTTGCAACACAGCTTACGCCCTCTAGCGTTGTAATAAAGGCATTATAATAAATTTGTAATAAAGAAATATCACATAGCTGAAAAACAATCCCGCCTTTCGCGAGGTTCAAACCCGGTCTGCCCGGATAATAATCCAATGCTCTAAGCAAAGAGCCAAAGAGTGGAATCCCTGACGCAGTTGTCAGAGATTGTATACCTAAAAGCTATGCGTAATCAAGGCAGATAATCGAAGGTAGGAGTATTAGGCCGTAACAATGAAAGTGTTGCCATAATAAAATTGCTTTAATCTGGTATAACCTATACAAAGGTTGCTGAGCAGTTTGTATTAGTTGCACACAAGTTAAGGTACAATATTTCGGTAGGCAGCAAGGCAAGACCAGGGATTGGGGAAAGCATCCCAGCTAGGATTCTACGTAAATCTACATCGGGCCGTCATCGGCCCGTCAGCTACCGTGACGGGCAGATGACGGCCCGATATAGATTTACGTAGAATGCTGACTGGGATTATAGGGTAACTCCAGATAAGTGTCGGCACCCGAAAATATTTTCTTTTGCCACAAAAAGTGTTTCTCATTAGACTGGTCTTAATATAAGACAATTCTAATGAGTACTCAAAATATATATTTCATGGATTAATAAAAAATACTTTGTCAAAAGTTAAAAAATATTTTATCTGGATCTTTATGCATGAGGTTTAGCATGGGGATTTGTTGTATTTAAGTTTTAAATCTTAAGGCCAGATTACATTTTGTCTCAGAGTTGTTATGGAGGAGTATTCGATGATAATTCTGGAATAAATTCTGGAATAATATCCTTTATTCCTCTCCATAAAACAGATGTTGTGGGTACTCATTAGAAGCAGCTTGCCAAAGCACTTCTAATGAGTACCCATAACATGTTTTTATGGGGAAATCAGAAGAATTATATCAGAAATTTAACATTCCTCTGCTCAGTGAACAGATTATCATTTAAATTGTTTACCCTAAATTTGTGACAAATATTAAAGCTCTTTACCATACTTTTACTAAAGTTTAAAAAAGTTAATTTTATTACCTATAGAAGGTCTAAAAATATTGTTGTAATCCTGAGAGTGTTGGACTCAATAAAACAGTCTCGAATTCTTTTGTCTAGATGCCAAGGATTGGAGTCTGAATTTTAGGCTGGGTCCACAGATTGGCACTTCTTAAGTGTTGGATGGATGTAGTTTACTTCGCTCAGCAGAACGGAATATGATTAAACAAGATGACCGACAACACTGGCTTGATTAGAAGGATTAGTCAGAAATCTTGAGTAGAAAACCACACTCGAGCTTACCAGCAAACAAATCTAACTCTTTTTTGCTAAAATGAGTGAATTAACAATTAAATAAATGGTCCTGCTATATTTTGTTATTTTTCCCTTTTTCTACATATTTAAAACACAAAGCAAATTACATAAAATATTACTAAGTTTCAAGAACCCTTAGAAATGTCAAAATAACAAAAAATATTTCTGAATTTCAGAATAACTATGTTTTCAGAAATATAAAATAAATTTACAATTTGATGAAAATTGCAAAACTGCAAAGTTCGAAAAATGATGAAAAATCTCCAAAAGGCTGAAAATCCAAATATCTACTAAATAAATTTTCCACCCTTTTCTCTAAAATCAAATAATTCCAATAACTTTACTAAGTTTCGAGAACCCTTAGAAATGCCAAAATAACCAAAAATGTTTCTGAATTTCAGAATAACTATGTTTTAAGAAATATTAAATAAATTAACAATTTGATGAAAACTGCAAAGTTCGAAAAATGATGAAAAATCTCCAAAAGGCTGAAAATCCACCAAATATCTACTACATAAATTTTCCACCTTTTTCTCTAAAATCAAATAATTCCAATAATTTTGAGGGGGTGGTTGGGTGAAGCGAAGGTGTCGTGTAACTTATGTCACTGGGAAGTCTAACTAAGATTAGCTTATAGTTGAGCAAGGCATGCTGTCCTTGCAGCAGGTAAGGGAAGAGGGGTAGAATGTTATTACATTGTATTTCTTCGGTTTCTTCACTTCATAAATTTTCCTCTTTCTTCTCTGTCCCTTCTCTTTCATCTTTACTACTATCTCTTCTGTCCCTTTTCTCGCTTTCTCTGGGAGACAATTCAAAATGACCCACAAGGGCTGACGTGTCGTTAAACCCCAACACAATCAAATCCAATATTTTTTTATGTGGTCATGCCTAAATCAGCCAATGCAAAGCAGGACAGATGTAGAGGGTAAATGAAGATGTGAATGGACCTGAGCTTTTTTACTCACCCAGTACTGCATGTACCTGCCAACCGCAGCAGATTAATGGAATAGTCCAATAAAATTAACAGTTGTATGACGAAAATATGCATTAAATAAACAGCTGTTACAATAGCAACATTACTGAACATGTAAGTTGTTACGCCCTAGGCGGCCAAGACGCACCAGGGGTGACTTCCAATTTGATAAAGCTCCGGGTTGGGCAATGCCTAACTGTACTACTACACAGAAGATTCTAACGAAGTTAGAATTTTACAATATTTTTTTACATATACTATTTACAACACATATAATAATACAGACATTAACATTACAATACTTCACACACAAATTGACGCAAATCTCTTCACGTTGGCATGGTTGGGGAGCTATACTGGTATATTACTAGATTAACCTGGCTTGGTTCATCAATTTAATACACTCAGTATATACCCAACCAAATGAGGATAACTCTATGAGCCAATGTGAAGAGATTGCCTCCCTTGACTATATTTCTATGGCGCCTTTATTTTAATTTTTTAATTTTTATAATTTTATTTTAATTATTTATTGAGCTCATTTTAATTTATCATTTGACACATTTCTCTATTTAGTTACATCCATAATAATTTTCTTTTATGTCGGAATCACTTGAACGCCGACTGGTTAACACTTCCGGCTGTTGACCAATTCGCACTAGATTCTTGTTTGGCGGTCTCTGCTCGCCCACGACTGGAATCTAGGTACTGCCTCTCACATTGAGAGCAACTGTCCTTGGAAAGTCATGAAAGGACACAGCTAAAAATAAACAAAAGACAGACTAAGGACATGTTCTATAATAACCTAAGATGAAGCCTGCAAATATTCTACCCATTATTCTACAATGACGCACGTCACCGTATACAGTGAGTGACGTCACTGACGTCGCGGCTGAATATCCGACGCCATGATAGACCCTTTACTGACGTCGACGTGACTCGACGTGACTCATCCGCGATCTCTATCCTATTAACTACGTCGACGCTGAGCGCTCGCTGACCGTTGGCAACGTCATCCACTTAACGTCATAACATCATATGCAAGCTCCGTTTCCATACATACACAAATGATAATCATGTGTTAATGACAATCTGGGACATGACATTTCAAATGTCTCAACCCTAAATGTCACTGACATTACTAATTTCAAACGCCTCCGACTTCCGGATAATGATCAGAGGGAGAGTAATTGAATCAACTCCAACTATTATAAAATCGGTGCCCTGATCAGACGAAATCGGAACACTTATAATATTATATATATTACACATTAATTCCTCCTAAATTTTCCTCCTACCTTGTAACAGTGATTATCTAGACGGAATAATACACATTTACAATCTTTCTAAGAATCATTAAATTATCTATTAAACTTAGAAAGAAAACAACTTTGCGTATGTGTGTGGATGTGCATGTCTGTATGTTCGTGCGTATGTTTGCGTATTGCGTATGCGTATGTAAACCTAAATTTCTGGCCTACGCGATTCTTATGGTACCGTGCATTTTACATTGACTATTCCGATCCCGCACTGTTTTTTTTATTTGCATAAACTAAATTACACCTTGCGCCTGCTGCTTCAAAAAAAAACAACAAAAAAACAACAACAAAAAAGAAAACCCAAAAAAACTGGTCAGTCCGCACATGCCAGCGCGGCCTGCACAGTGTCCCCGACAGCAGTTACAATTCTCCCACCATGAGAAATTCCGACCAGACTGCACAGCATTCCTGAAATAACCCAGGTAACATATGCAGATTCGGACTAGCGTGCGCTGCAGTATATAGTTTTTATTATATACAAAGTAATGAAATAGAGAATTATTAATGAAAATAAAATGCATATTTCGAAAAAGTTATATTTTCACTAGTGAAAATATAAAACATATTTTCACTCCTCTGAGCAGCGAAAAATATAAGATCTGGAACTACTTTTTTTTCTTATTTACATTGATGGTCAAGATTTGCATGATTTGCATCTCTTCTATCGAAAGTGATGTATATAATAAAAAGAAAATTCAAATGTTTGGAGTGAATATGACTTATTTCATCGAGTGAAATGAAAAAATGTATATTTCATTCGTGCCTTCGGCATATACATTTTTCACTTCGGCACTCATGAAATATACATTTTTTCACTTCACTCGATGAAGTAAAAGTCATATTCACTCCAAACATTTGAATATCCTCTATATAGGTTTACTATTCAGACACGGACACTTTCCTGCGTTTGAAATTTGAACAGAAAAACCTACAAACAATAAAATAATATTAATATAAATTTACGACTCACCGAACTGTCCAATTATAATACTAACGGATCTTTTGCGTTGTCTAGTTGTCTTTCGAATTGGACTGTATCGGTGAGTTTATATATATACTCTTGCCACGCATCAATTGCACGATATGCGGGATTTTGCAAATATTTAGCGACTTTCTCGCTTTTTACGATTTGCAACCAGTTTAACCATATTAAAGTCGCGTAGATTTTATATCACGCTATTATTAATAACAAATGGTCCGACTGTAGAAAATGGACCCTACTTAAATATACAAAACTTGGTCAGCTTGCATTACAGTCTGCTCTGGGTCGTAACATAAGTTCCAAATTAAAATCATAGCTCCAGATAAGGCACTTTTCAACCGAAATGTATATATATTTTCCCTATTTGTCTGTGAAAGAATAAATTGTGGGCACTCATAAGAAGCGCATTGTCAAGGCAATTCTAATGAGTACCACAACGTATGTCTTGTGGAGAAATAAGAAAATTTCATGTGGCTACCCCTCTTATCTGGAGCAATGAAAATATCTCATTAAAAGCAGTTAAAGGCCATTACACAGTCAATAAATTGCAACAATACCTGCTTGGCCTAATTTGGTAATAGAATCTTCCATATTAAGCAGAGAAAAGTCACAGACATTTATCAATAAAATTAAGTTTTCTGGAACTTTAAAAACTTACCAAAATATGACAATAAAGTGCAGTGTACTTGCAGAATTACCTATGAAAACTGACGCATAAACGCTTTGTAGGAATTACATATTTCTCAGTAGTTATATTTCTTGACCTACATAGCATTCCCATTTACCCTCTGCAGAGGTGTTTTACCTGCAATTTTGTCTTATACCCCTAAAATTGAATTTTTTTTAAATAATGCAATACACTGGGGGTACAAAGATAAGAAAAGAGGACAGATTTACCCTCCCCCCTCCCACCACCATCACCACTCGTTTTAAAATGAATTTGGAACCCAACTATGACAAGAGAACACACTACTTAAACATGGCCAGAGTATGTGACAAACAAAAAGATCCCTTAATGAAAAACTTGAACAAAGATCGAGATATGTAAAAGATTTCTTAACTAATCATAGCCGGCCTCGATGGCTCAGTTGGATGCGCGTCCGACTGGTGATCAAGAGGTTGCGGGTTCGACCCCGCCGGGTCGGCAACATTCTTTCGTGGAGATGTGATTATGAAATATTTTCTACGGTCATTCTCTCCCTTCCGCTGATTCAAGAAGGGCAGTTGTCAGTTTCTGGCGAAGAATGTGCACAATACTGGTTAACCGCTTAGAGGACTAAGCCTGCCCAGTAAAAGTGTGGTTAGGTAAACTGACTGCGCTCGACATGACCCCATTGGGTTGACTGGGCCGTAAAACCTCAACACAAACAAATAACTAATCATAACAATCACAACACTTGAACTTTCAGGATATTTGTTTCAAGTGTCAGTTCATACATGTAAGAATATTTTAGTAAATTAAACATTCAAGTATTTTTTCTCCAAAATTACTGTAACTAAAATATGACCAAAACTCAGGTCCTTCTCAATACTAAGTGGCAAACTCAGATATATGATGTCTGATCTTGGTCTACAGTGTTTGCCCAGATCTAAAAGAGCTTTTCAGATATAACAGAAGCCTGTGTATTATGGCTTTGCTATCTGAGAGGAGTATTAAGAAATGTTTTTTTTTTTTCTTTCTTATTTCTCAATGTAAGCAATGTGGATACTCATAGAAATAGCTTTACTGAGACAATGCCAGTGAATACCCATGGAACCTGTTTTCACAGAGAGATAAGAAAAATAACAAATGTAGAAATGTTTGAACAATTTTTCCTACTGTCTACTTTCAGGACACCCACAAAAGAAGGCAAAGTATCTGACCCAAAGTGATAACAATGATAACCCGGAAAGAAAGCGACAGACAAATGACATCAGTGCCAATGAACAGCTAAACACCTTGATGACTGAGTGCTGTAAAAATGATGCCAACACAGGAACATCAGTATTTCGGGTCAACTTATTCAACAGAGGCTCTAAAGTGTGGAAAACACTTGGGACTAAGTAATTTTAAGGTCAAACCTTAGGATTTCAGTAACATGGACTCATCTCCCTTACCAATGACTCATGGGGAAAATAAGAAAAGTTGGAGGAACAGTAAACTGTTCGTGGAATGGGTTAGGACTGTGGATTGCGTATATATGGACAGGGTAGAAAAATCCTGTTGTTTGTGGACAATGCTCCTTTTTATCCGCTGTTGAATTTTAACAATGTACATGTGTTGCCTTAACCTATGGACCAAGGCATTGTTCAGGCTGTGAAACTTAAGGTGCATATTCTTACTCAGATAGAAATGTCTACAAAGTGTGGCTCGAAACTGTTTAAGAATGTCAATGTTCTAAATACAATCCGGTTGGTGAGGCGGTAGGCATGTGGAGAGTTTATTGGTTGACCTCAGCGTTGGCGTGACACTTTCTCGTCTTGTTTTTTTTTTCCAAATTTTCATGGATATATATTTGGGACATACCAAAGAACTGTTTAGATTCTGGCAACCTTGACCTAATTTTCAAGGTCACATCTGTAGAAAAATTGAAAAGTCATGAGTATGGGACATCTGTTTGTCTGAGAATACCATTACTAGTTACTTAGAGTCAATTTAGTGATACACGTGCTAATATATATGAACCTGTTCTGTGGATTTATTTTTCATACCTATATGTGAGGTTATGTTTCTTCATTAAAACTTATGTTATGAGTACTCATTAAAACCAGTTTTAGTGACGTGGTTCAAATGAATACACATGTTTGATTTTGTGGACAGAAAAACAAAAGCCATCATACCTAGAGCTATGGTTTTTATGCCTAGAGCTATGATTTTAATGGAAAAGCGTGCTAAAATAGTTTTCCAAGGATTATCTTACTATTTTATTTAGTTTAAGTTGGACTTTATAATGCTTTAACAGTGGAATATTCTTCTTTTAATATCATGGACATTCTTTTCAATTTTATATGGATTTTATACGGTGTCTTAAAATACAAGGGTGATTAATATTCAGATTAAAAATCTAGTCTTAGGAGAGCTCTTGATCAAGTGTTTCTTTAGGTTTAAGAAAGTATCTTCTTGATCATAGGTCTAGATAACAGTGAGTATCAGGTGAATATTTTTCTTATTTCTCCATGAAAACATATGTTGCTGGTACTTATTAGAAGCACCGCACCGAGTAATGAAGTGCCCGACTGGGGCACTTCAAATGAGTACCTTTAAGTTGCAACATATGTTTTGATGGATAAAAAAGAAAAAAAAAACATCAATGCATTTGGATTGCAAAAAAAAAAAAAAAAAAAAAAAAAAAAAAAAATCTTATCAAGAGCTATTGTATAGATATTTTTCTGCTTTCTCCACAAAAAACTTATTTTGTTGGTACTCATTCGAAGTACCACAATGTTTTCGCAAATAGTAGAAAAAATCTGGAAAGCAATTTTATCTACAGCTCTGGCCTGAGTTTTTGTTACAAAAACTTGCCGAGTATTTACAGTTGGACTCATTTTTATTCTTATACCACCAGCAAACTCTGTGTGTGTGTGTGTGTGTGTGTGTGTGTGTGTATGTGTGTGTATGTGGGGAGGGAGGAGTGGGGTGGCGTATACTGTTTTCACGCTGTCCGTCCTTTTGTTACGTTTTAGTTTCTGCCCACAATGTTTTCGCAAAGAGTAGAAAAAAATGTGAAAAGCAATTTTATCTACAGCTGTGGCCTGAGTTTTTGTTACAAAAACTTGCCGAGTATTTACAGTTGGACTCATTTTTATTCTTATACCCCCAGCAAACTCTGTGTGTGTGTGTGTATGTGTGTGTGTGTGTGTGTGTGTGTGTGCGTGTGTGTGTGTGTGTGTGTGTGTGTGTGTGTGTGTTGGGGAGGGAGGGATGGGGGTGGCGTATACTGTTTTCACGCTGTTCGTCCTTTTGTTACGTTTTAGTTTCTGCCCACAATGTTTTCGCAAAGAGTAGAAAAAAGTGTGAAAAGCAATTTTATCTACAGATCTAGTCTGAGTTTTTGTTACAAAATCTTGCCGAGTATTTACAGTTGGACTCATTTTTATTCTTATCCCCCCCAGCAAACTCTCTCTCTCTCTCTCTCTCTCTCTCTCTCTGTGTGTGTGTGTGTGTGTGTGTGTGTGTGTGTGTGTGTGTGTGTGTGTGTGTTGGAGAGGGAGGGGTCGGGGTGGCGTATACTGTTTTCACGCTGTCCGTACTTTTGTTAAGTTTTAGTTTCTGCTTCTTTTCAAATAATTTAAGGAATCTTTTCATATTTTGCATAAATGTTGATATTGATAAGATGTTGCTATTGCACAAAAATAAGGGCCTAGGGGTCAATTCATTTAGAATTATTTCCCTTTGTAATTCTTAAGAAGTTGTTTTGGTAAAAGGGAAATTCTTAAGAAGCTGTTTTTGTTTATTATTCTATTCTATACTATTTTATTGGTTTCTGCTTCTTACCTTGCTAAACAATTTCAGTAATCTTTTCATATTTTGCATAAACGCTCACATTGATAAGGTGTTGCTGATAGACAAAAATAAGGGCCTAGGGTTTAAGTCCTTTAGAGTTATTACCCTTTGTAATTCTTGAAAAGGTATTTTGGTTTCTGCTTCTTATATTGCTAAATAACTTTAGGATTCTTTTGTTATTTTGCATAAACGTTGATATTGATGAGGTGTTGCTGTTAGACAAAAATAAGGGCCTAGGGATAAATTCCTTTAGACTAATTTCCCTCTATAATTCTTGAAAAGGCGTTTTGGTTTCTGCTTCTTATCTTGCTTATTAATTTCAGGAATCTTTTCATATTTTGCAAAAACGTTGGTATTGATAAGGCGTTGCTGTTAGACAAAAGTAAAGATCTAGGGGTTAATTCTTTAAAAGTTATTTCCCTTTGCAATTTTTGAAAAGGCATTTTGGTTTTCTGTTTATTTTTATTATTCTTATCTTGCTAAATAATTTCAGGAAGCTTTTCATATTTTGCATAAGCATTGATATTGATGAGGTGTAGCTTTTAGACAAAAAAGGGCCTAGGGGTCAATTCCTTTACAGGTATTTCCCTTTGTAATTATCGAAAAGCAGTTTTGGTTTCTGCTTCTTATCTTGCTATATAATTTCAGGAATCTTTTCATATTTCGCATAAACGATGTTATCGATGAGGTTTTGTTGTTACACAAAATAAGGGCCTATGGGGTTTATTCCTTTAGAGTTATTTCCCTTTGTAATTCTTGAAAGGGCGTTTTGGTTTCTGCTTCTTATCGTGCTAAATAATTTCAGGAATCTTTTCACATTTTGCATAAATGTCGATATTGATAAGGTGTTGCTGTTAGAAAAGAAAGGGCCTAGAGATAATCCCTTTCCTAAAGTTATTTCCCTTTGTAATTCTTGAAAAAACATTTGTTTCTGCTTCTTAGTTTGCTAAATAATTTAGGAAATCTTTTCATATTTTGCATAAATGTTAATATTGATGAGACGTAACTGTCAGAGAAAAATAAGGACCTAAGGATTAATTCTTATATAGCTATTTTCCCTTTCTTATTCGTGTTTTGGTGTCTGATTATTATCTTGCTAAATGATTTAAGGATTATTTTTTCTTATTTTCCGTAACTGCTGATATTGTTGAGATGTTCCTGTTAGCGAAAAATAAGTGCTTAAGGGTTAATTTCTCAAGAGTTATCTTGCTAAATAAGTTCAATCTTTTGACGTTTATTATATCTTGTTGTTATTCTTGAAAAGGCATGTTGGTTTAACGAGCGTTAAGTTAGCATCTGGTTCACGGTTCATTATTCACGGTTCGGGATTCAGCGTATGGTTCAGTATTCAGGATATTATTCAAAATACGAGCTGCAGCGTCTGGTTCATTATTCAGGGTATTATTCAAAACACGACCTGCAGCGTCTGGTTCAGGATTCAGCATATTATTCAAAATACGAGCTGCAGCATCTGGTTAATTATTCAGGGTATTATTAAAAAATGGTCAGGATATTATTCAGCATATGGTTCAGTATTCAGGGTATTATTGAAAAAACGACCTGCAGCGTCTGGTTCAGGATTCAGGGTATTATTCAAAATACGAACTGCAGCGTCTGGTTCATTATTCAGGGTATTATTCAAAACACGACCTGCAGCGTCTGGTTCAGGATTCAGCGTATTATTCAAAATACAGGCTGCAGCGTCTGGCTCATTATTCAGGGTATTTTTCAAAACACGACATGCAGCGTCTGGTTCAGGATTCAGCGTATTATTCAAAATACGAGCTGCAGCATCTGGTTCATTATTCAGGGTATTATTCAAGAATGGTCAGGATATTATTTAGCGTATGGTTCAGTATTCAGGGTATTATTGAAAATACGAACTGCAGCGTCTGGTTCAGGATTCAGGGTATTATTCAAAATACGAACTGCAGCGTCTGGTTCATTATTCAGGGTATTATTCAAAACACGACATGCAGCGTCTGGTTCAGGATTCAGCGTATTATTCAAAATACGAGCTGCAGCATCTGGTTCATTATTCAGGGTATTATTCAAAAATGGTCTGGATATTATTCAGCGTATGGTTCAGTATTCAGCGTATTATTGAAAATACGACCTGCAGCGTCTGGTTCAGGATTCAGGTATTATTCAAAATACGAACTGCAGCGTCTGGTTCATTATTCAGGGTATTATTCAAAACACGACCTCCAGCGTCTGGTTCAGGATTCAGCGTATTATTCAAAATACAAGCTGCAGCGTCTGGTTCATTATTCAGGATATTTTTCAAAACACGGCCTGCAGCGTCTGGTTCAGGATTCAGCGTATTATTCAAAATACGAGCTGCAGCATCTGGTTCATTATTCAAGGTATTATTCAAAAATGGTCAGGATATTATTCAGCGTATGGTTCAGTATTCAGGGTATAATTGAAAATACGACCTGCAGCGTCTGGTTCAGGATTCAGGGTATTATTCAAAATACGAACTGCAGCGTCTGGTTCATTATTCAGGGTATTATTCAAAACACGACCTGCAGCGTCTGGTTCAGGATTCAGCGTATTATTCAAAATACGAGCTGCAGCGTCTGGTTCATTATTCAGGGTATTTTTCAAAACACGACCTGCAGCGTCTGGTTCAAGATTCAGCGTATTATTCAAAATACGAGCTGCAACATCTGGTTCATTATTCAGGGTGATATTAAAAAATGGTCAGGATATTATTCAGCGTATGGTTCAGTATTCAGGGTATTATTGAAAATACGACCTGCAGCGTCTGGTTCAGGATTCAGCGTATTATTCAAAATACGAACTGCAGCGTCTGGTTCATCATTCAGCGTATTATTCAAAAGAGGCAAGGGTATTATTCAGCGTATGGTTCAGGATTCAGGGCATTATTCAAAACACGACCTGCAGCGACTGGTTCAGGATTCAGCGTATTATTCAAAATACGAGCTGCAGCATCTGGTTCATTATTCAGGGTATTATTAAAAAATGGTCAGGATATTATTCAGCGTATGGTTCAGTATTCAGGGTATTATTGAAAATACGACCTGCAGCGTCTGGTTCAGGATTCAGGATATTATTCAAAATACGACCTGCAGCGTCTGGTTCATTATTCAGGGTATTATTCAAAACACGACCTGCAGCGTCTGGTTCAGGATTCAGCGTATTATTCAAAATACGAGCTGCAGCGTCTGGTTCATTATTCAGGGTATTTTTCAAAACACGACCTGCAGCGTCTCGTTCAGTTTTCAGCGTATTATTCAAAATACGAGCTGCAGCATCTGGTTCATTATTCAGGGTATTATTCAAAAATGGCCAGGATATTATTCGGCGTATGGTTCAGTATTCAAATTTTTATTGAAAATACGACCTGCAGCGTCTGGTTCAGGATTCAGGGTATTATTCAAAATACGAACTGCAGCGTCTGATTCATCATTCAGGGTATTATTGAAAAGAGGCCATGGTATTATTCAGAGTATGGTTCAGGATTCAGGGTATTATTGGAAACACGACCTGCAGCGTCTGGTTCAGGATTCAGCGATTTATTCAAAATACGAGCTGCAGCGTCTGGTTCAGGATTCAGGGTATTATTAAAAAATGGTCAGGATATTATTCAGCGTATGGTTCAGTATTCAGGGTATTGTTGAAAATACGACCTACAGCGTCTGGTACAGAATTCAGGGTATTATTGAAAATACGAACTGCAGCGTCTGGTTCATCATTCAGGGTATTATTGAAAAGAGGCCAGGGTATTATTCAGCGTATGGTTGAGGATTCAGGGTATTATTCAAAACACGACCTGCAGCGTCTTGTTCAGGATTCAGCGTATTATTCAAAATACGAGCTGCAGCGTCTGCTTCATTATTCAGGGTATTATTCAAAAATGGTCAGGATATTATTGAGCGTATGGTTGAGGATTCAGGGTATTATTCAAAACACAACCTACAGCGTCTGGTTCAGGATTCAGCGTATTATTCAAAATACGAGCTGCAGCGTCTGGTTATTCATTCAGGGTATTATTGAAAAGAGGCCAGGGTATTATTCAGCGTATGGTTCAGGATTCAGGGTATTATTCAAAACACGACCTGGAGCATCCGGTTCAGGAATCAGGGTATTATTCAAAATACGAACTGCTGCGTCTGGTTCATCTTTCAGGGTATTATTGAAAAAAGGCCAGGGTATTATTCAGCGTATTGTTCAGGATTCGGGGTATTATTCAAAACACGACCTGCAGCGTCTGGTTAAGGATTCAGCGTATCATTCAAAATACGAGCTGCAGCGTCTGGTTCATTATTTAGGGTATTATTAAAAAATGGTCAGGATATTATTCAGCGTATGGTTCAGTATTCAGGGTATTATTGAAAACACGACCTGCAGCGTCTGGTTCAGGATTCAGGGTATTATTCAAAATACGAACTGCAGCGTCTGGTTAATCATTCAGGGTATTATTGAAAAGAGGCCAGGGTATTATTCTGCGTATGGTTCAGGATTCAGGGTATTATTGAAAACACGACCTGCAGCGTCTGGTTCAGGATTCAGCGTATTATTCAAAATACGAGCTGCAGCGTCTGCTTCATTATTCAGGGTATTATTAAAAAATGGTCAGGATATTATTCAGCGTATGGTTCAGTATTCAGGATTTTATTGAAAATACGACCTGCAGCGTCTGGTTCAGGATTCAGGGTATTATTCAAAATACGAACTGCACTGTCTGGTTCATCATTCAGGGTATTATTGAAAAGAGGCCAGGGTATTATTCAGCGTATGGTTGAGGATTCAGGGTATTATTCAAAACAAGACCTGCAGCGTCTGGTTCAGGATTCAGCGTATTATTCAAAATACGAGCTGCAGCGTCTGGTTCATTATTTAGGGTATTATTCAAAAATGGTCAGGATATTATTCAGCGTATGGTTCAGTATTTAGGGTATTATTGAAAATACGACCTGCAGCGTCTGGTTCAGGATTCAGGGTATTATTCAAAATACGAACTTCACTGTCTGGTTCATCATTCAGGGTATTATTGAAAAGAGGCCAGGGTATTATTCAGCGTATGGTTGAGGATTCAGTGTATTATTCAAAACACAACCTGCAGCGTCTGGTTCAGGATTCAGCGTATTATTCAAAATACGAGCTGCAGCGTCTGGTTCATTATTCAGGGTATTATTTAAAAAATGGTCAGGATATTATTCAGCGTATGGTTCAGTTTTCAGGGTATTATTGAAAATACGACCTGCAGCGTCTGGTTCAGGATTCAGGGTATTATTCAATATACGAACTGCTGCGTCTGGTTCATCATTCAGGGTATTATTGAAAAGAGGCCAGGGTATTATTCAGCGTATGGTTCAGGATTCAGGGTATTATTCAAAACACGACCTGCAACGTCTGGTTTAGAATTCAGCGTATTATTCAAAATACGAGCTGCAGCGTCTGGTTCATTATTTAGGGTATTATTGAAAACACGACCTGCAGTGTCTGGTTCAGGATTCAGCGTATTATTCAAAATACGGCCTGCAGCGTGTGGTTCAGGATTCAGGGTATTATTGAAAAGTGGCCAGGTTTTTATTCAGCGTATGATTCAGTGTTCAGGGTATTATTCAAAAAACGAGCTGAAGCGTCTGGTTCCGGATTCTGCGTATTATTCAAAATACAACTTGCTGCGTATTGTTTATTATTCAGGGCATTATTAAAAAAATGGCCAGGATATTATTCAGCGTATGGTTCAGTATTCAGGGTATTATTGAAAATTCGACCTGCAGCGTCTGGTTCAGGATTCAGGGTATTATTCAAAAATGGCCAGGGTATTATTTAGATTATGGTACATTATTCAGGGTGTTATTCAAAATACGACCTGCAGTGTCTGGTTCAGGATTCAGCGTATTATTCAATATACGACCTGCAGCGTCTGGTTCATTATTCAGCGTATTATTCAAAATACGACCTCCAGCGTCTGGTTCAGGATTCAGGGTATTATTAAAAAATGACTAGGGTATTATTCACCGTATGATTCAGTTCTAAGGGTATTATTCATAATACGACCCGCAGCGTCTCGTTCAGGATTCAACGTATTATTCAAAATACGACCTGCAGCGTCTGGTTCATTATTCAGGGTAGTTTTCAAAATACGACCTGGAGCGTCTGTTTCATCATTCAGGATATTATTCAAAATACGACCCGCAGCGTCTGGTTCATTGTTCAGGGTATTATTCAAAAGTGGCCAGGGTATTATTCAGATTATGGTTCAGTATTCAGGGTGTTATTCAAAATACGACCTGCAGCGTCTGGTTCAGGAGTCAGCGTATTATTGAAAATATTCAGGGTATTATTCAGCCTCTGGTTCATCAGTCAGGGTATTATTCAAAATAGGACCAGCCGCGTCTGGTTCAGCATTCAGCATATTATTCAAAATGCGACCTGCAGCCTCTGGTTCATTATTCAGGGTATTATTCCAAGTACGACCTGCAGCATCTGGTTCAGGATTCAGGGTATTATTCAAAAATGGCCAGGATTTTATTCAGCGTATGATTAATATCTCAGCGTATTATTCAAAATACGAACCGCAGCGTCCGGTTCAGGATTCAGCGTATTATTCAAAATACGACCTGCAGCGTCTGGTTCATTATTCAGGGTATTATTCAAAATACGACCTGCAGCGTCTGGTTCAGTATTCAGGGTATTATTCAGAAGTGGCCAGGGTATTATTCAGCGTATGGTTCAGGATATATCTAGGGTTTGGGTAGCTCCAACCGAAGGGCAATGCAGGATGAGTGTTTTGGCTGGGGCTAACGTGAGATGGTGTATCTAAGACTTGCGACTTTTGGGGTTGCCGTTACTTCTAATGTTTTGTACCTAGGTTTAGGGTTGGTGTAAGTGATAGGTAAAGGTTGCGGTTAGCTTAGGGTTTGCGGTTAATTCTGATGTCTTGTAGCTAGGGTTAAGGTTAGCGTAAACCTAGGATTAGGGTAGTCCTAACCCTAGGGCTATAAGGATGAATGTTTGGGGGCTTGGGCTAGCGTGAGATGGTGTGACTAAGACTTGCGGTTAGTTTTGGGTATTGCGGTTAATTCTAATGTTTCGTAGCTATGGTTAGTGTTAGTGATGGGTTAGGGTTAGTGTTTAGGGCTAAGGTAGTAAGGGTTTGACAGGTTTAGTGTAAGGAGCTGGGGCTAGGGTTGGTGGCTGCCGCTGAAGGGTTCGGCTAGTTTTGGGGGTTGCGTTTAATTCTGATGCCTCAGACAATGACGGCCTCTTCATAAAACTTTAACCAGTGGGTTGGGGCTTGACGATATCTCTTTGGGTTGGCCGCCGTGGTTCAACTATTGGTTTTCATTTACTCTGGCATACAGTAGAATTAGCCATGCGTACTCGGCTTTGTTTATTATAGCGATTAATTTGATTTTTATGTTTTCGCTTTGATGCATGGACTGAGTTGGGAGCCTTTATGCGAACCGAATTTTTATGTATTTCTGTATTAAGAGTAGCATCGGGACCCAGGGTGAAGTTGGCTAGCTGTAAAAGTGCTTTAAACCCCCCCCCCACCCCCGTTGGTTTGCTCTATCGACCGTTCTAAGGCGGTGGTCCCGGTGTTAGTCTTACTCTTTGTTGCTTTGTGGTTTATTCTACGAGGCGATTTGTTGTATGTCTTTCCGTGTGTCATTTTGTTCTTGTGTTTTTCAGTCCATTTAGTTTGCGATTACCTCGCTTGGGGAAGAGAGAGCTAAACTTAGTGCTTTTCGTACGTTTGTTCGGTTTGTGCTTATTTAGATTTGTCGGTTTCCTATTTCCTCTTGGGGTCTGGGAAGGGCTGCGGTTTGTGATTGTGGCCCTCCCTGGACTTTTCTCTTACCTTTTTTGGGGATAGGGTTAGGGTAGCCCCAACCCCAGGGCCTATGTAGGATGAGTCTTTGGGGCTGGGGCTAGGATGAGAGGATGCGACTGAGACTTGCGGTTAGTTTGAGGATTGTGGTTACTTTTGATGTCTTCTAGCTAGTGTTAGTGTTACCCTAGGGTTAGGGAAGCCCCAATCCTAGGGCTTGCAGGGTGTGTGTTTAGGGCTAAGGCAACGGTGAGTGTGTGTCTCTTGGGATTAGTTTTGGGGTTGCAGTTAATTCTAATGTTTTGCAGCTAGGGTTAGTGTAAGTGTTAGTAATAGGTTAAGGTTAGGGTTTGGGGTTAGGGCAAGGGTAGTAGTGGCTTGACAGGGTTAGTGTTAGGGGCTGGGGCTAGGGTTGGAGGCTACCACTAAAGGTTGCGGTTAGTTTTGGGGTTGTGGTTAATTCTGATGCCTTGCAGCTAGGGTTAGGGTTACCCTAGAGTTAGGGTAGTCCCAACACTGTGGCTATGCAGGGAGAGTCTTTGCTGCTGGGGCTAGGGCAAGAGGGTGTGTCTGAGACGCGGTTAGTTTTGGGATTGTGGTTTATTCTAATGTTTCATACCTAGGGCTGGGGTTAGGGTAAGCGATAGGTTAGGGTAAGGGGTTAGAGCTAGGGTAGTAAGGGCTTGACAGGGTGAGTGTTAGGGCTGGGGCTAGGTTTGGAGGCTTTAGGTTGCGGTTAGTTTGGGGGCCGCGGTTAATTCTGATGTCTTTTAACTAGGGTTAGGATTAGGATAAACCTAGGGTTAGGGTAGCTCCAACCCAGGGGCTATGCAGGGTGAGTGTTTGGGGCCGGGGCTAGGTTGAGAGCGTGTGTCTAGGACTTGCGGTTAGTTTTGGAGTTGCAGTTAATTCTAATGTTTTGTACCTAGGGTTAGTGATAGGTTAGGGTTAGGGTTAGTGCTAGGGTAGTAGGGGCTTGTCAGTGGTATGGGGCTGGGATTAGGGTTGGAGGCTGCTGCTAAAGGTTGCGGTTAGTTTAGGGGCTGCGGTTTATTCTGACGTCTTCTAGGATGGGTTAAGGTTAAGGTAACCCTAGGGTTAGGTAGCCCCAACCTTGGGGCTATGCAGGGTGTGTTTGGCGTTGGGGCTGGAGTGTGAGTGTGTGTTTAAGACTTCCGGGTAAGTAGTGGCTGGATAGGGGTAGTGTTAGATGCTGGGGCTAGGGTTAGCGTCTTTGGCTGAGCCTTGCGGTTAGTTTTGGGGTTGCGGTTAATTCCAATGTTTTGTAGCTAGGGTTAGCGTTAGGGCTGGGCAGGGTTAGTGTTTTGGGCCGTGTTTTGGGCTGGGGCTAGGGTTAGACGCTGCTGCAATTTTGCGGTTAGTTTAGGGCTTGCGGTTAATTCTAATGATTTTCAGCTATGGTTAGGGTTAGTGATAGAGTAGGGTTAGGGTTAAGTGTTAGGGCTGGTGTGTGTAGGGGCTGGACATGGGTAGTGTTAGAGGCTGGAGCTAGGGTTAGGTGCTTCTGTTGAGCATTGCGGTTATTTCTGGTGTTGCGGTAATTGCAGTGTTTTTAGCTAGGGTTAGGGTTAGTCTGGGCACGGTGATGATTTTGGGCTGGGGCCAGGGTGACTAAGCGTTGCGGTTAGTTTGGGGGTTGCGGTTAATTCTAATGATTTTTACCTAGGGTTAGGGCTACTGATAGGTTAGAGTTAGGATTAGGGGTTCGGGCTGAGGTAAGTAGGGCTGGACAGGAGTAATGTTAGAGGCTGGGGCTAGTGTTAGGGGTTAATGTTAGAGGCGGTGGCTATGAGTTGCGGTTAGTTTAGAGGTTGCGTGAATTATAATGATTTTCACCTAGGGTTATGGTTAGGGTTAGCGATAGGTTACGGTTAGCTTTAGGGGTTAGGGCTGGGGTGAGTAGGGGCTGGACAGGGGTAGAGGCTGGGGCTAGGGCTAACGGCTTAGACTGAGCCTTGGGGTTAATTCTAGGGTTGCGGTTAATTGCAGTGTTTTGTAGCTAGGGTCAGGGTTCGGCAGGGTGAGGGTTTTGGGCTGGGGCCAGGGTTAGAGGCCGTGGCTAAGTATTGCGGTTAGTTTAGGGATTGCGGTTAATTCTAATGATTTTCAGCTAGGGTTAGGGTTAGTGATAAAGTTAGGGGATAGGGGTGTGGTGAGTAGGGGCTGGACAGGGATTAGGGTTAGGGTTAGGGTTAGGGTAAGGGCTTTTTTCTTGGCTGTTCGCAGTAAGGAATTATTCCCTATTGTGGATCTCGATGTCAGCGACCAGGTTCATTCAAGTTGATTGAATGCATCTCCAAGGGAGCCCACGTGAGCCAACTTTGGCGAGAAAGTAATTACCTCTCTTCTCATACAGGGCTACTCTAAATGGAAGGAACATATTTTCTGATCAGAATAGCCCCCTTTTGAAGAAGGATTTATAAACCAGGAAAGGATCCGTTCCGCTGGAATGGTCTCCCTTTGAAAGGGAAGTGAGTGTTGAGATGTATCTCTGTTCACCGTAACCTTTTCATCCCTGCAGATCAAAACAGATACTGTGCAAACAGTGTCGATCCAGATGAGAAAATAAAAAGCATTTTTTATTGCTGTTTAAGTGCAAAAAGGTTTAAGGTTAAAATATCATTTTAACCTTCCTTTACCACTCTCTCTGGACTAATTTTAGCAGATGATAAATTGAGGACATATTCCTGATTTTTCATAGAAACAAGATGTGGCATTCCATGCAAATTTTCTGGACACAATTTGCATGAAATGCCAAAGCCTATTTTCTGGTGAATATAAGAAAATATTTCAAAACTTCATCTGAAATTTTTTCTTAGCATGCTTAGCGTTGAAGTTAAACTACTCGACTGCAACCTATTTGGTAGACAATGGCAGCTATTTATTGAAATCCATTCAGGTTGCAACTTCAGGACACTGACACAACCATGGAAACCAGGACAGAACAAGATCTATGCAGCAGTGATATTATCATAGATTATCTAATATTTGGACAGAAAAAAGAATTGTTAACCCTTGAGGCACTATCAGAATTGTTCTTTATATTTCTTGATATTTCATGTAAATTGTCTGCTTAATAGAGGATTTACATGTAGTGTTGAGCCTTGTTTTCTCCTAACAAAAATCTTAGAATGTCATCTGTAGCCGTTGTGACAGGCTTTGCTACTGTAAGGAAGTTACCAATTTTGCCAAGGTAGGCAATTTCTCATAATTGCTTATCTTCCGTTACAGTATTTGTAACTTCCTGACATCAATAATTTTAAGTAAAGCTTGTGTCCCATACTTTTTTTTCAGTCCGAACTTATGGTTATCTAGCCTTTACCACTCTATAGGCAAATTCAGCAGATGACAAATTGATGATATTTTTATTTTTACCTGAAAACAAAATTAAGAATAAATTAAGATGCCATACCCTTTTCAAATTTTCAGCCAATCAGATTATTTTATCCAGATTGTTCGTCCATCTGTCTGTTTTAACGTATGCCTGTTATGTACACCACAATAGTTTGCGGTTTGTCAAAAGAAATACATACATAAACCATCATAAGTTCTTATTTTACTTAGATCCTTAGTATTTCCATGGTTTGCAGACTCCACTAGCTGTCAAACAAGAGCAATATAAGCGTAGCTGTACCAAATTTAGTGACACAGAGGCCCAAAAGTTTGTAACCGAAAATCATAATTGATAAGACCCGGCAAGCGAAGCACATCCCCCTTCGAGCATACATCAATCTATGTAAATCATGAGAAAGTCCAACCGCAGACATCTGGTAAGAGACGCCTACCGATCGATTAAAGAGCGTCCCCCACCGTGCCACCTCAGCCAGCATGGCCCACGCATCACGGCAATCCCGGGCATCAGCAAGGAGAGTGTCCCAGGCAGCGAGACCTGCAACATGTAAACTCAACCCCCAAAAAATGGCGAACAAATCCGCTAAGATACACGTCATTATGACAAATCAAGCTTAGTTTTAGAAGAATTTAGAATGTGTACTACTGCAAATGTTAAGGTATAATATAGTAATTTAATTCAGTACTTAAATACTGACGTTAACACCGCAGTATCAACATCAGCACTTAGGAACTGATTCTGAGCAGATGATATCCTAGGGGACGAAGGAAACATCCACCAGCAGAGATACCGACACAGTGGTTTGCAATATAAGCGCAACTATACCATGTTTAGTGACACTGAGGCTTTCTGTTGTTAAAACGTCGCCAGTGTATCTAAACCTCAAAAGTGTGAAACCGAAACAGCTGATTGGCAAAACCCGGCAAGCGAAGCACATCCCTCTCAGAGCACACATCAACCGACGTAGATCAAGAGACAGGGAGCAAACAGTTCGAGGAAATGAGGAACTAAGTCTATAATATGGTATCGTGAAAGGACGACTTGCATAAAATTATATTAACTGAATAATTATTCGATTATGTTTGCAGCTTAAAGTGAATACTGAAACACTGACTGAACTCTGAACTTTATCCCAAACCACGAACCAAATCTTGAACTGATTAATTAAGAATCCAGCCCCGTAGACTGAATCAAGAGCTACACTAAATTTAGAATCTTGTAGTGTTTCCTTAATCATGGACTGAACTCTGGTTTTGTTCAGTTTGAATCCTAATTTCAACCATGCATCGTGAACTCAAACTTGAACTGGCATATATTGAAATCCGGAACTAAATTTTAAACCTTTGATTTTGTCCTGAGTCAATAAAAAATATCGGAAGTCGTTACGTTTGATTTGTTTTCAAAGTTTATATATCGAGCACGGATTTTCAACACTTTATCAAGCTACACTTATAAAAACATAAGCGTCGGCAAAAATGGCTTTTACAGATGCATTATCACTATAAACTTTACAACAATACTTATCGCTGATGCATATACCCATAACTAAACCTATACCTATATACGTATATATAGGTAATTCAAGAATTAATGGCGATTGCCAAATAAAACAGAACATGTAGCATAAACATCAGTTTTAACTGCGTCCGCTGAAACCTTAAACATGTTAGCATACTGAATACTGAACCAGACACTGAATAATACCCTAGCCAATTTTTAATAATCCAGACGCAGAATAATACCCTGGAATATTTTTTGACTAATACCCTGAGTCCTGAACCAGGCGCTGAATAATACCCTGGTCGTATTTTGAGTAATTCTCTGAATAATACGCCAAATATTGAACTAGACGCTGAAGAATACCCTGCACATTTTATAATAATATCCTGAATCCTGGACCAGACGCCGAATAATACGCTAGTCGTATTTTGAATAATACCACGAATAATAGGCTGAATACTGAACCACACGCTGAATAATACCCTGGCCATTTCTGAATAATACGCTGAATCCTGAAGCAGATGCTGCAGGTCGTATTTTGAATAATACCCTGAATACTGAACCAGACGCTGAATAATACCCTGGACATTTTTTAATAATACGCAGAATCCTGAACCAGACGCTGCACCGTATTTTGAATAATACCCTGAATATTGAACCAGACGCTGAATAATACCCCGGACATTTTTTAATAATACGCTGAATCCTGAACCAGGAATCCTGAACCAGACGCTGCACCGTATTTTGAATAATACCCTGAATACTGAACCAGAAGCTGAATAATACCCTGGACATTTTTAATAATACGCTGAATCCTGAACCAGAGGCTGCAGGTCGTATTTTGAATAATACCCTGAATCGTGAACCAGACGCTGAATAATACCCTTGACATTCTATAACAATACGCTGAATGCTGAACCAGACGCTGCAGCTCGTATTTTGAATAATACCCTGAATCGTGAACAAGACGCTGAATAATACCCTGGACATTTTTTTAATAATACCCTGAATCCTGAACCAGACGCTGCAGGTCGTATTTTGAATAATAATGAACCAGAAGCTAAAGGTCGTATTTTGAATAATACCTTGAATAATAAAGCAGATGCTGAATAACACCCTGGATATTTTTAATAATACGCTGAATCCTGAACCAGACGCCGCAGGTCGTATTTCGAATAATACCCTGAATCGTGAACAAGACGCTGAATAATACCCTGCACATTTTTTTTTATAATACGCTGACTCCTGAACCAGACGCTGCAGGTCGTACTTTTAATAATACCCTGAATACTGAATTATACGCTGAATAATACCCTAGCCATTTTTTTAATAATACCCTGAATCCTGAACCAGACGCTGCAGGTTGTATTATGAATAATACCCTGAATAATGAACCAGACACTGCAGGTCTAATTTTGAAAAATACGCTGAATCCTGAACCAGACGCTGCAGGTCGTGTTTTGAATAATACCCTGAATCTTGAACCATCGGCTGTATAATATCCTGGCCTCTTTTGAATAATACCCTGAATAATGAACCAGACGCTGCAGCTCGTATTTTGAATAATACGCTGAATCCTGAACTAGACGCTGCAGGTCGTGTTTCGAATAATACCCTGAATAATGAACCAGGCGCTGCAGGTCGTATTTTGAATAATAACCTGAATACTGAACCATACGCTGAATAATATCCTGACCATTTTTGAATAATACGCTGAATAATGAACCAGAAGAAGCAGCTCGTATTTTGAATAATACGCTGAATCCTGAACCATACGCTGAATAATACCCTGGCATCTTTTCAATAATACCCTGAATGATGAACCAGAAGATGCAGTTCGTATTTTGAATAATACCCTGAATCCTGAACCAGACGCTGCAGGTCGTATTTTCAATAATACCCTGAATACTGAACCATACGCTGAAAAATATCCTGACCATTTTTGAATAATAACCTGAACAACAAACCAGACGCTGCAGCTCGTATTTTGAATAATACCCTGAATCCTAAACCATACGCTGCAGGTCGTGTTTTGAATAATGTCTTGAATAATGAACCAGACCCTGAATAATGAACCAGACGCTGCACTCGTATTTTGAATCAAAACCCTGAATCCTGAACCAGACGCTGCAGGTCGTGTTTTGAGTAATACCCTGAATAATAAACCAGACGCTGCAGCTCGCAGTTTGAATAATATGCTGAATCCTGAACCAGACGCTGCAGGTCGTGTTTTGAATAATACAATGAATCTTGAACCATACGCTGAATAATACCCTGACCTCTTTTGAATAATACCCTGCATGATGGACCAGAAGATGCAGTTCGTATTTTGAATAATACCCTGAATCCTGAACCAGACGCTGCAGGTCGTATTTTCAATAATACCCTGAATACTGAACCATACGCTGAATAATATCCTGACCATTTTTGAATAATACACTGAACAACAAACTGGACGCTGCAGCTCGTATTTTGAATAATACGCTGATTCCTGAACCAGACGCTACAAGTCGTGTTTTGAATAATGTCTTGAATAATGAACCAGACGCTGCAGGTCATTTTTTGAATAATACCCTGAATACTGAACCATACGCTGAATAATATACTGACCATTTTTGAATAATACCCTGAATAATGAACCAGACTATGAACTCGTATTTTGAATAATACGCTGAATCCTGAACCAGACGCTGCAGGTTGTATTTTGAATAATACCCTGAATCCTGAACCAGACGCTGCAGGTCGAATTTCCAATAATACCCTGAATCCTGAACCATACGCTGAATAGTACCCTGGCCTCTTTTCAATAATACCCTGAATGATGAACCAGATGCTGCAGTTCGTATTTTGAATAATACCCTGAATCCTGAACCAGACGCTGCAGGTCGTATTTTCAATAATACCCTGAATACTGAACCATACGCTGAATAAAATTCTGACTATTTTTTAATAATACCCTGAATAATGAACCAGACGCTGCAGCTCGTATTTTGAATAATACGCTGAATCCTGAACCAGACGCTGCAGGTCGTGTTTTGAATAATACCTTGAATCCTGAACCATACGCTGAATAATACCCTGGCCTCTTTTCAATAATACCCTGAATGATGGACCAGACGCTGCAGGTCATATTTTGAATAATACACTGAATCCTGAACCAGACGCTGCAGTTCGTATTTTCAATAATACCCTGAATACTGAAAAATACGCTGATTAATATCCAGACCATTTTTTATAATACCCTGAATAATGAACCAGACGCTGCAGCTCGTATTTTGAATAATACGCTGAATCCTGAACCAGACGCTGCAGGTCGTGTTTTCAATAATACCCTCAATCCTAAACCATACGCTGAATAATACCCTGGCTTCTTTTTAATAATATCCTGAATGATGAACCAGACGCTGCAGTTTGTATTATGAATAATTCCCTGAATTCTGAACCAGACGCTGCAGGTCGTGTTTTCAATAATACGGTAAATACTGAACCATACGCTGAAAAGTACCCTGGCTTCTTCTTAATAATACCCTGAATGATGAACCAGATGCTGCAGTTTGTATTATGAATAATACCCTGAATCCTGAACCAGACGCTGCAGGTCGTAATTTCAATAATACCGTGAATACCGAACCATGCGCTGAATAACATCCTGACAATTTTTTGAATAATACCCTGAATAATAAACCAGACGCTGCAGTTCGTATTTTGAATAACACGCTGAATCCTGAACCAGACGCTGCTGGTCGTGTTTTGAATAATAACCGGAATCCTGAACCATACGCTGAATAATACCCTGGCCTCTTTTCAATAATACCCTGAATGATGTACCAGACAGTGCAGTTCGTATTTTGAATATTACTCTGAATCCTGAACCAGACGCTGCAGATCGTATTTTCAATAATACCCTGAATACTGAACCATACGCTGAATAATATCCTGAGCATTTTTGAATAATACCCTGAATCCTGAACCATACGCTGAATAGTACCCCGGCCTCTCTTCAATAATACCGTGAATGATGAACCAGACGCAGCAGTTCGTATTTTGAATAATACCCTGAATCATGAACCAGACACTGCATGTCGTATTTTCAATAATACCCTGAATCCTGAACCATACGCTGAAAAGTACCCTTGCCTCTTTTCAATAATACCCTGAATGATGAACCAGACGTTGCAGTTCGTATTTTCAATAATACCCTGAATCTTGAACCAGACGCTGCAGGTCGTATTTTGAATAATACCCTGAATAATGAACCAGACGCTGCAGCTCGTATTTTGAATAATACACTGAATCCTGAACCAGACGCTGGGTTCGTGTTTGAATAATACCCTGAATAATGAACTAGACGCTGCAGCTCGTATTTTGAATAATACGCTGAATCCTGAACCAGACACTGCAGCTCGTATTTTGAATAATACGCTGAATCCTGAACCAGACGCTGCAGGTCGTGTTTTGAAATATACCCTGAATAATGAACCAGACGCTGCAGCTCGTATTTTGAATAATACGCTGACTCCAGAACCAGACGCTGCAGGTCGTGTTTTGAATAATACACTGAATCCTGAACCATACGCTGAATAATACCCTGGCCTCTTTTGAATAATACCCTGAATGATGAACCAGACGCTGCAGCTCGTATTTTGAATAATTCGCTGGATCCTGAACCAGACGCAGCAGGTCGTATTTTGAATAATACCCTGAATAATGAACCAGACGCTGCAGCTCGTATTTTGAATAATACGCTGAATCCTGAACCATACGCTGAATAATACCCTGACCTCTTTTGAATAATACCCTGAATGATGAATCAGACGCTGCAGTTCGTATTTTGAATAATACCCTGAATCCTGAACCAGACGGTGCAAGTCGTATTTTCAATAATACCCTGAATACTGAACCATACGCTGAATAATATCCTGACCATTTTTGAATAATACGCTGAATCCTGAACCAGACCCTGCAGCTCGGATTTTGAATAATACGCTGAATCCTGAACCAGACGCTGCAGCTCGTATTTTGAATAATACGCTGAGTCCTGAACCAGACGCTGCAGGTCGTGTTTTGAATAATAAGCTGAATAATGAAGCAGATGCTGCAGCTCGTATTTTGAATAATACGCTGAATCAAGTACCAGACGCTGCAGGTCGTGTTTTGAATAATACCCTGAATACTGAACCATACGCTGAATAACACCATGGCCTCTTTTGAATAATACCCTGAATGATGAACCAGACGCTGTAGCTCGTATTTTGAATAATATGCTGAATAATGAACCAGACGCTGCAGGTCGTGTTTTGATAATACCCTGAATAATGAACCAGACGCTGCAGGTCGTATTTTGAATAATACGCTGAATCCTGAACCAGACGCTGCAGGTCGTATTTTGAATAATACCCTGAATACTGAACCAGACGCTGCTGGTCGTGTTTTGAAAAATACCCTAAATAATGAACCAGACGCTGCAGCTCGTATTTTGAATAATACGCTGAATCCTGAACCAGACGCTGCAGGTAGTGTTTTGAAAAATACCCTGAATAATGAACCAGACTCTGCAGCTCGTATTTTGAATAATACGCTGAATCCTGAACCTGACGCTGCAGGTCGTGTTTTGAATAATACCCTGAATAATGAACCAGACGCTGCAGTTTGTATTTTGAATAATACCCTGAATCCTGAACCAGACGCTGCGAGTCGTATTTTCAATTATACCCTGAATACTGAACCATACGCTGAATAATATCCTGACTATTTTTTAAATAATACCCTGAATAATGAACCAGATGCTGACAGCTCGTATTTTGAATAATACGCTGAATCCTGAACAAGACGCTGCGGGTCGTGTTTTAAAAAATACCCTGAATAATGAACCAGACGCTGCAGGTCGTGTTTTAATAATACCCTGAATAATGAACCAGACGCTGCAGTTCGTATTTTGAATAATACCCTGAATCCTGTACCAGACGCTGCAGGTCGTATTTTCAATAATACCCTGAATACTGAACCATACGCTGAATAATATCCTGACCATTTTTGAATAATACCCTGAAAAATGAACCAGATGCTGCAGCTCGTATTTTGAATAATACGCTGAATCCTGAACCAGACGCTGCAGGTTGTGTTTTGAATAATACCCTGAATAATGAACCAGACGCTGCAGTTCGTATTTTGAATAATACCCTGAATCCTGAACCAGACGCTGCAGGTCGTAATTTCAATAATACCCTGAATACTGAACCATACGCTGAATAATATCCTGACCATTTTTGAATAATACCCTGACTAATGAACCAGAATCTGCAGCTCGTATTTCGAATAATACGCTGAATCCTGAACCAGACGCTGCAGGTCGTGTTTTGAAAAATACCCTGAATAATGAAACAGACGCTGCAGCTCGTATTTTGAATAATACGCTGAATCCTGAACCAGACGCTGCAGGTCGTGTTTTGAATAATACCCTGAATAATGAACCAGACGCTGCAGGTCGTATTTTCAATAATACCCTGAATACGGAACCATACGCTGAAAAATATCCTGACCATTTTTGAATAATACCCTGAATAATGAACCAGATGCTGTAGCTCGTATTTTGAATAATACGCTGAATCCTGAACCAGACGCTGCAGGTCGTGTTTTGAATAATACCCTGAATAATGAACCAGACGCTGCAGTTCGTATTTTGAATAATACCCTGAATCCTGAACCAGACGCTGCAGGCCCTGTTTTCAATAATACCCTGAATACTGAACCATACGCTGAATAATATCTTGACGATTTTTGAATAATACCCTGAATAATGATCCAGATGCTGCAGCTCGTATTTTGAATAATACGCTGAATCCTTAACCAGACGCTGCAGGTCGTGTTTTGAAAAATACCCTGAATAATGAAACAGACGCTACAGCTCGTATTTTGAATAATACGCTGAATCCTGAACCAGACGCTGCTGGTCGTGTTTTAAATAATACCCTGTATAATGAACCAGACGGTGCAGTTCGTATTTTGAATAATACCCTGAATCCTGAACCAGGCGCTGCAGGTCGTCTTTTCAATAATACCTTGAATACTGAACCATACGCTGAATAATATCCTGACCATTTTTTAATAATACCCTGAATAATGAACCAGATGTTGCAGCTCGTATTTTGAATAATACGCTGAATCCTGAACCAGACGCTGCAGGTTTTTTTTTGAATAATACCCTGAATAATGAAATAGACGCTGCAGATCGTATTTTGAATAATATCCTGAATCCTGAACCAGACGCTGCAGGTCGTACTTTCAATAATACCCTGAATACTGAACCATACGCTGAATAATATCCTGACCATATTTTAATAATACCCTGAATAATGAACCAGACGCTGCAGCTCTTATTTTGAATAATACGCTGAATCCTGAACCAGACGCTGCAGCTCGTATTTTGAATAATGCGCTGAATCCTGAACCAGACGCTACAGGTCGTGTTTTGAATAATACCCTGAATCCTGAACTATACGCTGAATAATACCCTGGCCTCTTTTGAATAATACCCTGAATGATGAACCAGACGCTGCAGTTCGTATTTTGAATAATACGCAGAATCCTGAACCAGACGCTGCAGGTCGTATTTTCAATAATACCCTGAATACTGAACCATACGCTGAATAATATCCTGACCATTTTTGAATAATACCCTGAATAATGAACCAGATGCTGCAGCTCGTATTTTGAATAATACGCTGAATCCTGAACCAGACGCTGCAGGTCGTGTTTTGAAAAATACCCTGAATAATGAACCAGATGCTGCAGGTCGTATTTTGAATAATACGCTGAATCCTGAACCAGACGCTGCAGGTCGTGTTTTGAAAAATACCCTGAATAATGAACCAGACGCTGCAGCTCGTATTTTGAATAATACGCTGAATCCTGAACGAGACGCTGTAGGTCGTGTTTTGAATAATACCCTGAATAATGAACCAGACGCTGCAGTTCGTATTTTGAATAATACCCTGAATCCTGAACCAGACTCTGCAGGTCGTATTTTCAATTATACCCTGAATACCGAACCATACGCTGAATGATATCCTGACCATTTTTTAATAATACCCTGAATAATGAACCAGATGCTGCAGCTCGTATTTTGAATAATACGCTGAATCCTGAACCAGACGCTGCAGGTCGTGTTTTGAAAAATACCCTGAATAATGAACCAGACGCTGCAGGTCGTGTTTTTAATAATACCCTGAATTATGAACCAGACGCTGCAATTCGTATTTTGAATAATACCCTGAATCCTGAACCAGACGCTGCAGGTCGTATTTTCAATAATACCCTGAATACTGAACCATACGCTGAATAATATCCTGACCATTTTTGAATAATACCCTGAATAATGAACCAGATGATGCAGCTCGTATTTTGAATAATACGCTGAATCCTGAACCAGACGCTGCAGGTCGTGTTTTGAAAAATACCCTGAATAATGAACCAGACGCTGCAGGTCGTATTTTTAAATAATATCCTGAATCCTGAACCAGACGCTGCATGTCGTATTTTGAATAATACCCTGAATACTGAACCATACGCTGAATAATATCCTGACCATTTTTGAATAATACCCTGAATAATGAACCAGATGCTGCAGCTCGTATTTTGAATAATACGCTGAATCCTGAACCTGACGCTGCAGGTCGTGTTTTGAATAATACCCTGAATCCTGAACCAGACGCTGCAGTTCGTATTTTCAATAATACCCTGAATACTGAACCATACGCTGAATAATATCCTGACCATTTTTTTGATAATACCCTGTATAATGAACCAGATGCTGCAGCTCGTATTTTGAATAATACGCTGAATCCTGAACCAGACGCTGCAGGTCGTGTTTTGAAAAATACCCTGAATAATGAACCAGACGCTGCAGGTCGTATTTTGAATAATACGCTGAATCCTGAACCAGACGCTGCAGGTCGTGTTTTGAATAATACCCTGAATAATGAACCAGACGCTGCAGTTCGTATTTTGAATAATACCCTGAATCCTGAACCAGACGTTGCAGGTCGTATTTTCAATAATACCCTGAATACTGAATCATACGCTGAATAATATCCTGACCATTTTTGAATAATACCCTGAATAATGAACCAGATGCTGCAATTCGTATTTTGAATAATACGCTGAATCCTGAACCTGACGCTGCAGGTCGTGTTTTGAATAATACCCTGAATAATGAACCAGACGCTGCAGCTCGTATTTTGAATAATATCCTGAATACTGAACCATACGCTGAATCCTGAACCGTGAATAATCAACCGTGAACCAGATGCTAACTTAACGCTCGTGTTGGTTTATGCTTCTTATCTTGATAAATAGATTAAAGAATCTTTTCATAATTTGCATAAATGTTGATACTGATAAGATGTTGCTGTAGAGAAAAATAAGAAGGGGTAGGAGTTCATTCCTTTACGGTTAATTCCCTTGTTCTTCTTGCAAAGTTGCTTTGGCATGACAATAGTGCATGCACAGTGAAATCAACTCGTCTCATTACAGACATAGTGAACATGTGCAGGAAGAAGTATGATGCTAAAAAAATTATTTTCGTCAAAAGATTTTTTTTTCACTTAGCCAGTTTTTGGTAATTTGTGATTACTGGGATTTGTATGCTCTGAGATGGTGCAGCTGAGATAGTGCATGCATGGTGAAATAAGCTTAACAAATTCGGATATTTGGCAGATTCATTTAAGATATATTGAACGGAGTTTGCTACTGGAAAAAATCATTTTTTACAAAATTAATGCCACTTTAATTTAGCCATTTATGTACATGTATATCCATTCTTACGACATGAAAGTCGTAACAAAGGAATGAAGCATAGCTTAAAAAATCTCACGCCTGCCGTGGGAATCGAACCCGGTCCTCCCGGTTAAAAATCCAATGCTCTAACCACTGAGCCAAAGAGTCGACTTCCTAACGCAGTTGTCAGAGATTGAATATATACCTACAAGGTATGCGTAATCCGCCAAGGCAGATAATCGAAGGTAGGAGTGCTAGGCCGTAACACTCCCCCTTTTCAAGGAAATCATCATTTATGATGACGTGAAGCCATTTTCGGCGTATAAAGTCCTATCCCGGACGAGCCCCCATCTTACGACATGCAAGCCGCAACACAGGAATGAAGCATAGCTGAAAAAATTTCCCGCCTCTCGTGGGAATCGAACCCGGTCCTCCCGGTTAAAAATCCAATGCTCTAACCACTGAGCCAAAGAGTCGACCCCCTGACGCAGTTGTCAGAGATTGAATATGTACCTACAAGCTATGCGTAATCCGCCAAGGCAGATAATCGAAGGTAGGAGTGCTAGGCCGTAACACCATATGTCTGTCTGTCTGTCTTTTTTGATTTTCCCAATCATATACAACCTGAAGTAAATATGCATTTTAATACATAACTTCTCAGTACCCACAAGGCAGTCATTACCTTGCGAGGGTATCTAATAAACACTGCTTATTGAAAATACTTGTTTCTCCTGATTCGCAAAAACTGGGGGATCTTATTAAATTATCTGGCAGGTGGTTCCAATGAGATCCAACATCACATTTTATGGAGAAAATCGAAAGAAAGAAAACAATCACAGACAAAGAGGACAATATCAGATTATGTAGGACAGAACTTACAACTTGAATATTTATAGTATAGAATAAAGACTGTGATCTTTTCATTCAGACAAAACCACTACAGACCTGTTTATATTAGGAAAAAAATGTTGTTATAAATTAAAGATTAATAGAGATTTTCATAAGATTATTGCGTGAATATTTTACACTTCAGTACATGTATGTCGTACTTATAAATTGAGTTTCTATTAACTAATAAAATAAAAATAAGATTAAAAATAAAACAAGGACAAAAACATGCATTTATTTCAAGAATTAAAAGTATTTCAAATTATGTCTTATTTTTCATTTATCAGAAAATAAGTTACTTTACCCCCTGCTTTAAAGCTTAATACTTAAATCTTAAATGATCATTTGCAATGCACCAAGCATAAATGTAGCAAACGAAATTCTAATTGTTTGAGAGAAAGTAAAGCTTGGCATTTCATGTGAATTAGACAATTCTCAGGAAATACCAAGCTTCATTTACTGTGAAAAACAACGACAGCAAAACAACCTTGAATACATAGATCTGTCAGTTAGCTAAGGGTTATTGAAACACTTTCTGCTCTAGTGTATGTCTACTGATTACAAAAGAATCTGTGCGAATGAAATTGCTTTATATTACTCGTAAAAGATGTTTTAAAATTCACAGAAAAAATATTACCCCCCTAATTTGATTTCAATGCTGAAATCCAAAGTTTCATTGAGTACTTTTACTCTCTCAACTTTAATTTTAAAACTGATTTGAAAAAAACAAATGCTGAAATACCCTTTACACCCTTTTATTACGTCCCCGCCCCACCCCCCCCCACCCCACCTACCGAAGGGGGGGGGGGACATATTGTTTTGGAGACGGATCCCGTTGGCGTCGGCATCAGCGTCGGCGTAAAACTTCTTGTCCGCTCTGTAACTTGAATACCCTTTGGAATAGTATGATGATGCTTGGTAGAAATATAGAACAGGACAAGACAACGTGTCGCGTACAAGAAAGACAAATCTGGCTTTTTACTTTTGGAATTATTTCCCTTTGTTTTATTGAAATATATTTCATGTCCGCTCTGTAACTCGAATACGCTTCGGAACATTTTGGTGGTACTTGGTAGAAATGTAGAGCAGGACGAGACGACGTGTCGCGTAAAAGAATGACAACTCCTTTCTTACTTTTGGCATTATCTCCCTATGTTATTCGACAGTGACATGTCGAAATATATCTTGCATGGTGAAGGGAAATATGCGTGTCATGTCCGTAAGATAAGCCAAATTCTTGCTTGCAGTTATTTCCCCATTGACCACAGTGAGATTATCGATAGAATTACCTTCAGCAGGCGCATTTACCTGTGTTTTTCTCGAGGCCAGTATAGTCTGTCCCATCTGAATGCGCACGTGATAAAGATGAATCTTCTATTTGCAAAGACAGAACGAACGAATGAAAAGAAAAGAAAAGAAAATAAAAAAAGAAAGAAAGAAAGAAATGAAGGGTGGATGGATAAAATTATTTTTCTTATGCGGACGTACAGGCCCAACAGAATCTATTGAGTAGCAAATGCCATTTTATTGTCTAAAATGTTTGTCGGGATGAAAGTGTGAAGACGGCGTTCGTTAGACGAATCCTCTGATATGAGGCTGTCCGGTCTGTTTTTCGCATCAAATGTTTAAATAATGTTGCAAAATAATTAAATGTTGTAATTACTGGCGGGTGGAAAATTAACATTCAAATGATGTTCGCGCTTATTTTAATGTCCTAAATGTCCTAAAGTATAAAAACGTATTGTTTGATTTATTAGATTAAAGAAAATTTAACAAAAGGTCATTAAGAATCGAAATAATATGCTTAGACATAATCAGGACTATATCTTTGAAGTTCCGTTTGTTGAAGAAAATAAATAAATAAATAAATAAATAAAAACCATAACGCTAGTTCTTCTGAGAAATATTCTTCTCGCCTGCAAAAGTATAATATTGAATTCAAAATTCCTGATAACTGTAATAATACAAAAAAAATGACTTCGATGCCTTCTGACTATCAATATCATAAAAGCCATATGTACATTCGGACTTGGAGAAAAAAATCAGCTGCTATTTCGATCACACTGATAAAGAGGCCATCCCCGATTTTCGGGAATATCGGGAAGCAAACAGACCAAAATGAATAGAAACAGATTATATACCATTGTAAAGTTCAGAAAACGAGGAAGTAGTACGGGCTCTCAGTAGTACTCATTTTTGCTAACCCTAGCATAAGAAAGATATACGATTTATTTGGATATAGGAAGAAAGCCTGGACATGTCTGTATATAAAACAACTGTATAGCAGAGATGCATTCATTGTATTTCGCGAAAACTTGCACGTCTCTATGGAGGCCCAGTTGATACTTAACAAATTATAAGTATACAAAACCTTGTGTATTCAGGTTGAAATCATAGAAAAAGAAAGAAAATAATGCTTAAAGAGAAAGCAGAATGTTTATTTTCTCATGCATATATGCAAACATGACGTCATTAGTGACACCCCGATTGTTTTTCGCATTTAAAGGCGAGTAATCCGTTTTCCATACTGACATCAATCTTTAAATTTCGCATGCAAACTGCGTTTCTGCCCTCTACCGTTTTCTATAGCCTTTATTAGAAGGTATACAGAAATGGATTAAAACCAAAAAATGTTCGATTTTTCGTCTAATATGGCCGCTACAGTAAACGTGTACCAATTTTATGACACAATTTTGAATGAACCATTTTAAACTTTATCAGACATCTTTTGGGCTTTGTGCTTATGGTTTAAAAAAACAACAACAACACATATACGTATAGAACATTGTATTGTACTTACGTTAGTCTCAAATATGCAAGTTGAGGGGATATCGCCGCGCATTTCTTCATGTCCATAATTTCCAAACCATTGTTGACGATTGATTGATTGTGTTGGGGTTTAACGACACGTCAACCCTTGAGGGTCATTTTGTGTCGTCTCCCAGAGAAAGGGAGAAAAGAGATAGAAGAGAGAGTAGAGGAGATGAAAGAGAGGGACAGGGAAGAAAGAGGAACAGGAATGAAAGTGAAGAAACAGAAGAAATAAAAACATTCCCCCTCTACCCTTACCCACTACAAGGATAGCAGGCCTTGCCCAACTGTAAGCCAATATCAGTTGGACGCCCCGGTGATGTAAGATACACAGCACCTTCGCACCACCCGACCACCATTGTTGACGAACTATACTGGGTAAGAGTGTATGAAGACCAAACATAATAATTGATGTAATTTCCGCAAACTAAAATGTTCATCAAAATTTCATTAAATACACTCCGTTTTATAAAATGCGACAGGAACTTTAAACAATCAGTGGTAGTTTATATTCAGACATTAACTGTACAGATTAATTTATCGCGAGTGCGGTGTATATATTTGGTGTATTTTACCTGTTAGTATATACATGTGTATTATACGCTTAATAGAACTTACAGTTGCTTGGCAAAACTCTAAACCAATATCATGAAAAATGCATGCCTTTCTCTAAAATGCAATTAGTTTCGCATTGCTATACAGCGGTTTTGTGTGAACCAATATCCAAGCTTTATACATACAAAAACTCAGCTCTATATCTTTCCGATTGTAGGGTTACGTTTTTTTTTTTTTTTTTTTTTTTTTTTTGTACGATACAGGGATTGAGAAACCCGACTAAAGGTATTCATATCAGGAAAACATATAAAATCTGAAATGAAAATATGTTTATATTTGTTTAAAATGTGAAAATTCACGTTTCTGATAGCTTTTCTCTATATAGTAAGTCATTTGCATACCAGTCTCCTTTTCGAATCTCGGGAAGCATGAAACATCAAAATATACTCAAAACCAAAAGTAACTTGTCACTTTTTATTAATGAGTAATTTTGTTTCTACTTCGATCTGGTTGTAATAAATTAATTCAATTGTTTTCTAGGGTTAGTCTCAGAGGGATTCAAGAGAGACTATTCGTTTAAGTGATTCCAGTCTCGAGTTACCTGCACTTTCATCAAAAACAGTATTTTTCACTTTTTCTCAAAACTTCAAAAGCAGAACATGCTTTTCAACACAAAATCTGAAAGTCCATTGTTTGTCGATAAAATTCCCTGCAAAACATTTTTTCTGTTCTATCTGACTAATTAATGGCAATAACTTAAAGTTGTTTCACGTTGAAATTATCCCCCTTGCGATAAAAACAATAGTAAACTTTCGTCGCTCGTAAAATCCATATCTTCGATATTGTTTGGAAGTTTTAAACGGCGTTGTCTTTGGACTTCTACAGAGAGTGTATGACGAGAAAAAAACGCAAAGGTTCTGATCATGTCAAAGAGAAAAATGGCTGACAACTTTCTGTAGGATTTCCATTACAAACATGGTTAAGTTTGATCACACGGCTTTCTCGATATAAATAGACGCGTTCTGAAGTTGCGCAATAGATGATGCAGACTTTTTGTTAATTTAAGAACAATTTTCAGTACATATCTAAGCGATTAAAGTGTTTTTGCCTGACATAAACCTGTATATGTAAGGTACAGTGACCTTCCAAAAGTGAATTAATATCGTAACTTTTGATTTTGACCCCGTCAGTTTTGCGAGAGACCCTTTTGATAATCTGTTTGAAAGAAAGGGCTCAACAATGTGTATCGTGTGCACAAATGATTGTCCTTTAACATCATTAAAACAATTTTTTAATTTCACTCAGCAAAAATCAGTAAAGCATATAAATATAAGCTGTAAAGTTACTTTTGGCTTTAAGTATATTTATAAAAATTTATATCGTTATAAAGGTAATAAGATTGTCTTTCTTAATATAACAGGAGAATATAACATAATTTGTAAAGAAAATATCTTATATGAAATATTATTTTGCGGTCCCTATGGTTTCCATTGTAATTATTGGATACGTAGGTAAGTGCGTTCACACAATTCTACGGAGACCAATAATATTCTGCTATCTTCGGCGCTATAATGTAGATAGTTAAGTATGTTATGCATTGATTTCGTGTCCGCTCTGTAAAACCCTTAGGAATATTTTTATAATACTTGGTAGAACTGTAGAACAGGACAAGATGACGTATAGCGTACAAGAATGATAACTATGGCTTTCTTACTTGTGGAGTTATCTCCCTTTGTTTTGTTTGAAATAGATTTCGTGTCCGTTCTGTAATTCAAATACATTCGGAATATTTTGATCGAGAACAGGACAAGATGATGTGTCGCGTACAAGAATGACAACTCTGCCTTACTTAGTTTTTGCATTATCTCCCTTTGTTACATTTGGCAGTGATTATGCATTCATTTTGTGTCCGCTCTGTAAATCAAATACCCTTTGGAATATTATTATGATACTTGGTAGAAATGTAGAATAGGCCGAGACGACGTGTAGCGTACAAGAATGACAACTCTGATTTGCTATTTTTAGTTATCTCACTTTGTTTTGTTTTTTTTAAATTGATTTCCTGACATCTCTGTTACTCAAATGCATTCGGAATATTTTGATGGTATTTGGTAGAAATGTAGAACAGAAAGAGGCGATGTGTCGCGTACAAGACTGACAACTCTGATTGCTTTTCTTAGTTTTAGATGTTATCTCCCTTTTTTATATTTGTCAGTGATTATGCATTGATTTCGTGTCCGCTCTGTAAGTCAAATACCCTTTGGAATATTTTTAGGATACTTGATAGAAATGTAGAACAGGACAAGACGACGTGTCACGTATAAGAATGACAACTTTGGTTTCTTACTTTTGGAGTTATCTCCTCTTTTTGTGTTTAAATTTGATTTCGTGTCCGCTCTGTAACATGAATACCCTACGGAATATTTTAATGATACTTGGTAGAAATGTAGAGCAGAACAAGATGACATGTTACGTACAAGAATGACAACTCTGCCTTTCTTACTTTTGGAGTTATCTCACCTTCTTGTGTTTGAATTTGATTTATTGTCCACGCTGGAACTCCAATACCCTTTGGATTATTTTAAGTTTACTTATCAGAAATGTAGAACAGGATGAGACGAAGTATTGCGTACAAGAATGACAAATCGGGTTTTCTTACTTTTGGAGTTATCTTCCCTTCATGTGTTTGAATTTGATTTCGTATCCGCTCTGTAACTCGAATTTCCTTCCTAATATTTTGATAATACTTAGTAGAAATGAAGAACAGGACGAGACGAAGTGTTGCCTACAAGTATAACAATGGCAGGGTTTGGGGAGGGGAAACATATGTTTTTTTGTACTTTTTTTGTTTTTTGTTTGTTTGTTTATTTTTTTAAACCTTTACTAGTCTGGAGCTCTGTATATAGTAAATGTAAGGCTTGCATAAAATGTTTATGTCTATCGGAATAGTTGCTTGACAGTCTGATGCCAGTGAAAAAACGTATTGTAGAGACCCTTCAAACAACAGCCACCTCCATAAAACAATCAATTTTGGCTGTTCCAGTTGTTTTTGTTGACTGTTGTAGAGAGCTTCCTCTGTATACACATGCATGATACATATGGGCTCTTTCCAGTTCCTTTTAAAAATAGGTTTCAAGTGTTGTTAGAGACATACATGCACCCTGAACAATGAAAAAGTGAAAGTGAAAATTATATCCATTTTAGTAGCTCTAGATAAGAGAGGGTTTCAGGTAAATAGTTTTCTTATTTCTCATCATAAACGTATGTTGTGGGTACTCATTAGAAGTGTCGCACTGAGGCGCTTCAAATAAGTACTCACAACATATGTTTCATTGAGAAATAAGAAAAAACATAGATACGTTTTGGCTAGAGAAAGAGCCTTAACAAGAGCTACATGTATGCATTTTGTGTGTATTGACAATATTGAGCCACCATACTGAAATAACTTTGTGAAAAGCCCGTACTATGTTACTAATTGTCTGTGTATTATTCACTGTATCAGTATTAAGGTTTCTGGACTTGGTTATGTCACTTGTTTTGCAAATATTACATTCAAGAAGATATATATATATATATATATATATATATATATATATATATATATATATATATATATATATATATATATATATATATATATATATATATATATATATATATATATATATATTAAAAAAACGGCTTCTCAGCTCACAAGCTACAAACATTAGACTAAGTTGTCCCAGATTTAATTTAATCATAAAAACAGCTTCATAATGTGAATAATGGTACGCCGTTTATAAAGTGTTTTCATTAGAAAACGTGTATTATTTTGCTTTTAAAGCATGTTTTCTTTGTTGTTTTTTTTCTTTTCAATAAACATTACATAAAGTTACAATGTAATGTGTCTGAAACAGAATTAGTATATAAATTTCCTTAAACATGCCTTTCTCACATTGCCATACCCCACCCACTTGTGTCATTAGTACATATCAAAATGAATGTCAACGAGGCCTTAACTAGACGGGGGATAAATATAGTTACAAAAACTCTTCAAATTATTGTAAAACTAGCATTGACATTATTACAGAAAATAGGTGCCGTCAAGCTGCATTGTATAAAGTTTCGAAAAACCGGCGGTGATTTTCATGTTTTCATATTTTTTTTTCTAAAACACAGTCCATTGCCTAACGGTTATCATCATTTGAATTTGGGGTTAGATTAAGACGTGGGCATGCATAAAGCAAAACATAAAATTCGCCACATGATCAGTTCGAAAATGACACATATTATAGTATCGGCTACCACGACTGGAGTGTCAGAGTGAAATTCAAGAAATGCTAAAATATGCCACCAAATGCACACAAAACACTTAAAAAAGAATTATTTTAGACGAGGTCTTATAAGATCATAAGTGGCCTCAGCATGTCAGCCTCTGTATGGAAGAATGTACGTGACTTGAAGCGATGATAAATTTCATGACAGAGTGATTTTTGTTAAATACTTTGATTCAACTTTCATTGTGTGCATTTTAAACCATCTTTACAATATGATCTTCAAGTTCACCCCAAATCCAAATTTTGGAAGTCAAAGAAAACCTCCTCTATTTGGAATAACATTTTGACAGAATTAATGATGTACATGGCGTGAAGTTGCTTTCGTAAAAAAAAAAAAAAAAAAAAAAAAAAAAAAAAAGATTAGTTCGTTGAAACACACCTTACCACCCAAAACAACCCCGAAATACCCTAATCCACTTTATCTATTTACCGTTTCACACCAAATCACGTACTTTTATCTATTTTTCACTCTAAAATACTTTGTTTATTTATTATCTCAAGTGAAATGTACTAGTAGTATCAAAGATATTTGATACGTCAGTATAATGTGAATCCTTACAGTTTGATCTGGGTCTTTGAAGCAGATAAACGTAAGTGAAATGGGCGGGTCAGGACTTTTGCAAAAACAAAACACTTAAATGAAATATAGTGTGATGCCCAAGAAACAACAAAGTTCTTGATTAGCATATATATGCATGTGCATCTGAGCAGTCTGATCAAGGTCTTTGTGTCTTTACAGTAGAAAAAAGACTCACATGAAATATGTGACGGCGTCCAAGAAAACATATGACCAACAAAGTTCTAGATCAGCATGTGCATGTGCATTTTCACAGTTTGAGATGGATCTTTGCAAAAAAAAAAAAAAAAAAAAAAAAAAAAAAACCAAAAAAAAAAAAAAAAAAAAAAAACAACAACAAAAAAAACAAACAAACAAAAAACACGTAAGACCGTTTATTTCTGGCACCCGCTCACTCTTCCACTGGAACTGCATGTGGCATGTGACGTTTTTTTCTTTAACACACGCACTTGGTAGGCATGGCCAATCGCATGAGCGAATATGGAAACAAACAAATAAATGAAAGAAAGGATGAATAATGCCCTTTAATTTCACATCCAAAGAAGCCAACCCATTATAGAAAATCAAATCTTGCAAACTATGGAAGAAACAAGATAATTATTAGGTAAGTTGCCTTTAATCATCAGAAGTTATGTAGAAATACTTTGTTAATTTTTCTATAACGTATGTAGAGGATTAATCAAATCATATTTTTATATTTGATTTTTAACAATTGATTTGTGACTCAAGAAGTTTAAAAAGTGTTTTGGGTATGGTTTGTGTGGTTTTAGTGTTATTTGTGGGTGTTTTGGAGTATTTCAAGGGACCCCAAAAGGATAAATCATATGCCTATTTGCTGGAACCTAGCGAGATATCAAATGGGACAAAATTATGACGGACTTTTAATTAAAGTTCTCAAAGTCAGAATATAAAATGAAATTTTGCTTGCTTTGTTTTTGCATGTTTAGGACCCTAATTCACAGTTGCAAGTTTCAAAAAGTTCTTTTTTTCTGAATTAGGGTATGTATTTGTATGGGGAAAATCATTGAAAAGTCATCTTCTCAAAACATACAATGTGTGTTTAAAGTAGGAAAATACTTTAGTTATAATCACAATTTTGTCCCCTGGAGGTTATCTGCCCTTGCCCCGGGGCTACTTACACGTATAAAATTGTGTATTTTTTTTTTAAATATTTTCTTCTCTGTAACCGATTGAGCAATTTTCACTAGATTTCACATGGGGCCTTCTGTCGAAAGGGATTTGACAATTTGTTCAAATGGTTCCGCGCCACTGAACAAGATGGCTACCATGTCCATGTATGGTAAAAGAGTTAAAATCTTCTTCTCCAGCACCAAGAAAGTTTTGGGGCTGAATCTAGGTATGTAGTATTGAGGACTATAGGTCTACTTAGTTTGTTCGAATGACGACCGTAAGTTGACCCTTGACCTTTTTACGGCAAGGTCAAATTTGCGTCTCCATGCATCTGTAAGGGGAAAATGTTGAAAAGTCATTTTCTCAAAATGTGTTGAAGACTAATGGATAAAACGTACAACGTGTGATTAAAGTAGAAAAACACTTTAGTTATAATAAAAATTTTGTCCCCTAAGGGTTATTTGCCCTTGACCCTGGGCTATGTACATGCATAAACTTGTGTAATTTTTAAATGTCTTCTTCTCTGAAACCGCTTGATCAATTTTCACCAGATTTCACATTGGGCCTTCTGTCGAAAGGATATTGCCCATTTGTTCAAATGGTTACGCGCCATCCATATATGGTAAAAACTCTTAAAAATCTTCTCCAGAACCAAGAAAGCTTTCGGGCTGACTTTTTTTATTGTTCTTTTACTTGTTACTTCATATTTCTTTTCATTCATATTTTTTAAGGAATCTGTAGTTTTATTCTGTAAGTTCCCTTTACCAATCACCTTTTGGGATCCATAGGTTCTCCAATATTTTTTACTTTGTCATTCTTGCCATATATATTTTTATGGCAGGCTATATAAGGAAATATTAAAGTTTTAATACAGGTTTTCTAAGCATTGTTAGCAGATGTATTTACACTAGTAGCTCTCCATACAATGATCAGCATCAGAGATACAAAGTTTGACTCGATTTAGTCCACTGGCTAGGTATCGTTTACCTCTCCCCCGCCCCCGGGGAATTTTGCACACCATATTTTTTCTTATAGCCCGATGTCTGGCTACTATTTTGCAATGTGTCAGCTATCTGGCAATGGCAGTGTTCCTCTGTAGCAGTCTGTTACATATGTTACCCGTCAAAAATATAAATAAATCAATTAAATTATAAAACCTCAAAAATTGTAGAACCTATGATTAAATTTACAAATGGGCTTGATCGTCAAATTAAGCTAATGCAGAACTGCAAATATGAATTATTGAAAATGATCTGTCTTACCCTGTGTAACGTACATTACATTTTTTTTTCATTTAACCCTATATTACTGATAAATGCATCTAAAATAGTTCCGCCTTAAATCTTTTGCTTTGATAATTTGGTCAAAATGTGTTAATCGTTTGAAAATGTATTAATTTACCTTTCCATAACTGTAAACATTATATTTCTATCTTACATACTTTGCGAGTTTTGCCTGTTAAATATAATAACCCCATATAGTATACACGTGAGTGCTTCCATGTCAGTGATAAGGGCCTCAGAACAGTATTGCTCTTGTTCTACTCTTTTTAGATTTTGGACAAACTGCGGATTTTTCTCTATCAGTTTGATAGGTGCAATCTTTCCGCACCGGACAAATGCATTGGTAGAATCGCAACCTGTAAAGCAGTGTATGGCCGGTAAGACTGCGCAAATATCTTCGCTCTTATTCTGAACTATGTCAGTAACATTCAGAAGGCGTCTTTTGTTGCCTGTGACTGTGTCCAACACAATTCTAAAATTTATTTCCTTGCAATATCGTGCAAGCACTAATACATTCGTGTCTGGTGTGCTGACAACAATAGTTTTTGCATTAGATAGTGATGTTCTAACATGAAGGCAGTGAAGTATTATTCTAGTGTCCTCAGACGAAAACAAACTTTCTTCTGGATAATTTGGTATCCGTCATTTCGTCTTCACAGATAAGGCGGAACACATTTTCACCGACAACATAATATATGTTACGGCCTATAAGTCTAGATGCATACTTGTCCGTCTTCCACTGATCCAGAAGTAAGTTTTCGTGTGAGTGTATCCAGACAAACACTCAATTTCTTGGCAACAGCCAGCAATGTCTTGTTTTTATCATTGCCCATAAAGCTTTTCCAGTCATGTGGAGTCAAAGTCCTTGCACCAGATAATTGATGTATTAGTGTTGTTTCCCTGCGTGTGCGTTCATAGGATTTGACGGAATGCTGTATGTATGTATCAGTGATGAAATCTACACGCTTAGCCTTTGGTAACTGGTTGGAAACAGATTCTGCCAGTTCCTCAAAAGTATCTAGAATTGCTGTTAAGCTTTGTAGAATGGCATTGCCGTCAATGATATGAACAGCATCAGACAGTCGATCTATTTTTGTTCAATGTGGGATTCCAAATTGTGGAGAAGTTTTTACTTGTCTGTAGGCATGCCGTCACGTCAGCAACTGCCAAAGGCCATGGTATATTTCCCAAAGGGAACGATAAAGTCAGGTCGAGATCAACATTATGTTCAATGGAAAAAAAAAGAACAAGCTGACCGAAGACGTTCCTTTCAGCTCTTATCTGGCTGATTTTGTTATGAGATGCCAGATTCTATGACGATTTCTAAAAATCCACAGCCTTCTGTCATCTTCCCAACCGTACCAAATAATGAACATATAGTAAGTGTTACGAGTCAGGCGTAACGAGAAAGAAATGAAAGTGAAACCAGCAACAAACTTTAAATTATTAACAATATTTATTCACAAAAAATAAGACAAGATTAAAAATATTCGTGTTTTAGCATATACTTGTTGACACTAGTCAGTTCATAATGAGCAGCAATGTCCAACAAATCTGACTTTTTTGCCAAATTCAACAGCTCATGCGAAGGTGCAGTGATATAAGCATTGAGATCAAATGACATGATGGCTTTTTGCTGGTTTTATCAAGTAAATTACAATCAAAGAATTTATTTATTTATATTTTTCAAAAGTCAATACTTGCTTTTTTAAAGTAAATACTTGTTTTCTTTAAAAAGCTCAAACTTGTTTAAGCAGAAGAAAATGTTCGATCCCGGACAAGCCCCAAATTTCTGTTACGACCCAGGCGTAACAAGAAAGAAATGAAAGTGAAACCAGCAACAAGCTTTAAATCATTAACAATATTTATTCACAAAACACAAACAAAATGAGACAAGATTCAAGACAAAAGAATGTAAGTAAACAGTACCTTTCAAGTTTATATCACAAAGTCACTCAGACATAATCCACAAGAATTTATAAAACAAATCCTTTGAATAACAGTTTCTGATCCCACAATTTGAAAGTACCTGAATTCAGAATTTAAGTCCAGAATGAATAAAATATAAAGTAATCCAATATAGAATAATTTCCGATGAAAGTATACAAAGATGCCTATATGAAAATCTTTTCCCCTTATATAATATCAAGTAACATTCTAGGAAAAGAATTTACTAGGCATTACTTATTTTCCAGATTTAGTCAAGAACATTCTAAATTTTCTATGACATGCCAAAAATAAGTCAGTCAAGAATCAAGGACATCATGTTATTGTAAACATGTTTTTCCAGAAAGTTCTATTTGTGTAGAGAAACTTATGTAAACATGAAAATAATGATACTTAAAATAATCAAACACCCTACATATAACATATGGAAAACGCCCATTCGAACTATAATCTTAATGAATTGTTCGGAGTATTGCCAAACCAAGGCGTAGGCAACAGCCGGGTCAAACGTCACAATAGCATATTCTTGACCAACTTCACTACTGGCCTTCAACGACAGTTTCAATCTATACTGCACTGTAGAATTGAAGAATTTTTATTTATGGACTCATTAAGCGACATTTGAGGTAGGGTATTTTCTTTCTGCAGCCGTCGGTGACAGCCATCCTGCCCAAGGCAGAACTGTCTGGCTCTCAGTAGACCCACTATATCACGACAGATAAGCCATGCAAACTTCTCCATTTCTGTATGCTTGAATGAGTAGTCAATCTTACTTGTCTAAATGTCAATCATTCGGTCGAGCTTTGGCTTGGCATAGCAATGTCTAATTTGAACTTCAGTGGGCACCACAGACATATTCTTTGACTTGGGAGCTGTGTCTGTTTCTGCTGCAAGCACAGATATATCTGGATCACGAAGCTCTTGTATTACAATGCCATGTGTGGAATGAATGGTTCCAGACCCTGATGGCGTCTCTTCCTTCAAATCAAAATTGTCATAACACAAATGAATGACAGAGTTATTGTCTCTGGAAATATCTCTCAGTAAAACCGACTCTTACGAGGTAACGGAATTGCACATGGCTGTTTCCAGCTCCAGAGTTCGTGAATATGACCGGCCATGACCATAACGATTTAGTATCGTTATAAATTCGGCACTGCCTGTGAGATGTCTAACAGCCATGGGAAGTGTAAGATACTTCAGCATAATCCAGTCACCATTGGTTGCAACATAACACAGGTCTTCAGCAAAAGACAGTGCAGAACGCTGTGACTTCAAACTGGCATGTTTAATTAGCTTTCCAGTTATGATATAGATAAGGAATGTTAATAAAATGTCTGGAGGCCGTCTCTCGCCTGAAAGCAACCAAGCAGCAGATGGGGGGCCAAGACATTGGTTCACTCTCTAGTCTGCCTTCATTTATATGCCGTCTTATGATCGTTGCACACTCTTTAAGGTGCCTCTCATCCGAAGCTGCTAATTCAAATGAGGGCTCAACCGCTTGCCCTTCTAAATCAGCAGCATATACTTATTCTGCTTTCTTCCGGGGTTGCCAGAAAGCCTCTTTCCAAAATGTTTGCATAGCTTGTCTTTCAATTTATAGGTTTTATAATTATCATTGTAGAATTTCGGGTGGTTTTCTAACAGATATGTTAGATACCTTTCCCGAATCATAGAAAGTCTTTCTACATTTTCCCCAGTCAAAATATGATTCTCTTTGTACTTACTGATGTACTGAAATACAGCATTATGTGCTGCCTGTGACTGAGAGGACTCACTATCTGTGTGCGTTACGTGCCTTGCAACTGTATCTCGTTAGTAATTTCTGCGACAATGATTACTATACCATGCCTCCCTAGCTCGTAAGTCCTTGCCGCATATTTTGCAAAGAAGCTTTTCACCACCCTTCGTCTCGGCGGCAATTTTGATTGATTCTTCAGCTGTTGATGTAACGCACTTTCTTTCGATTAACTTGTATACATTCTTTATCACAGAGTAAGCATTTGTCAGCAGGAAACAGCGCACTATACGTGGCAGACGATGCCGCTGAGGAGGGTCTGCTCCTTTATGAAGTACTAGGGACCTCATTGTCTGTTGCTGTTGAACTGATCTTGCGTTTCTCAGCCTTCGGGTGAAGTGTAAACGAGCTGGTTACCACTTCTGTAGTACCCGTCTACCTTTGTATCAAAATGTCGGGTATGTTTCCCGATATTTCTTGGAGCTTATGTTTCAATTCAGAAAACGTTAGCCTCTTTCTGCTGCTGTTGTGATTTTATTGAAAGCTTCTTTCGTAGCAGGCGTGACTGCTTCATCAACTGTGCTGGAGAAATGTATAATGCAAATTCTCCCACCACTGTCTGTTGTGCTGGGCTTTTTACTACCTTAAGGCTTCGTTTTCAGAGCCACTGGTTGTTTCATTTTGAAACAAGGAATGCACGAAGTTTCAATAATATGGGGGTATGAAACATGAGCTATAATATAGATATTTAAACAGCAAAGTGAGGTATGAGAAATATGTCTTTCTATGAGAAAAAAAATGATTGTTTGGTTGATTGACTGATAAATTGATATTATACAACAAGAAAACTAGATAGACAGACAATGAAGGACAGTACGAAAACCAGACAAACTGGGATTAAATCACGGATAGACTGACAGAATGTATACCAACTAGAAAACTGCTGCTAACTGATTGATTTACTGATTGACTGAATGATTGATACAGTAAGACAACAAGACAGGCAGAGACAGACAGACAGTAGAAGACGGATAGGTAGACAGACAGGTCACTAAATAAAGGCAAAGCTAAATTATTATCAAATCTAGCAAACAAAAAATCAAACAATTAAACGCATCAAATATTTATAGCAAGAGAAACTCTTACAAATATTTATAGTTATTAACTATCAAAATACAAATAGCAAGTTATATGTTTTCGGCTTGTGATCTTTACGGAACAAGAGCAGAAGACAAAATGGCGTCGGATTTCATTTACCTTAGTCCAACGTCATTAGAAACACACCGCACCAATCCAACGCACGCGTCAATGGAAAAGGCATAACTAACTAGATTACATTCGGCTCGTCTTCCAAAAGATTAACATTTCACAGAAATAAAATTAGAAAACCACACAGTAATAATGTGTATGTGTATTATTTAACGACTCTGTGGTTTGTAAATTCGAAATGGTTTAGCGGGTGTAACTGGTTAGCGGGTGTGACTAAGGGACTCAGGCACATCATTGTATACGATACTACTAATAAGAGGCCTTTTCCCTTGTCGCGTATTTATTTGTTGCACGTGTATTTGCTCATACAGATGCTGCATTACATTAACAACCCAGTGTAGTGTAATCGGATTGTTCTCGGCTATAAAATGACAGTTTTTCCGTTGGCGATTGTCATAGTTTCCCCATTCCTACTAAAAGCGTCAACTGCGGCTACTCGTTTGAACCGCCGCAATAATTCGGCGCTAACAAGCACATAGAATCTATGTTTTACAGAAATAGTTCGGGAATAATGTTAGACATGAATAAAACATTTCCAGTCATTAAAATAAGACAGTCCTAAACATTATCGGCAATTACTGTTAGATTTAATACATGTATAGTTCATAACTGTCATTCTACCACTGAAATATATACGAGTATAACACTTGGTAACGTATGTAACAGTGAATAACAGGAAGTCTTCATCGATACAGTACTTAAAAGTAGGTAAATGAGTTTTAACCGGTACCAGAATGCAAATAAGTGCGAACTTCTACTATTTGAGATTTCACCTGGAGCGTTTAATGCTATTTTGAGGGTAACATTGCTTTTACATCCAAACGCTGCCACTCTCAGAAGGCTAACATGTTTCATTTTGTGGCTTATATAATGTAGTTTTGGAAATTATAGTGTACAAAATTTCCTCTTTGGGAGGCGGGGCGGGAGAGGGGTGTATAGTCAGTCCTATGTCTGTTTTTTTTTATATAAGTAATATATTTCTGTGCATTATATTGAGTTATTTTGTTAGTGTTTGTGTACATTCTGAGGCTGTACTCCAAAATATAGAGAAATTCTGATGTAATCACGGTGCTATCCTCATACAATACATATTATGTCATAATATTTAGATTCCCATTTCTTACCTGGCAACCATGTCCAAATCCAGGGGGGGGGGGGGGGGGGGGGGGGCGGGGGGGATGGGGGGTGAAGGGGAAACGGGGAAAGTGGTGTGTGTGGGTTTTATTGAGGTTGGGGTATTGCTTGCACTTTAACAGTTAGTTGTTATATTTATTCATTTAATCTAGAGTCTTCTAACAGCTGTGGGTTAGATTTTTTTCTGATTTTATATAATACCATGTATTAATAATTGCGATTGACTCCATTCGTTCTGAAATTTATCAAACACATTATTTTTGGACGCAATATATTGGCGCACCTTATGCATGAATTTCAGTTGCTTTTTAAAAGAATTTTACAGCGTGATACATATATATATACGAGGGATGTTCGAAATGAATTGCTTATTTCTATCTGGAGACTTCAAATTTCAAGTTAGCCCAAAAGTACTCATTTCATGCCCTCGAAGTACTCCCCGTGGCTAGAAATGCAAAGTTTCAGCCGATGTACCCACTTCTTGAAGGCGTCACGGTACGCTGATTTGGGCACAGTAATAAGGTACTGATGAATGGCAGATCCAAGTGCCTGTCGGGACTGGTATTTCCGCCCAGCAAGGAATGCTTTCAATTTCGGAAACAAAAAGAAATCACATGGGGCAAGGTCTGGGGAATACGGGGGGTGAGGCAAAACAGTTACTTTTTCTTTCTTCAAAAACGCCGTAACTATTGCGGAGGTATGAGCTGGGAACTTTGTCATGTAGAAGACGGACATGCTTAAAACCAGTGGCAGGGCGTCGTTTCTCATAATACTTTTTCAGTTTCTTCAGTACTACGTCTTTGTAGTACTTTCCGGTGATTCTTTTGCCCTTTTTCACTGGCACTTTTATTGCGACTCCTTCACCAGAGAAGAAGATTGCATACAAAACCTTCTTTGTACTCAAAGAACGTTTGGCAATTATTGGGCGTTTGCTGTGTTTAGTGGCCCAGATCTTATTGCTAACCTTTCTGACGGGCTCAAAATAATGGACCCAGGTTTCATCACCTGTGACGACATTGGCAAACTGCTTTTTGTCATATTTTGGAAACATTAGAAGCAGCTTTTTGGCCACTTTAACCCGTTGCCTCTTTTGATCGTCAGTCAACAGATGTGGCACCCATCTAGCAGAAATCTTTCTGACTTTCAAATGCTTCTTCAAAATAAGGTGAACCGTTGAAAGTGATATGCCTACCTTTCGTGCAATATCACGAACTGTAAATCTGGCATCTCCTTCAATGATTTCCTTTATTTTGGAAACGATTTCTTTACGAGATGCAGATTTTGGCCTACCTGATTTCGGTGCATTTTTGATGGACTCTACACCAGACTCAAATTTCTTTTTCCACCGCCGAACTGTGTCATAAGACACACAAGAAGGTCCAAAAGCAGTAGAAATTTCAGTCATCAGCTTCTTCAAAGAACAACCAAGTTTTGAGCGAGCTTTGATGTAAGCCCGTATTTCATCTTTTTTGTCGACTTCTACCAACCATTTTTACTGTAGTGGTCAATGACTGTGTGTATTCAAATGGCAAATTTTATGTCTTACACTTAGTCTAACATGTACATTTATACACCATTGTGTAGATATTGAATAGCCCTATACAGGTATGTATTGGTTTTTGTCGTGCCCCACGTGGATATCGAGCTAGAGGACAATAAGCAATTCATTTCGAACATCCCTCGTATATATCATTTTGCATAAAATATAATGAACTTGACAGCTTTGGGATAAACATGCTCCCTCTGTTTACCAAACATGAAAAACTCCTCTGTAACAATGTAAACCAAATCACAAGACTTTAACTATTCAAGTAACTCTTTGATAGACTATTGTGTGCATTCACATTGCCTGAGCAAATGTACTATAGTTTCATTATTCAGTCCACAAAAGGAACATATTGCATTGTTTGTCAATTTTACTCAATAAAGAAGTTTATTAGTAACTAATATATTATGAATTATGCTGATCTGGAACGATTCTTGGTATGTAGCAATGCTGTCTCAAGCTCTTTATTTATGTATGTGCTAAATGTTGTAACCCTCGATAAATAAAGTCGTTACTTACTTACTTACTCTACCATAAACGGTAAGAGAAAAGTCCATGGACTGCCACAATCACAAGCCGCAGCCCTTCCCAGACACCAAGAAGAAGAGGAAACAGACAAAATCAAACACGCGCAAATCGAACACATGTACGAAAAACACTAAGATTAGTTCTCTCTCTTCCCAAGGGGAGGTAATCGCAATGCTCAAAGGACTGAAAAACACATTAACAAAATAACGCCAGGCAAAACTTAAAATAAATCGCCTCGTAGAATAAACCACAAAGCAACAAAAAGTAAGGCTAATACCAGGATCACCACCTTAGAACGGTCACTAGAATAAACCATCGAGGGTTTAAAGCACTTTAACAGCTAGCCAACTTCACGCTGGATCCCGATGATGCTCTTAATACAGAAATACATAAAAATCGGTTCGCATAAAGGCTCCCAACTCAGTCAATGCATCAAAGCGAAACTATAAAAATCAAATTAATTACTATCATGATAAACAAAGACGAGTACTCATTGCTAATTCTGTTGTGTGCCACCAGAGTAAATGAAAACCAATAGTTTAACCACGGCGGGCCAAGCCAAGCCCCAACCCACTGGTTAAATTTTACGAAGAGTCTAATGCCCGAACCGCCGTCGTGCAATTAAAGAGTGAAGTATAGCCATCGACAATGATTGGGTTGAGAACTAGGCATGCAGTCTGCCGCATAATATCCAGGCTAAGTCACCGTAAAATTCTGGTTCCGATATACCAAGTTTGTTCAAATGTTGATCGTAGTTTTACGGCAAGGTCAAATTTGCGCCTCTATAGATTTGTATATGTGTGTGTGTGTGTGTGGGGGGGGGGGGGGGGTGAGGGGGGGGGGAATTGGGGGTGGGTGGGAGGGGGGGGGGGGAATTGAAATATGTATTTAAACTTACAATGTTTGATTAAAATAGTAAAACTTTTAAGTTAGGATCAAAATGTTGCCACCAGGGGTAATCTGCTCTTGCAGCTGGGCTATACACAGGTATAAAATCATGAAATCTTTAAACGTCTTCTCTGAAACCGCTTGACCAATTTTCACCTGATTTCACATAGGGCCTTGTGTTGAAGGCTTGTTGATAATTTGTTCAAATGGTTCTGCACCATTTAACAAGATGGCTGCCATGTCCATATATGGTAAAAACACTTAAAAATCTTCTTCATAGTAATAAAAAAGCTTTGAGATTGAATCATGGTATACAGCAGCGCGGACTCAAGGTCTACCAAATTTGTTAAAATGATGATACTAGGATGACCATACAAAACCGCTGTATAGCTATGCGAAACTATTTGCATTTTGGAGAAACGCATGCACTTTGCATGATACTGGTTTAGACTTTTGCCAAGCAACTGTAAGTTCTATCAAGCGTATAGTACACATGCATATACGCACAGGTAAAAATAAACCCCATTTTCATCCAACTCGCGATAAATCAATCTGTACATTTAATGTCTGAATATAAATAAGCACTGATTATTTAAATTCTTGTCGCGTTTTGTGAAACGGCGTGTATTTTATGGAATTTTTATGAACCTTTTAGATTGCGCAAATTACATCAGTTATTATGTTTGGTCTTCATACATTCTTACCCAGTATAGTTCGTCAACAAAGGTTTTGAAATTATGGACATGAAGAAATGCGCGGTGACTCCCCTCAACATGCATGTATAAGACTTACGTAAGTACAATACAGTGTTCTATACGAATATTTTTATTGGAAAAACCATAAGCAAGAACGCTTGAAAGATGTCTGGTAAAATTTTAAATGTGTCATCCAAAATAGTATCATAAAGTTTGCAATCAGACGTTTTTTTACAGGTTTATTATAGCGGCCATATTAGACGAAAAATCAAACAGTATACCTTGTTATGAAGGCTATCGAAGATGGTAGAAGGTTTATTTGAAACGCAGTTTGCCTGCGAATTTTAAAAATTGATGTCAGACAGGAAAACGAGGTACTCTCCCTTAAATGCGGAAACCAATCAGGGTGTCACCAATGACGTCATGCTTGCATATGCGCATGAGAAAATAAACTTTTTGCTTTCTGTTTTGAGCAGTTCTTCTTTCTTTTTTATGATTTCAACCTGAACACACAAGGTTTTATAACTTAGAAATTGTTAAGTATGAACTTGACCACTATAGAAACCTGCAAGTTTTGGCATATACACAATATTTAAATCGTATATCTTCCCGATGCTAGGGTTAACAAAAAATGCGTACTGGAGTCCTTACTAGAAAGCAAGCTGTCTTAAAGAAATGTATGAAGAATGCTAATTATCAGCTAGTGAAAAAAGAGGTTGTGACTAAAACAATTACGGACAGTTAATCATAACTTATTTCATGACACTGTCGGAAAACAATCGTAATGTGTCAAAAGCATTAGCAATAAATAAACTCACCTTATAATGCTTCTTAAAGCATGTTGCTGCAGAATACTATATTAATAGAAACAGAATTTCAAAAAGCGTTAAAATGTCTTGAAATATGGGATCAATGTTTATTCACTTTTTCTAAGTCACAGAGAACATTAACATAACGAGTTGCAGGAATTTTTACAAGCCTGGATGCCAGTTAAGGAAATATTGAACAACTCTCAGTAGATACCTAGTGTCACCAGGGGTATTGCGTTCCATTTATGATTTATATTATTTGTAGACTTTGAGGGATTCTGGAATCTGGAGAGTTTGTTTCTTAACAGTAGTATATACAATAAATGATATTGGTTCAGATTCTGCAATCACTTAGACATAGATAAACATATGAGCATGACTTCTGCTGTCGTGATAATATCTTCTGTGTTCATAGTAAATGCTCCTGTATGGAATTGTAAAAAAAAAAAAAAAAAAAAAGGAATTGTAAAAAAAAAAAAATAAAATAAAAAACAAAAACAAAAAAACAACAACAACATTTAAACTGTGTATCACAACTCACCCTTTACAATGACGACATTATTAGCAAAATAATGCGTAACCACTATATGGAAGAATTGGCCTGTCCTAGATGACTGATGATAGGAACAATGCTTTTATTTCCTCAGACCTCGTTGTGGGAAAAATACTATATATAGTTTTATAAAAAGTGAAATTCTTAAGAAGAGAAATTCTTAAAACCAGAAAAAACACATGCAGGTAGTAATTGTTATACCAAAATAATGTTGGCTGATTCTCTGAATTGTTCCAAATTTGCTAGAAAAGATAAGTAAGTACGTAAGTAAGTGAGTAAGTAAGTATATACTTTATTTACCGAGGGTAACCCAGTTGTTGGTTTATCCAGTCTCACTAGGTGCCCTCAGCAACATTACATATTAAAATATACCAAGGTTCAGCAAAACAGCTTTCTCGGTTCTGGAGAAGAAGATTTTGAAGTGTTTTGGTATATATGGGCATGACGGCCATCTAAATCAAAGTACCGTGACCATATGAATAAATTTTTAATCCCCCGTTAACAGAAGAGAAAGCTTCACGAGAAATTTGAAGAAAATTGGCCCAGGGGTTTCAGAAGAGAAGTTGTTCAAAGGTATGAACGGAAGGACGGCCGAACGACGGATGGCAAGTGATCACAATAGCTCATTCGGCTCAGGTGAGCTAAAACCACTATTTTCTCACACCCAGTGTAGCAGATTTAAGCATGGAAAAAAGAACAGCTATTTTGAATTAAACTATCTGAACTGTTATGTCCTGGCAGATTCATGTCAGCAAATACTACAATTTAATCGGTCTATATATTTCACCATCAGCCTGACTTCCTCTGCACAAATGCAGCCTCTACTCAGTACCCTACGGATTTAAAGCTGAAGTCAGTAATGTGCATTTAGAAGGCAACTGTACAACACAATAGTCGAGTTTCTCAGTTCCTGTATCTTGCGAAAAACGTAACCCTACAATCGGAAAGATATACGGTTGAGTTTTTGTTTATTTAAAGCTTGGACAATGGTTCAAACAAAACCACTGTATAGCATTGCGAAACTACTTGCATTCTGAGAAACACATGCATTTTGCATGATATTGGTTTAGAGTTTTGCCAAGCAACTGTAAGTTCTATTAAATGTTTATTACACATGTATATCCTAACAGGTAAAATACACCCGCTATATACCTTACTCGCGATAAATTAATCTGTACAGTTGATTTCTGAATATAAACTAGCACTGATTGTTTAAAATTATTGTCGCATTTTGTAAAACGGCGTGTATTTTATGGAATTTTGATGAATAGTTTAGTTTGCGTAAATTACACCAGTCATTGTGTTTGGTCTTCATACATTCTTACCCAGTATAGTTCGTTAACAAAGGTTTTGAAAATATGGACATTGAGAAATGGCGATTCTCCTAAACATGCATGTTTAAGACTTACATAAGTACAACACAGTGTTCAATACGATTATTTATTTTTAATTTGTTTTATTAAAAAACTATAAGCACGAACGCTCGAAAGATGTCATTTAAAATGGTGTCATAATACTTACAATCAAACGTTTTCTTACAGGTTTATTGTAGCTGCCATATTGGACGAAAAATCGAACATTTTTTTGATGTTAATCCATTTCTGTATATCTTCCAATGAAGACTGTATAAAATGGTAGAAGGATTATTTAAAACGCATTTTGCACGTAAAGTTTGGAAGTTGATGTCAGACAAGAAAGCGAGGTACTCTACCTTAAATGCGGAAAACAACCGAAAACAACCAAACTAATGACGTCATGTTTGCATATGTGCATGAGAAAATAAACATTCTGCTTTCTGTTTTGAGCATTTTTTCTTTCTTTTTTATGATTTTATCCTGAAAAGACAAGGTTTTGTATACTTAAAATTTGTTAAGTATCAACTGGGCCTCCATAGAAACGTGCAAGTTTTCACGAAATGCAATGTATGCATAACCGCTTTACAGTTATGCATGCGTACATGTCCAGGCCTTCTTCCTATATCGAAATAAATTGTATATCTTTCCGATGCTAGGGTTAGCAAAACTTGTGGTACTAGAGTCCGTACTACAAAATACTTGTGCATAGCCAATGATGTGGAATCCACAGGTTGGTGTGGTACTATAGGGCTACAGTTAAGCAGTGAGATGTATTTTAATTTCTTATTCTGCTGTGACAAAATTAACTTCTTGTATATCTAATGGGATTCCAAAACTAAATAATTTGTATAAAAATGGCAAATATTTATCTCTATGATAACAAACTAACCTGATGCACCTGGTTAGAAATGGAATCACTGAACGATAAAGGCTAGCACTGCCAAATGGTGTATTAAATATTTCGAACAAGTTTTTTTTTCCTGTAGAAAATGTAAACTTATACCATCAATTGTAGTCAAATAATAGTCTATATACCCAAATATAAGCGTGTATTTTATAAGGATAGGCATAAACATTCACTTGCATAAAACATTCCAAATCTTGATCAGTTTTAGTTTTCAAAAAATATTATCCCTTCCTCCTATATAAATAAAATACAGCTTCTGTAAGACAAATATTTACAATCTGACTACTTCTGCTTCTTTATAAATTATGTGTCTTCCTAAAAATACCAAACAAATGCTAAAAAAAGGCAGATTGCCTATGTTACCGCCAGAGGTCCTTTTTATTTTCTTTCCTTCAAGAAGAAGACACACATGCAGAAGTGAATCTTGAAAGCAAGCAAATATTGTAGACTTTATTTTATTTTATTATTTTTTTGTCAATTACTTTTTTAATTTTGATTTTATCGACAAAGTTATAGCGGGCAACCTCAAAAAAGTCTCCAAAAGTTCCAGCTTCGTATTTGTTATAAATTTTCCGCTAATATATTATATGATAAGACATTAATTTTACACAATCACTTAATTTTTCAAAGTTCATATTTGTCAATTATGCCACTGTGATGTAAATCAAATAGGTGTAAAGTGTGCTTGACACAGGTATAAATAGAGTAATCGTACCATATTACTAGAGAGTTGTTTAACACTTAGCAAGAGAAAGGTAACCAGGATTTTAAATATCATTCCGCTCGAGGTTTCCGGGATAAATTTGTCGATTGTCTAATTTTGCGAAAAATGTCCAGCGACAAAGATGTAGAGGTCATCTACGCCGATTTATCCAAAATGTCCCAGCCCGCAAAGTCTTGCAGTGTTTGTTCTACTCTGACAAAAGAATTTCAATCTTACTTTTCTCAAAAGAGGAGGCAAACCTTTTCTTTTTTATGCCCCGCCACAAAAGGTGGCGAGGTATTATGTTATACCGTCCGATATTTGGGTGTCCGTCCGTCAGTCAGCGCTTCATAATTTCGTGTCCGCTCCATAACTCTGATACTGTTTGAGATATATTCACAAAACTTCACACCAATTTAAAGCACTATGACGCAATGTAAAGAACACAATAACTGAAGCTCTGGTTAGCCTACTTTTGGATATATATATTTAAGAACATAGCCATTTCTAGCATGTACTCGGGTCTGCTCTATAACTCTGATACAGTTAGTGATATTTTCATAAAACTTTACATAACTGTAAAGCACCATAAGACAACGTGCAGAACACATAATCCGTAACTCTGGTTTTCCTACTTGTTGAGTTATTGCTTTTTGAACATTGAACAAAGCCATTTCCACCATGTACTAATGTCCGCTCTGTAAGTTGAAAACCATTTGAGATATTTTCATGAAATCTCACACAAATATAAAGCGCTATAAGACAACATGCATAACACAAGAACCATAACTCTGGTTAACAAATTCAACAAATTCTGAAGTTACGGTCCTTTGAACATTGTGGATATTGAAAATGACCATTTTTACCATGTTCTAATGTCCGCTCTGTAAGTTGAAAACCGTTTCTGATATTTTGATGAAACTTCTTACAAATTTAAAGCTTTAGAAACTCATGAACCGTAACGCTGGTTTGCCTACTTTTGGAGTTATTGGCCTTTGAACATAGCCATTTTAACCATGTACTTGTGTCTGCTCTGTAAATTGAAAAACGTTTGAGATATTTTCATAAAATTTCTCACAAATGTAAAGCACCATAAGAGGATGTGCAGAACACAAGAACCGAGCTCTGATTAACCCACTTTTGGAGTCACCACCCTTTGAACATAGTAAATATTGAAAATATACATTTCTACTATGAAGTCGTGTCAGCTCTGTAAGTAAGAAACCGTTTCAGATATTTTGATAATTTCTAGCATACATCACACAAATGTAAAGCATCATTATACAAGGTGCATACTACAAGAACTGTAACTCTGGTTAACTTACTTTTGGAGTTATGGCTATTTGAACGTTGTGATTTCTGCAGTATATGTGTCCGCTCTGCAACTTGAAAAATGTTTCAGATATTTTCTTGAAACTTTATGTAAATATATATTACCATGTTTTGATGTGCAAAACACAAGAATCATGACTCCGAATTACCTGCTTTTGGAGTTACTACCTCTTGGACATTGTAAATAGTGATCCCAGTCATATACTCGTGCCCTTTCTTTAACTTGAAAATGGTTTCAGAGATTTTCTCGAAGCCGTACAAAAATGTTAAAGCACTTTTACAGCTAGCCAACTTCACCCTGGGTCCCGATGCTACTCTTAATACAGAAATACATAAAAAATCGGTTCGCATAAAGGCTCCCAACATAAAAGCTGGTGTGACAGGTTAAAAATATATGACCGACGGGCTTACGAAGGACAGACACATGGTGATCAGACGGGAAACATAATATAGTATGTAATAAAACTGCAAGAATATCTCCCTTTTCTGCAAGAATACGTATTACAAAAGACCAACGGCAGGCAAAAATGGTGTCTACGGGGCATAGGTAGACAGCGAAGGCCAAGATCATCCTCTGCATCCATACAATTTGATCATGGCTTTTGTTGTCTGGTTACAGAATCCTGCATGGACACTGCAGAATATATCAGTGTATAGCAAGGACCCTTATCTGATTATAAGATTGCCCTGGCCGATTTGGAGGTTTATTGTTCGCATATGTCCTAAGACACCTTATCTCATGATGTCGCCCGAATACATTCTTACGCCATTACCTCTTCACTTAGTGTATCTAGCGGGGACCTAACAATCAGTATTTTGAAAGATTGGTACACATATCTTGCTCTGAGAACTTCAACTAGGTTATATGCAGAACGTGTGTAATTTAGCATGCATACTTACGTATTACAGGTAGAGACCATCGCTTCATTCTTGAATTGTTAGATGTACCTGAAAGTAAGAAGCAATGCGATACGTGTCCTAATCCTCCTACAGACAAGCGATTACTGCATGTCAGGTCCATTCGTTGATTGCTGACAAAATTGTCTTTCGTCTATAGTTAATTCTAGCATACATCTACCCATTTCTTCTCATACTCGTGACTTGAATAAACGATTTTAGGAGCTTTTGTATTTCGGAACTTCTTAATTTGGTAATCGACATGATAGGCCGTACCTGCTCAGAGAGCTATAAAATAGATAAAAGTCGAACAAAACAAACAAAAAAACAACAAAAAACAAACAAAAAAAAAAAAAAAAAAAAAAAAAAAAAACAACAACAAACAAACAAAACACAAATATTAGCATCTGGATCAAATTATACCGGATTATGTTTCTAGATATGTTTTTCTTTCCACTGTGTAATATAGGCAACCTTATATACAAGACATAATACTGCCTGTTATGGTACCTAGCCTTCGTGTATTTTCATAAAAAAAAAGTATAGAAGAATTCCAGAAAGAGCCACAATCACAGATTACCTACCGGTGACACCCGCTAACAAACCCCTTTGAATAAGAGTAAGGACTGCATGCAAAGTATTGCGATATGCCCACGGAAATGCATTTTTCAAAGGTGAACAAAATATGATCAAACGGTCCCTCTCTGTCTCTAGTTTGAAACTGTTTTTTTCCCACTTGTAAGTGTTTTCATGTAGAAAATTGTGGTTAAATACATGCACTGTCTGCAACGTTTAACATTAGGTTTATGGGAAAATGGAACACACCAATGTACTTCATGATTTAATTTCGTACATTTTTGCAAGTAAACCAGGTTCAAGTTGTATAACAGTTTATTGCTAAGATATATATATATTAGTATATATTTCGTATAGCTGGTTCAACATGTAGTAAGGACTCTGGTACTCATTTTTTGCTAACCTTAACATCGGAAAGATATACGATTTATTTCGATATAGGAAGAAAGCCTGGACATGTCTGTATTTTAAACAATTGTATAGCAGATATGCATACATTGCATTTTGCGAAACCTCGCACGTTTCTATGGAGGCCCAGTTGATACTGAACAATTTCTAAGTATACAAAACCTTGTGCTTTCAGGTTAAAATCATAGAAAAAAAAAACAAAAAGAAAAATGCTCAAAATATAAAGCAGAATGTTTATTTTCTCATGCGATTATGCAAATATGACGTCAATATACATAGATTCAAATCCAAAAAAGGTGCCTTGGTATCAGAAGAATTTGCTCTATTTAATTGGAGTTCTGTAGGGTATATGTGGTCCACCATTTGGTCAAAGTAAATATTGTCAATATTTAATAAATCATCAAGATATCTAAAGTTGAATTGAAAGCCTCAATAATGTCAGCCTGATTTTCACGTGACAGACTTCATGAAATCTCTCTCATAACAAAAAAGAAACAAATCTGCAACAAGAGGAGCACAATTAGTTCCAGCAGCAGGGGAGGGGGAAGGGGGGGGGCGAATGGACATTTTTTGGGGTCCCAAAAGGGGACCCACGTAGACAAACAATTCTGTATGTACGTCTAGGCGGCTTCCTCGGGCGTGCGGCTCTTCCTGAGACCCGAACCCCTGCGGCCCCCGAGTGAGCATAGTGGTAGCCCCTGCGGACGGCCCCACCCTCGCCGGCCTTGGGGCTCTGAATGCAAAAAGAGGGAGGCACTTACCTGATTCACCGATATCCGATTTATCTGGTGCCCACGATATTACGACGTTATAGGATTATATGCGCTGGAGTGCACAGTAGTAATTTACCTGATTGTGTATTTCAACGCTCTGAGTAAAAATTTCAGCAGACGACATATTGACATATTTCTCTCAGAAAACAGAGTTTGACACAGACAGGCGGTTCACCCCCCAGGACTGGGATGTGGGTGTTAAGAATTCTACCCGGCCCCCGGGGTTTAAAGTACCGTGGACCGGTATCTGCTGAATCTGCCCATAAGCATGGTAAGGGTTCTTATAAAATGTGTCCTCACTTTCTAGTTGAGCACAGGACCTCGAGATACCTTCGAAAATGTCCCTGGAGAATGGTCCTTGCATATTTTAAGATCCGGATATCCATTTCCCTCTCCCCTTCCCCCACGAGAGTCAGCGTAACAGGTGATAATTTCCCTCATGCCATGTATGTTCTCTATTTGTCTACGAAAAACTATCCGGTTTATCTGGTGCACACCAACTTGAGGTATTTACAAATTCATCCCTGAATGAATATTTAAACGCTCTGAGTAAAAATTTCAGCAGACGACATATTGATATATTTTTCTCAGAAAAACAGGATTTGACACAGACAGGTGGCTCACCCCCAGGACTGGGATGTGGGTGTAAAGAATTCTACCCAGCTCCCGGGGTTTAAAGTACCGTGGACCGGCATCTGCTGAATCTGCCCATAAGCATGGTAAGGGTTCTTATAAAATGTGTGAAGGTTTACCTGTATCGATTCTCTATTGAATCGTGTTATTATTGCACAATAAAACTCCAAGCTTTTATAAGTTAAATTTACAGATATTTATCGCCCTGCGGGGCACTGTACAGGTTTAAACGTAGCGCTACGATCCCATTCCCATCCCCATAACCTCTGCCGGCACTTCTAGTAAGCCTCTAACGACTTTCGTCCCAATCATAGTTAGGTACTGAAGGCAGGAGTGACCGAGCATTGGAAGTAGTATGAGAGGTCCTGGTCAAGAAAAAGCCCCCCCCCCCTCCAGAGATAAGATTTAAAAAACGAAAAAAATGACTAGGACCTCGGGGGGCTTTTGCTGAATTTTTGTGCGTGAGATCGAATCCCGGCGACGAGTTTTTTTTTTTTTTTTTTATTCTTCCACTTAATAAACTCGTCTGCTGCTCAAAGGGCTGGACCAGCCTGCGCAGCCTGCGCTCTTTTTTTAAGCCCGCGAACAAGATATATTTATCGAGAGGTGCCACTGTTTCCAGAATCTTTGCGTTCTTCCAAGAGCTTGGTACGGGCCGTTAGCATCATCTCGTCTCTCATGAGGTTCATAAGCCGGATTTTTTCGGTCTCGGGCAGACCGCCTTCTTTCTGACGCCCACGGCGTATCTCAGCCTTCATTTGGTTGTACTTGTCGACCTCAGAGAGAATCAGGCGAAACTCCTCCTCGGAGATCTTATCGTCGGTCAGCGCGGCCGAGATCCTGTCGGCGATTGAGTTTAGCTTTGAGACGGCCAGGACCCGGATTTGGTCATGTTTCCTAGCTTTGGCTTCAAGCTTCCGACAAATGAATCTCCCGCCAGCTCCCAGCAACCCACAACCAATCGCCTCGGCCTGTAAGCCAATTGCGACAGGCGCAGCGATTATCGTCGTCAACAGCCCGACACCCGTGGCAGCCATGGCTGCGCTGGCTACCGAAAGCCCGGTGTCGAGCCCATCTACGACATAAGCCCCCCGCCGGTATTTCTTATACAGCGATGCTCTGAAGCCCCGTTCCTTTTCCAGGCGGGATCTGACCTCGGCCACGTGCTGAAGTCGGTGATTGTCTCCAGTCGTCTCAAGTGGCGGGTAAAGTCCCATCGTGCTTTAAGGTCTGACATCATCACTGTCGGACAAGTTCAAATGCACCGAGGACCACCGAGCTTTGGTCTGGGGTGAGGCCTGCGGTCGTGAACCTCAGCCTTTTGAGTTCGACCGGGCCAACATGAATCTTGCTGATATCCAGAAAGTGGTGCTCAGCTTCATGCTGGATTCCCCCCAAGGTAAAGCGCACCACAGGTCGCTCCTGAGCTCTGATGAAGGCCCCAAGTTCTTTTCGTGCGTGCGCGCTGGTCCACTTGAGCTTGAAGCCGGGCAAAACTACGGCGAAGTCGTCGGGCGGGTCTCCGAGGATCACCTCAAGAAGGATTGTTGATGTAGGTATTCCCGCGCCGATGATTCCCGCTGGAGAGAACTCGGATACCATTTTTAGAATCCCCTCCCGGCTATTACTTGTTTTGAGCGTGGACTGCTCAGAAATGACCACGTTTTTGGTCTCAGGAACGTAGGAACACAGCCGGGTACCGGCATTTGTCACCTTCCGGTTCTCGCCCCGTTGCGACGCAGGGAGAGGAGATTCGAATGTCGATCAGCCATCCCGTTTCTTGAACGGGGTCGCGAAGGCGACCCACCTGCTCCCAGTAAACGCCAGCGTGTGAAGCCGCTTGGGGACGGCATATGAGACGTCGACGTCGCTCAACTCTCCGAGCTTCTGCGCCCCACCTCCCTCTTGGGCGGTGACCTTTTTTCGTTTGTACACCCCGTCGAACAGCTCGAAAGCGTACAGCTGGCCCTCTTCCCCAACCTTTTCGAATCCCTCGGTATCCCCGAGATCGGCTAAAGCCACCCCAGGGCATTTCCTGGTGCTCCCTGGGCCTCCCGTGTCAGCCATTTCTTCTTATGTGTAGGACTGCACTCAAATAGTCGAAATCTATATTTCTGCCACTCGTGTCTAATATCGTGAGCGTCAGCTGGGAAAGAGGTCCTGATGCCAGCCGTTTGTACTGCAAGACTTGGAATGACTGTCCGACCACCCCCGCACCTTTCGTTCTCGAAGGGGACGGATTTCAGCAGTGTGGAGGGGCGCCCGTTGTGGATGTTCTCCGACGTACTGACCTCGGCAAGATGCACGCAGATCTCCCAATGGATGGCCAGACGATTTGGCTCGTCTGCAATGTGGCTCTGGCCAGGCTCAAACGTCTCTCGAGAGAAACCTAGGAGTTTGGCCAGCCCGCCGTTTAAGATCAGACGTTTCTTCGCAGACAGCTGCAAGCGGCCGGTGGGGGCATGCAAACTGAGTTCAGCACCCAAAGGCCGGAACGCCTCTTTGTCCAGCTCACAGACGTTATAGTAGCCGTCAGGTATGTCCAACACGGTGCGCCCATCTGAGACCTTGTTATTCAATAACTCGGCGCCGATATTGAACCAGCGGTGGTAATACGTGAGCTCACAGAGAGCGACCTCAAGCCCCCCACACGCAGTGCAGGGAACAGATGCAAGATAGACCGGTTCCCCATTTTGAATGTCGGTGAGTGTGACGTACATAGTGACCCAAAGCATGGACAAGAGGGCCTACTCGTTCAAAAGCTCTGCAACATATCGGGCGGGGGGCCATTTCAAAGAGAAGCAGGCGTCTCTGGCCAGCCAGAAGATTATGGTTGATGACGAGGGGAGGTGACTTTCAGGCCTCTTTCCCAGACATCTTCGCCCAGTACCAGAACCCCCCACTCACTGGGGATATCGCTATGGCAAACAAGGCTTTGAATTCCTGGAAAACCACTCCTTTCGATTGGTGGCAGTGCCAACTGAACTTCGCGGTTTGGTGCGCCACCGCCGGATGTGGCGTCTCGATTGAGGACCACCTCCAAGCCACAGACCCGCTCCTTGCGAGTCTGTATCGCTTCCATGTTCACTTCACCACTAGGCGTATTCTTGAGGAGCTGCGAGTCGCCCTTCCCGGAGAAAAATCTCATTCTTGGTATCTGAACACCTTCGATGCCAGGGCCCACAAGCGGCTTTGCTCCGAGTTCGGCGTGTCCCCGGAAACGGACTGGAGACAAAAGCTAGACCACGGGTGCCAAGGCCTCGGATCTTGGAGCACGTATATAGAGCCGACGGGCGCCTACCGGCATGCGCACTACTCCGATGGCCCCTTCTTCCACCTGAAGGACGCCATACGCCATAACCGTGACATATCAGGGGCGTGGACGATGTTCATTCTCGATAAATCAGAAGGCTTCACGCAAGCAGGTGTGGAGCGCCTCAACGACTCGATCAGGACGTATGTGTGGGCTATCCTGGGAGCGCAAGCCCAGACGCGCTCGAACATTTTCAAGGCCGGGACGGGGTTCGACGCACAAAAGCAGTTCCTGGCCAACGTCGAAGACGCCATCACCTCACCCGTCGACATCCCCAGCAGCATCGCTCGATATCAAAAGACGCTCCAGTATGCATCAACCCCTCTGGACTTCGTCTTCGGGATAGGGCTCTACCTCGCCTCGAGCGACATGACCCTCTACCCGGGCAATGTCCAGGGCAACAATAACGAAATCGTGACAGCTGGATCCGAAGCAGCCATCGGCCACAACCCGGGAATCAACGAGTCGGAGCAGATAAGCGGGACAGGCGATAAGTCCTTCGAAGGAAAAATCGCAGCACCAGCCGGGACTGATCATAAGGGGCCACCGAGTGGCAAACCCTCAGGGCCACCTACGCCAGCCGCTGTTGCTCCGCAACAACACGTGTCTGCCGCGGCTGCGACAAGCCACGAAGAAGAGAAAACGGCTCTCATAGCCGCAGGGGTCGGGGTCGGCCTAGTGGCGCTTTGTCTGTCGTTGAGATAGCAAGTCCCTTGCGGCCACGAGAAGAAGCGCCCCCACGCCGATGACCAAGGCCCACACGTTGTCAGCGAGCCAAGTCGCGGCCTTCCCTGACGTGCTCAGGAGCCAAGAGACGATTGAGCCTATGATGCCGGGCAGGGCCGCAGCGGCCTTGCCGGCCAATTTGGCCAGGGCACGCCCAAGGGCCTGTAGGTGCTTTTTTACCCACTCCTTGACCCCGCCATTGTCGGATGGCTTTGGAGCCGGCGATGGGGTGCCCCCCGCTCATTCGCCAGTGACAGCAAGGACAAGAGTGCTTATCGCCATGCCGATTGCTGTAAGGATGCTCGCGATCGTTATCCCCTGTTCGCGGAAGAGAGTTCGAATTCGCTCAGCCAGCGTCTTGTCTTCATGGAGGAGCCGCCTGATGGTCACACGAATTCTGTTGATCTGCGACCGGAGAGCTGCTCTATTCGTGGAGAGGGCTTCGAGCCTCGCCTGCCTTTCAAGCTCGATGTCGGAGAGCTCGCCTTTAAGCTTCTCCATTCGGTCTCGAATATCTTGTTGGATTTCGGTGTCGTCCGTTTCGGTCAGTTTTTGGCGTTCCCTGGCCAAGTGCTTTTCGACTTCGAATTTACGGTCGTCGATGGCGCTTAGCTTCGAGAGGTTGTTAGCGAGCTCGTCCCTCTATCTCGTCATGGCCTCCCAAACTCCGGCCAGTTCTCTTCTGGTCTAGGCGACCCAGGCCACGTCAATTTGCGGATCATTAATGGTCTTCAATGCGGTCTCGACGTCTTCTACGCTTTGACTTGTGGTATCAGCCACGCCGGAGAGATCCTTCAGCTCGATTGCCTCAATGTTTTTCGGGAGGGTTTCCTCTGCACTCTGGAGTGTCTCCACGACCTCTCTGCCGAACCCCCGCGATGCCCCCGATCTATAATCAGGGAGCCCCAGCGATCTCCGCAGTGCATAGGTGCCACCAGCCCCGTATCTTCGGGCCAGCGTGGCTAGACCCAGAAACCAGAATTTTCCCCTCGTCGCAGCAATGGAGATCTTCTTGTCTTCAGGCGTCCAGTAAAGTGTCTTACCGTCAGGGTCGATCCCGAACTGGCTATAGTCAATCCTGCCTTCGGGGCGCAGCCCATAGGTGAGGCTTACCTCGTTGTAGAAAGTATCAACCAGGCGCTTCTTCTGGGCCTCGAGCCCTTCCTGTCCCAACTCGCCCCGCAAGTTCTGCAAAATGATCTCGTACACGTTTAACTGCCGCTGGACGTCAGGCGGTGGCTCCATAGGGGGGTCGGGGAGGTCGAAACCATCGTCTTCTCCAGGCCCGTCAGGGTCGAACGTGGGGTTCTCGAAAGTTAAACAGCTGCTGGTTCGATTCCCGAACCTCGGCGCGCACGACGTGATCGTTCCAGGGACCGCCCGCCTGGCCTTCAGAATCACGCTGAATAGTGAAGATGCGAACCGGACCGTGGTTCAGAACCTGGGCCGCGCCATCGTGAAGAAGACTGTGATCAAGATCTCCGGCAATGAGGTGATGTCCGTCGACGATAGTGACGTCTTCACCTGTTACGGCGATCTCTGGAAGACGACCTTGGAGAGGAAAAATGACCAATACCAAGGCATCGAAACGCAACGTGGATTCGCATCGGTGCCGGAAACAAAGACCGACAAGGCCATCGCCGATGCCTTCGGCAACCGCTTCTACATCCCGCTCGATTTCGAGCTGCTCGAGGGCCACATGCCGTTCTACTAAAGCGCGCTTGGAGACCGACTGGAGTACGAACTCACCTTCAACGACTACAGCCGCGCGATTCGGGCCACAGGCGATGCCGACGCCTCATACGACATTGAAAACATCAGCCTAGAGTATGAGATCGTCACGCGGCCAGAGCTGGCTCGCATGATCGCCAATCAGTACAACGGCCGCCTTGCGATCCTCTATGACCGGATTCTGAGGCACCGAAAAATAAGCAGAGACAAGAGCGACTCCCTCTGGAATATCAACCTCAACGTGCCCGCCCGCAGCATGAAGGGGGTCTTGTTGCTCTTTGAGGACGTTACCGCGCAACAGCCCTTCGCTCGCAACACGGAGTCCTTCTATAACCCGAAAATAACGAAGGTTGAGGTCACGATCGAGGGGATCCCCAACCAGCTCTTTAGTCAGGGGATGCGTGCCTATCAGATGTGGGACGAGGCGAGGAAGTTATTTGCAGCATCGGCCGGCAGGAAACGCCACCCCGAGGTGGCAGCGGTGGCGAAAGACCTTGGTCTCGCTGACGTCTCTCTCGGGGAGTTCTTGACCTCCAAGTTCGCTCTGTGGCTTGACCTCAGGACAACCGATGATGACCGGCTTCATGGCAGTGGCCGCCGCATAGAGAATGCGAGCGAAGGAGTGACCATCCAGTTGACTAAGACGACAGAGGCGGCCGGCGCTTTGAACATCTATCTCTACATCATTATGGACGCCCAGCTGAACCTCGAAGATGGCCGGTTCGTCTCAGCTGTTTATTAATCATCTTCTGCCCAAGGGCGCCCATTCGGCAATTGTCTGCACAACAATTCCCTACAAGCAGTGCCCCTGGCTCTGGACGGACTCTGAGGTCTACGTTCTGGACCCCGGTGAGCGCCTTCACGATTACCTGCGGGCCTTCTACCTGGTGTTTAAGGGCGAGCCAACACTTTTTATAATCGACGACTGCTCGGCCACGAAGGCTCTGACGAAGAAGAAAGACATTCTGTCAGAGTTGGCGTTCTCGGGCCGCCACGCCGACATAAGCGTCTGGGTCCTCACCCAGAAATACAACTCAGTCCTGAAGGACTTGCGCGTACTCTTCCACTGCAAGGATCGCGACAGCTTTGAAGACTGCCTGCGGGAGAACGACGTGATACCGACTCGAGAACAGTGGGCGTTGGTGCGGCAGCAGCTAGCCGAGAGAAAACACGCCAAGCTTCTGTTGAAAACAGATCAGCCTGCTGCTTATATAGTTGTGTAGCAATGCTTCCTGTTACTGAAGGACTGCTGGTCGCCGTGCTTGGCACGCATTTGGTACTGCTGGTTTTCGTTGCTTGGCAAATCGCACAGTGTCTGCGCCGAGTCGCACTCCATATTGGACGGGCCCGCCGGCTTGTTATAGGCGAAATGGACTGTGACGAACTGATCGATGAGCTGATGTCAGTTGCTGACCCGTAGGGCGCTGGCGCTGGTCTAGCCGAGGGGGCTCCACCGGCAGCCGCCCCAGCGGCGACGCCAGATAAACGGGTGCAAAAACACCGCGAACGGCTCGCTGCCATCGCGGCGGGAGGCCAAACCGGGCAGTACGGACTGGTGGTCCGTTGGAAAGCATTCACCGCCGATCAAATCGACATTCTGGATAATACCGAAATCGAGAAGCTGTACGCCCGCTACGAAGCCAGGCTGGGGGCGGCGATGACGAAGACCTTGGGGTCTGCGGCGCTCCAGCTCTATGCGGGGGTGGCGGCCATGTTTCTCCCAATCGAAAACCAGCCAGGACTTATCGCAGACCTCGAGGGCGACCCGTTTGTTGGACACGCGCATAGCAGTGCTACCTGCGAGCTCTACCACCGCTACGGCATGTTCTTAGCACCGTTAACCGCTGCGCTGACCTACTTGAAGCACTGCCAATTTGGACACTGCTGCCCTGTTAGAGTACACGATGGAGGAGACGAAGCAGGAGAACCAAGAGACGGCGGAGGAGCCAGCACAGAGTCCTCCAGTGGAAAGAGTTACGGAGAAAGTTAAGGATCCAAAAAAAGTGGCAGCCGGGCGTGCCGGCGCTGCCGCCCGAAAGGCAAAGCAAGAAGAACGACTTCTCGAGCAGCTTCGAGCAGCCAAGGAACCATTTCGCACCCCCCCCCCCGACACACCTGCCAATATTCCTCCGAAGAAGGCGGACCAAGCGGTTTCCCGGCCGGAACGCCGTGAAGGACTAACCAACTGGACCCCATGGATCGTTGGGGCTTGTCTTGCGGGCGGGATGCTCGTGTTTCTCCGACAAAGGCAGGCCCCGTTGACTCCGCGCCCAAGCGGCGTGTGGATAAACCCCCTCGGTCAGACCGGCAATTAAAGCCTGCCCCGATCCGTTTTATATGGAATGAGCAACCATGACGACTCCAGCAACCGACGGGAAGATGATCGTGAACGCGCTCTACCACAGCGCGGTCGTCTCTGGCTTGGCCATTGGATACGCCCGGCTCGGCAAGATGGCGATGGGGGGAAGCACCCCCAAGCTTGACCCAACGCCCCGTGACGTCGGCATTTTGGTGCTAGACGTCGCTCTGGCCATGGGAACCAGGGACCTGCTAATTAAACAGGGGATCATACCTGCTGATATCATGAAGTAATGGCAAGCATCGCAATGCTCGTTGGGGGGCGCCCTGGTGGACGCCCTTGCGTTCTCGAGATCGAACTACTTATTCACCATTTTGGGAAGCTCTGGCGTCGATGAAGAGCGCAAGCGTCACGATAAAGCAGTCGAGCAGCTGCAGGCCGCACAGGCGTCATGGTCTCGGAAACGGACCGAGCGCCTCGACTGGATCAATGGGGAGCTCCGCCGGCAAGGTCATGCTGTTAGGACGTTCCGGGACGTTGACGCCGCAATGCAGGAATATGCGCAGGTCACCGGGCACAACCTCGACCCCCTGGGGCCCGAGCCCCAGCTCGCCGACATATCACCCGAGTGACGGCCAAAAAGACCGCGAGATCGCCTTTGTCGTCCTGGGGATGGCCGCGACCGGCTTTGTGGCCTACCAACTCGCGCGTTTTAATTTTAAGCCTGTTTTCTGCGACCCTATATCATAGGTCTTCCCCAAGAGATTTACAGCCCAATGCTTGAGGTCGGCCACTGCACCCGCCGCCACAAAATCCCTGGCCCTCTAGCCCACACCATGATCGATATCGCGCAAAAGTCGCTTCAGCTCTGGCGGCAAGATGAGAAGACCGCAATGCGTTTCGCCGCGGGGATGCTGGCTGACCCGACCAACCTCCGGGCAACAACTGGACAGCTTCCTGAGCCTGTGGCGTCCGCATGTTGGAGGCTGGTCAGGCTGCTGGAATACCTTAGTAGCAATGGCCGACAGTAAGCTCTCTGCCCTATACTACAGCCCCCGAGGCTACTGGAAGGGGCAGATCTCTGCCTGCCCCACGGCGCGTACCGCGGCCGAAGTTTGACGTGTCGGTGCCCAACGAGAACCTTCCGCTACGCTCTCACGGTCGTTGATGTGGCCTCGCGCTACAAAGAGGCTCAGCCTCTGACTAGCAAGACCGCGGCAGAGGTTGCCGATGGCCTGGCCCGGATTTACAAGCGGAGCCCCTTGCGGAGGCCGAAGCTCCTTCAGGTTGACCCTGGGCGCGAGTTCATGGGTGCGGTGAGCCAGCTGCTCGCCAAACACGGGGTTGAGGTCCGACGTGGACGTGTTGACATCCACCGGGACCAAGGCGTCGTGGAGTGCTGGAACCGGACCCTGGCTGAGCGGCTCTTTGGACACCAGTATGCTCAGGAGATGCGCCTCCCTTCGGGTCAGAGATCAACAGAGTGGGTGGCTCGGCTGCCTAGCGTCATAGCCGCTCTGAACGGCGAAGTGACCAGGTTGACTGGCAAAAAGCCCTCCGACGCCATCAAAGTCAAGACCGTGGCACAGAAGCCCTCCTCTGTAGTTCCCGACCGCCCTGTTGGTCTCAAGGAGCAGAGGCTCCCTTCAGGTTGTGGTGTTCGCTATCTGTACCAGCCCGGCGAGCTGGAGGGCGGTCGGCGCCGCGCGACTGACCCTGTATGGTCTTTAACGGTTCACCGGCTCGGACGCTCGGTTGCCAAGCCCGGTGAGCCTGTGTTGTATTACCTGCAGGACGGCCCGCCACGTGGTTTTGTCAGGGAGGAACTCCTCGTAGTGCCGCCCGACACTCAGCTTCCTCCGGATGGGGTTCTCAAGCGCTGAGCGCTGCTGCTCCTCTTTTTCGGTTGCACTCGAGACAGGTCAGCCTGACGTTATCGTGGATGTGGCCCGCGGAGTTGTCGAACCGGTCGACACTGAACTGCTGGGTGTCCTTTGGCTGGTAAGCCCATAGGAGCTCGATGTTGCACGCGGCACAGCGATTGTTCTGGGCCTCCTTCAGTGCTAGGATGTGATCAACCTTCAGGCTAAACCTGAGCCCCTTGGCTTGGTCCTGTCGCTTATAGGCCACCAGCATTTCTATGATGGTCTTGCGGAGCTGCTGCTCGGTGTGCGTGCACCCTCATAGCCCTCCTCTGGGGGGCATACTACCCGCTCGAGCTGGCTTAGATACTCCACCCGTGAGACTGCAAGATTAGCCAGGTTGGACCACTGGAGAAAGTCGTCTATGATCCAGACATTCTGGGGGTCGGCAACTGTGAGACCCTGGCTCGAGGGAACGGTGAGGGCATAGCCAAGAGCCCAGTCCTGGCCCCACTTGCCATCGAGGATCTCGCGGGCATATTTCAAGGGCACCTCGGCGACGTCGTTCAGGACGAGCTCTTGCTGGTCTGGCCTTCCATCCAGCAAGGGCCCAGGGATGGTGACCATGATGTTTTGCCGCCGAGTGTCTTTGGGGCGGTATAGCAGAGGTACTGGGGCGTCCGGGAAACACTTCTCATGGCGCTCGAACAGCAGCCTCTGGGCCCGGTCGCGAACCTTCTGCCTCGAGGTCAAGATGAGATCACATGGCTTCCAGGCCTCCACGAAGCGCTCCCACCCGAGGCAACCAGGAAGCACCTGTCGTACCTCTCGGTACTGGACCCTGTCGGGCTGAAGGCGGATTCGCTTCTTGAGGGCCTTGAAAAGGGGGTCTTTGGCTCTGTGGTCTACCTCGGCCTCTTCGTAATAGGCGGCGTGCCCGCGGAGCCAGTCGTGTGGCATTTCTCCGGCGATTGGGGGCGGCTGCCCCTGGTCACACAGCAGATGACCTGGACGCCCCGACCCTCGAGCCAGTCGAGGAAGGTTTCCAGTGTGGGGCGGGGCACTGTGCAGACCTCGTCCCAGATGATCATACGGGGAACGAATTTCTGTCCCATCCTTTCAGGCGTCCAGTCCGTTTGGCCGCTCCAGCGGAAGAAGCTGTGATAGGTCTGGGCCTGGACGCCCCTGGCCCGCATCTCTTTGGCAAGGCGATGGGTCGGGGTGAAGACGGGCGGGTTTCTGGTACATAAGAGCTCGATCGCTCGCGTTGTTTTGCCGCTGCCCCCGCCGCCGTTTAGGTAGCTCAGCTGATGTCGGGTCAGGGGATCGTCGTGGCGCGGCGCGGCGCTGGGAGTGAGGTCCCTTTTTGTTGCTTTGTAGTCAGGCTTGGCGAGGTAGGCTCCATCGGCATGTAGAGGCTCTCGCCCTTGTCACGCCACTGGGCTGGGGCAATCCCATCTCGTGGTGGCCTCGGGGTCGCCTTGTCGTGGTAAGTGAGACAGATGCGGCAATGCCCTTTTGGGTGCACCTCATGAGGCATGTAGGCCCCGACCCCCTCGAGCGTGCAGAGCGCCGTTTTCTTTACTTAGATGGAAGCGGTTGCCACTCGGACGGCCTCATCGGGTTCAAACATTGAAAGCATAGAGAGGAGGTTGATGTGGGCGTAGGCCAGCATGCTTGCCCTAAGGTGGGCGAACTTGGGCTGGGAACCATCGTAGTAAGTGAGGATGTGACCAAGCTCGCACTCCACTGGTGCTCCGACCAAAGTGCCCGAGAGGCGGATGTCCCGGACAAGGTAGTCGAGCTCGCCGCGGTCGGTCACCAACCTCCTTGTGAGCCTTTTTCCATCTGCCTTGCTGCCCTGGGTGAATTTGCCGATGACGGAGCAGGCCTGGTCCCTGCTTTCGGGCAACCAAACCTCAGTCTGCTTCTCGAAGGAGATGATCGCCTCCCTGACTTTGAGAGACCTCAGCAGGCCAGACTCTGCCAGGAAGGCAAGAAGCTGTGTCGGGGCCCAACCGCCTTCGGAGAAATGCCTTCCAAACCAGGCAGGGATGACCGGATGGCAGGTAGCCTCAAACTCCCATTCTTGAACCTCGGCGAAGCCTGTGCCTATGTCTTTGGGGAGAGGGCCATTAATTGCCACGCGGGTCATGCGGTGAGTCGGATGCCCGAACCGCTCGAAATAGGGTTTGGCCACCCATACCCTGGAAGGATGCCGGATAGCAGGCCTTCATGTCGATAGAAGTGACTTCCCTCGTGTCATAACTCATCGAGTTCCAGAGGCCGCCGTGACCGTGCTCCACGCAGGCCTTCTCGATGTCTGGGAGGAGGTTGGCTGGGGTTGGCTTCCAGCCGTTCCTTTCCTTTGCCATAATGCTAGCCGCGTGGCTTTCGCTGAAGGCTCTCTCAGCAAGTTCAGGGTTGCCCAGTTTGGCGCAGATCGCTTTAAGTCTTTCGTGGGCCTCTCGTGTCCTATAGGTGCGGCCGTCCTGGAGCACGAACTGGTCGACAGAGAGCTGTCGGGTCTTGACCGCCCAGGAGCCAGACCGCTAATGGCTCGCCTTGGGTGACTTCCCGGATGGCGTGCCAGACGTTGCCCTCGTAGATGTGGACCTCTCTACTCTGGGGGAAGTGGAGGTCTTTGGGCCAGGCGTGGCCGTTGTGGCAGATGAGTTCTATGGATCTATGGCAGCCATTCCCACCTCTACCATATTTGCCACTGTTTAAGATGTCCTCGCCAACGATGTCCCTCAGGATGATCGCTCTTTTGAGGACCTTCTCCAGCTCGGCCACGTCATCGACCGTGGCGCCGGTTTCGTGGATTTTCTCTTCCCACTCCTGGATCTTATGTCGCCGTGTGGGTGTAAGTCCCTGGCCTCTCAAAGCGCCCTCAAAGTGCTCGACCACCCTCTGAGCCACACAGCTGAGGTCACCATCTCTTAACGGAGCTAGGTTGGCAGGATCTGGATCCCTGACGGGGTAGAGGCCATAGACAACTGCGGTGACGGGGTAGGCGTTCTGATAGAACACACTGTCAATTCGAGTCAAAACGCCAGGCTTTGTGTCCCGAGAGACCTCGACGACCCCCTGGCCCTTCTTTCGCTCAGCCCGGACTGGATCAAACGTCTTCAAGGACCCAATCATCTTCAGCTTTCTCCCGGAGAAACTGGATTCTCAGGAGAAGCTCCGTGCCCCCTGGGAGAGCCGCCAGAAGTTGTGTAGCCCTGACATCGGCCATTCGAGCGTCCAGTGCCAACCTGCCGGCTATGGCATGCATGCCTTCGGTGATCTCGACGTCGCCGATGTCCAGCGGGTCTTCTCGTTCAACCCTCCATGTAGAGAAGACCGCGGCGGCACCATCTACCTCGAATTCGTCTTTGGCGTCGTTAAGTATCTCGACCCACGGCTCGTAAGCCGGGAGTCTTACTGGGTGGGGGACACGATGATCCAGGTCGGTAAATGGCCACTGTGGTCGAAGCGGCCGGGGGAGGAGTCTTTCCTCAGCTTCTGGAATGGGTTCATCGAGGATGAACCTTGGCTCGTACTCTGCGAGCATTTCTTCGATCAGGTCATCCATAGTAATAGTAGCCATGTGTTAGATGGGGTATACCTACTGCAACTTATTGTCTAAATAGGAGTTCGTTCCGCAATAAGCTGAGCTCGCGGCGGGGTATATATATCGCAACTTTTTTTTATCGCAACTTGTCTAAATAGGAGTTCGTTCCGCAATAAGCTGATCTAGCACCACATCGAACTGTATTCTGGTTTTCTTCTCCAGCCCTATATGGTGCTGGTGAACCCTTTCTCTCCCGCACTTCCGGCAGCGATGTATCTCGCTCTGAATCCCCCTCCCGCAAGACTTACAGGGAACGGGAACTGGGCGGCCTTTGCGAAGTTTGACCAGGTGAACCTTGCCAAACGTTCGGCAACAACTTTTCTCGCAGATATCCGGCTCGCCCACTTTTAACCACGCACATTGATTATGACCTTTCATCTTCGTGGGTATGCCAACCGCACCCTAATATCTAAATAGGAGGTTCGTTTCGCAAGCTGGTCTCAAAGGTAGCCGAAACATCGGCAGCCCTGACAAAAATGCGCTAAAGTAAGAGCCCCAAGGCCGGCGAGGGTGGGGGCCGTCCGCAGGGGCTCTCACTATGCTCACTCGGGGGCCGCAGGGGCTCGGGCCTCAGGAAGAGCCACACGCCCGAGGAAGCCGCCTAGACGTACATACAGAATTGTTTGTCTACGTGGGTCCCCTTTTGGGACCCCAAAAAATGTCCATTCGCCCCCCTCCCCTGCTGCTGTTCCCATCGGAATACCAATAGTTCGCCTATAAAGTTTAGTTCCAAATCTAATAAAGATAAAGATAAACAAGCGCATCACAGACTTTTTAACACGACCATAAATTGTGATTATTGTATACATCAGAAGTGAAAAAAGGACATTCTTCGTTGCAAGCCAAATATTGGGTATTCTCCCGAATAAACGTTCCGTTAATTAAATCAATAGGTTTGTCTTTTATAAGATGATGAGGTAACGTAGTATACAGTGTAGAAAAATCATATGTAGACAATTTAGAAGCCTGAGAGTTTTTAGATTTAAATTTATTGAGAACTTCATTGGAATTTTTAATTGACCAAAAATAGTTAATTCCGTCCCTTTCGTAAACAGTACCATAGTATCTAATCCAATGTTTTTAACGGCAGTAAGGCATGAAGTTAGAAGTATATATACAAGCAAAGTGCAGTCCAGCTCGGTCCACTGAGACTTCAACAATTAGCTTTTTGATGAAAAACAAGAAAGACCCTGTCTCAATGGCGTAGCTGCTGGTTAGTCAGACGTTTAATGTCAGTATTAGTCTTTTTTCTTCTTCGCTTCATTTTTAAAGTCACTAGACTGAAAAAAAGAGGATTTCATTTGCAGAATTTTATGGAAAAATATTCATTGTTAGAAATACTAATTTTTGTTTTACTGAGATATGAAAAGAGTAGGTGCAACCTCTGTACATGTATATTATATAAAACGATAAATGAAATTATTATCATTTGCCCTTTTTATCTATGTTCTAAATGAGTAAATCGGATAACATTACTATTACTGTTACGTCCTAGCACTCTTACCTTCGATTATCTGCCTTGATAGATTATACATAGCTTGTAGGTATATATTCAATCTCTGACAACTGCGTCAGGGAGTCGACTCATTGGCTTAGTAGTCAGAGCATTGGATTTTTATCCGGGAAGACCGGGTCCGAATCCCACGACAGGCGGGAAAATTTTTCAGCTATGCTTCATTCCTTTGTTACGACTTTCATGTCCTAAGATGGGGGCTCGTCCGAGATAGGACTTTCTTTCGCCGAAAATGGCTTCACTTCATCATAAATGATGAACTCTTTGAAAAGGGGGTGTGTTAGGACATAGCCCTCGTACCTTCGATTATCTGCCTTGGCAGATTACGCATAGCTTGTAGGTATATATTCCATCTCTGACAACTGCGTCAGGGAGTCGACTCTTTGGCTTAGTGGTTAGAGCATTGGATTTTTATCCGGACAGTCCGGGTTCGAATCCCACGACAAGCGGGAATTTTTTTCCTTTTTCCTTTTGTTGTGACTTTCATGTCGTAAGATGGGGGCTCGTCCGAGATTGGACTTTACATCGCCGAAAATGGCTTCACGTCATAATAAATGATGACTTCCGAGGAAGGGGGTGTGTTGGGACATAGCACTCTTATCTTCCATTATCTGCTTTGGCAGAATATGCATAGCTTGTAGGTATATATTCAATCTCTGACAACTGCGTCAGGGAGTCGGCTCTTTGGCTCAGTGGTTAGAGCATTGGATTTTTATCCGGACAGGCCGGGTTCTCACGACAGGCGGAATTTTTTTCAGCTATGCATTCCTTTGTTGCGACTTTCATGTCTTAAGATGGGGGCTCGTCCGAGATAGGACTTTATTTCGCCGAAAATGGCTTCACGTCATCATAAATGATGACTTCCTTGAAAAAGGGGAGTGTTACTGCCTAGCACTCCTACCTTCGATTATCTGTTGCGACTTTCATGTCGTAAGATGGGGGCTCGTCCGAGATAGGACTTTATTTCGCTGAAAATGGCTTCACGTCATCATTTATGATATCTTCCTTGAAAGGTGGGGGTGGGGGAGGGGGAGGGGGGAGTGTTACGGCCTAGCACTCCTACCTTCGATTATCTGCCTTGGCAGATTACGCATAGCTTGTAGGTATATATTCAATCTCTGACAACTGCGTCAGGGAGTCGACTCTTTGGCTAGTGGTTAGAACATTGGATTTTTATCCGGGCAGACCGGGTTCAAATCCCACGACAGGCGGGAATTTTTTTCAGTTATGCTTCATTGCTTTGTAACGACTTTCATATCATAAGATTACCAAATAACACCAGCGAATGATTTGTTTGTTGATAAGTTACAGTTTTATAGAATTAATTTCTTAAACATCTTTGACGCACAAACATATTTACTACAAAACGACAATCTGACACCTTTTTTCACAGGATATACAATGACTGCTTTTTGTAATCACTGGTTGGCCTTTGACAATTACAGATCTTTAAAAAAGCATGGTTTTTCACTTTTTGAATTCATTAAAATATTTATTTCAATCACACGTGTACAGACCAGAATAGATTTAAATTATTAATTTAAATAATAATACTTAAGAAATGTTAAGTATCACATTAGGTACAAATATAAAGCAGTTATTGAGTAATATGATGAAATTAGCATAACTATTTATAGTGACATGTTCATATCAATAAACCTGAAGCATTGTGTAAAACAGACGAATCCATAACTATGATTTTTTCGTGTATATCTGTGTTTTTTTTTCTAACTAACATACTATGGTTGTTAGCCTACTCGCATTGAACCGGAAGTCACGAGACTGCATATGCCGGCGTTCACTTAAAACCGTGCGCATATGAACAGTTTGAGATCCATCGTGAACACAAAACTGGCCATTTTACTAATGGCCCTTTATAGGTCAATACTTTAGAAATGTATTACAGTATTTTGCCGTTAGACACCACTTACCTGAGATAGTGTTGCTGAGTTCAAAATGACCTCTTTCCGTGATCGAAAATACCGTCGCAAACAGAGTAGTAAGCGCTAAGATGCGAAACATTTTATTCTCTGAAATCCAAACAGCATATATAAAAGTAAAAAGACGTGTCAATAAAGATTAAAAATGGCTAGTCATATTTCAAATTATTTAAAAAATGAAATAAAAATAAAACTCTTGCATTTCAACTAGTCAGCAAGTACTCTTGATTACAAAAGAAACGATGTATATGTCACATATAATATCGTATGCAGCACTTTTTTTCAGTAATACTTTCACATACGCTATGCACAACACATTGACGTCACTAAATGATTAATTGTTTATATAATAGATAGGTAAACAAACGCATTAGTATGTTCCCCGCTGCTAATCGTTTTATTGCCCATCCATTATGTGGTCAGTTATAGATCCAAAAAGCCCCAAATCTGGCCACTGACGGTACAAATAACGGTTGGTGGGGTCAATAAGAGAAAACTGTACAAAACTACCTTTTTGTAAAACTAGATTGTTTTGTCAAAAGATAAACTGCGGTTAGAATCAAGTATAAATATTAAATAAACACGCTGAACCACAGAGTTACCACAGAAACTAGAAAGAAAAAATACAACCCAGTAATAAATTACGCATATTTATATACAGCTATTAGCGACTTCAATCAAATGAAAATAATGCACTTTCTGAGGACTGTTACTATTATAACAACTATATTATAGCAACTGTGACATATAAGCATCAATTTAATATGTTTTGTAATATTCCCTCTTCTGATGTTATGCTTAATTTTCCGTATTTGATTTGAATTTGCGTTATGTATTTTGTTATATGTACTTTTTTTCTGGCATTTAAAGAGGGACGACTGGGCTTGCCTGCAGACGCATGCTGTATTAGAGTCGGTATGATAGCATTTCTTTTGTTTTTACATTTCTTATTTTCAATGACATGACAATGACGCTAGATTCTATCAAAATTGCTATCATGCCAGAACATCGTTGTATTTGCAACTTTAAATTTCTTTTGCACTTAAATTTACTACTTCATATTTATTCTAACATTCCCCGTTGCTACTCTCTTATTCTATCATACGAAAACCGAAAAGCATTAAATTAATGTATAAATATGACTAGACGCTTAATTCACGTCTCACAAAGCAAAGTTGCGAGGGCGAATGCGCAGTTCTCATTATTTGTAGTAGGAACATTCATGTTTATTGTCTTCACAACGTGGTTCACAATCCTGTTACTTTGTTCAGGTGACATTCATCCAAATCCAGGACACACATCCAATTCGTCTTCATCTGTAACGAGTCTGTCTACTTCATCTTCGAGCATGTCTGCTACAGTCTTTGACTCCCTTCCACTCAATCACAACTTATCATTTGTTCATTACAATGTCCAAAGTATCCTCCCGAAGCTCGAAATACTTCATGCAGAGCTCCATGAATTTGACATACTTGCATTTCCTGAGACTTGGCTAAACCCTTCGTTTGATAATGAAGATATTATCCTTCAGCAATACCAGGCGCCAGTGCACAAAGACAGAGAAGGTGATGGAGGGTATCCATTATAAACGGAGGAATGACTTACAAATTAGAGGTTTAGAGAATATGTGGATTGAGATAATAATTGCCAATAATCATAAAATACCGCCTAATTCGAATAACGATTACTTTTCTAATATTGAAGACTCTATAGCCCTCGCGGTAGATACCAATATTCGTGAAATAATCGTCATGCCAGATTTTAACTACAATTTGTTGAATTTGCAATCATCCAGAAAGATCAGTGCTCTGTGCACCCAGTTCTCTTTGTTTCAAACCATCAAAAAAGCCACCCATTATACTGAAAATTCTTCGTCTTTTATTGATTTATTGTTAGTCAGTAACAAACATAATTTGCTATTAAGTGGTATAGGTGACCCATTTCTGAATCAGAACATACGATACCATTGCCCAGTATACGAAATTCTCAAGTTCGCTAAACTTAAATTTGAGACTATGAAAAAGGAAATTATAAATCATTACATGAGCAAGCATCCTTAGCAGACTGACCTGTTCTTTACGACGATAATATTGACACATACTCTGAAAATATAACTTAAAAAATAAATCGACCTAACCAAAGGTAATATTCCAAACAGAAATATTACAATCCATCCTTCAGATCCTCAAGGATAACGTCAGAATTGAAAAGATATATTCGCAAACGCAAACGGTCATATCATAGAGCAAAACGAACAGGAAATGAAACAGACTGGAGTAAGTTCAGGAAATTACGAAATCAAACAGTTAAAATGACACGCAAATGTTAACAGTTTTATAATGACAAAATAGCAGACAAATTGCGGTCAGAATCCCTTTCTTAAAAAAACTGGTGGTCTACATTAAAACAGATCCTAACTAAAAAACATCTGTTCCGCCACTTGAGGTCAATAATAACATAATCACAGACGAGCATGACAAAGCAAATATTTTAAACAATTTCTTTCAAAGTCAAACACTCCTGGATGAAAAAATGATGTTCTTCCTGACTTAACTCCAGCTACTGTCGATTGTTTATTGGATCGTATCATTTTGACTCCACATGAGGTTGAATTAGTACTCGAGGTATGGCCTGTAGGTAAAGCTTCTGGACCAAATGGGCTGAGTAATCGTATTCTAAAGGAACTTTCGCAGCAACTAGCTTCTCCTTTTAATTCACTCTTCAATGATTCATTGCACAAAGGTGTTGTGCCAGTTTCCTATAAAGAGGCAAATGTTTGCCTTTTTCCGAAGAATGGTGACTTGTCTGCTGTAAATAAATATCGACCAATATCTCTTCCAAACTCTGAAGATAAATTTTTTGAACGTCTTGTCTTTAAACATCTGTATAATCATTTACAAACTTACAGCTTGTTCTCTTCGCTCCAGTCCGGCTTTATACCTAGCGATTCAACTGTCAACTAGCTTACATATCTATATAATACTTTTTGTCAGGCCTTAGATTCTGGCAAAGAAGTACGAGTCGCCTTTTGTGACATCAGCAAAGCTTTTGACAGAGTTTGTCATGCAGTACTACTTTTGAAACTTGAAGCAGCTGGTGTCACAGGGGAAGTCCTAGAATGGTTAAGAGTTATTTAACTAATCGAAAACAAAGAGTTGTTCTGCCTAGTGCCGTCTCAGATTGGATTTTTATACATGCTGCAGTTCCTCAAGGCTCGATCTTAGGACCCTTCTTATTTCTTGTGTATATCAATGATATTGTTCTTGATATAGGTTCCAATATTCGACTTTTTGCAGATGATGTTTATATTGTCGTCGATAACCCCGTCACTGCAGCTGCTTTTATTAACACTGACCTAGGAAGAATACCACAATGGACTTCTACGTGGCTAGTCATTTTTAACCCTCCAAAAACGGAATCTATGTTAATTTCGCCTAAATTAAATAGAAACCTTCACCCCTAATATTTAATGCAAAATGTACAAATAACTGAAGTCGACTCTCACAAACATTTAGGAATAGTAATCATACAAGACTGCGCATGGCACAAACATATAAACTACATATCTGAAAAAGCGTGGACAAGAATAAATATGAGAAAACTTAAATTTCAACTCGAACGAAAATTTCTTGAAACCATTTATATTGTATTTATAAGACCGTTGCTTGAATATGGCGATGTCATATCGGATAACTGTACCCAGTACAAAAAACGAGAATTGGACAAAATACAAAATGAAGCCGCCAAAATAGCTACGGGAGCAACAAAGCTGGTTTCGTTAGACACACTCTATTCTGAAATTCGATGGGAAACTCTCGAGTAGAAACGCAAAAATCACACGTCAACTCTTTTCTATAAAATGAGGTACAGTTTAGCTCCACAGTATTTATCTTCTTTGGTACCTGAATCTATTAGTAATGTTTCTAATTATAATTTAAGACATTCAAATAACCTACGAGGAATCAATGCTACAACAATCTTTTCTGCTAACGGCCATCAAAGAATGGAATAATCTGCCATTAGAACTCTAGCAAAGTAATTCTGTAAACTCTTTTAAATATAACTTAACTAAAGACAAGGAACAAACACCAAAATACTATTATACTGGCAGTCGCCGTCTCCAGATCTTACACACACGTTTGCGTACTCATTGCAGTGCTTTGAATCTGGACATGTTTTCCTGTAAAATGTCTCGAGGATACGCAGCATTTTTTTTCCATTGCTCACATTACCAAACTCAACGCACAGCCTTAATGAATGCTATATCCACATTTCAGACACCTACTTTAAATCTGCTGCTACACAGCAACTCAAACCTCTCCGTTGACATAAACAAAGCCATTTTTGATAAAGTGCATAAAGTGCATAAATTTATATTGGACACTAAACGGTTTTAAATCTGTGGTAAATGCATGTTGCAGGTACAACTTGTCCTGAACAATATCTGCATTATTTGCCTGTGGATGTAAGCTTAGTTGTTCCTCTCCCAGAAAGCCATTTTCTTATATTTTGTTATACACTGTTTGATTCTTACTACTGTTCTCTTATACAAACACTTATTTATTTATTTATCTATTTATTTTTTTTAATTTTTCTTTATTTTTATTTCTTTTATTTATATTTATAGCGAGCAGAGCTCGCGACACGCGAAGCGCTCTACGGCAGAGAATATGATCAAGCAAAAGTAACATACAACGATATATACTCTCAGCAGAAATCGCTCTGACCAATTTTCTTCCTTTTTTCTTCCCGGAAGTTGTCACCGGAAGTTGGCAGAACTGACTGGGTACCGCTATTCACAAAATTTGGGTCTCACTAATAAGCGTCACGAAGTGACAAGAAATTAGTGTCAATAAGTGTCACGAACAAATTGTGCTGATTATTTTTATTATTTGTTATTGATTTACATATATTTTTATATACTGATATTCATTCTTTAATGATGCTGTGAAGGACCTTTGAAGAGACTACAGATAGGTCTATGCTGTGCTCGCATTTAGGCTAAGCCTATTTTCATATTATTTTTTGTGTGTGTTTTGTCAACTTATTTGTTTTACCTTATTACATGAAATAACAATCACAACATTTTGCCTTGATCTGTGAAACAATCTGCCTTCAAGTCAACAACGCAATATACATTGTTGAGGAGAAGAATATGAGTATTTAATGCTTTTGTTCTAATCCTATATCGTCTGTATGTCATATTTGTTACTTTGTTGTATTTGAATTATGTAATAAAATATGTTTAAACCAATGAAAATAAATTTTGTTACTGTTGTTGTGTGAAATTTATAAAAATATTCAATACGACAGAAAGATCAAAGATCGAAAGAAGGAAAGGACTAGCATGTGCATAAAGCTCATACTGTTGGACTGATCACAGGCTTATTGTTAGCAAACTCAACATGTGTATTCATCCTGCACGGCGACCACAAGGCAAGACAGTGCCAAAGGGACTAGATCTCTCCAAGCTGAAACAAGACAGCAAGAGGCAAGCATTCATCAAATACGTCTGCAGCCATTTAGATGCATTGGAACACGGTTCAGAGGATTCAGATGAGAACAAGACAGCCTTCAGAGACACCGTTCTCTCTTCAGCAATGGATTCCCTAGGACGGCAAACACCAAGACTGCTTTGATGAGAATGACGAAGAAATCCAGAGACCTTGAAGTTTAACACCAAACACAAGACACACCTCAGTGATACCAGCTCAGTATCTAGTAAAATTGCCTATAGAAACACATGTAAGACAGTCCAGACGCTAAACTTCTTGAAGTTTAACACCAAACACAAGACACACCTCAGTGATACCAGCTCAGTGTCTAGTAAAATTGCCTATACAAACATATGTAAGACAGTCCAGACTAGCGTCAGAGACATAAAAGACTCCTGCCTGAGCAAAAAGACTGTTGAAATCCAGTTCTTTGCAGAGAGAAAGGATATGAATAAGTTCTTTGAAGATTTTAAGACAGTATATGGTCCCCAGATATGAGGAACCATCCTTAGTGCAGATGGAACTAGGCTTCTTGCTGACAAAGAAGCTATCTTGAAAAGATGGGCTGAACCCTTTGATGGTGTCCTTAATCGGCCATCATCTACCAGTGATAAAGCTTACAACAGACTACCACAGGTGGAATGTAATCCGCTGCTTGATGGGTTCCCAACCGTTTCTGAAATAGTAAAAGTAATAAAACTACTGTCACCTGGCAAGGCTCTAGGATCAGATGCAATATCTGCAGAGATCTACAAAGCAGGAGCCCTCCATCTGCAGACAAACTAGTAGACTTGTTTCACATTATGTGGAGAAGAGAAGTCATCCCTCAAGAATTCAAGGATGCATCAATTATCCACCTATTCAAAAAAAAAAAAAAAAAAAAAAAAAAAAAAAAGAATTCTCCAGTCTGTGACAATAATCGGGGCATATCTTTAATGTTTGTTGCTGGGAGGATCCTTGCCAGAGCACTACCGATCCGATTGAATGGACGCCTTGAACAGTTGAACAGTCAGCGCGTCACCAGAAAGCCAATGTAGATTCAGGAAGGACAGAGGAACAACTCACATGATTTTTACAGCAAGACAGCTTCAAGAGAAATACCAGGTACTAAATGTAGACTTCTACATGAAATTTGTCGAACTTACCACAGCATTTGACACAGTCAGTCGTGAAGAACTTTGAAAAATATGACAAAATTTTGCTGTCCGGCCAAGTTGATAGCAACGGTGCAGCAATTTCACAATGGCGAGTTTTCTGATCCATTTTCTGTGACAAAGGGAGTTAAGAGTTAAGCAAGGTAGTGTACTAGCTCCAACGTTGTTCAGCATAAGAGTTAAGCAAGGTAGTGTACTAGCTCTAACGTTGTTCAGCATAAGAGTTAAGCAAGGTAGTGTACTAGCTCCAACGTTGTTCAGCATGATGTTTTCTGCCATTCTCACAGATGCTTTCCAGGATGGTGACAATGGTATCCCTATTAGGCGTCGCTTTGATGGGCTTTACAACCTAAGAAGGTTGCAAGCGAAATCTAAGGTGCAGACAGAGGTGATTGACGAGTTCTTTGCTGATGGCATGTCAAAGGGTGCTCCAACAAAAGGGATGATGCAAAAAGGTTGGATCAACTATCTGATTTATGTGACAGCAATCAGCATCAAAAAGACTGAGATTGTATATCAGCCAGCACCTGGTACGCCTTATAAAGAGCCTACAATTACAATGAAAAATCAACGATTGTGGTAGACAAGTTCACCTACCTTTTAGCACATTGTCAAGAGTTGTGCACATTGATGATGAAGTCAATGCCAGGATTGCCAAAGCTAGTACAGCATTTGGCCGACTACGTGCAAGAATTTTGGATCAAATTTGAATCAGACTTAACACAAAGCTGAAAGTTTACACATCTATGGTGCTGCCAACACTATTATACGAATGTAAAATCAGAGAGTTTACCAACGGCATGCCAAAAGACAACCACTTCCATAGAAGCTATCTTAAGAAACTTCTAATGATTAAGTGACGATTCAGAATTCTAGACACAGAAGTCTTGAAAAGGGCAGGGATGCAGAGTGTATATACTCTTCTGAAAATGGCACAATTAAGATGGACAGGCCAGGTAACCAGAATGCCTGATGAACGATTGCCAACGAAAAGCTCAATGGAGAACTGCAAGTGGGAAAACTCTCCTATGGTGGTCAGACGAAGCGATACAAGGACACCGTCAACGCCTCCCTTAAGGACTTCAACATACCAACAGAATCGTGGGAATATATTGTACAGGATCGAGCAAAGATGCGAGGCTTCATGAGAAGGGGAACTGGTGAATACGAAGGAAAGGGGATCAGCGGAAAGCCAGAGTTAATGCATAACCAACAGAGCTTTCTTCCTCAGATCTCTCTTGTTCTATTTGCAACAGGCAGTTTTGAGCTACGAGTGGTCTCATCAGCCATCTTAGAACATACAAACAGTAGCACTCCAAGCATTTGATTAAGTTTGGTCACTGTCAGTAATAAAAGACGAACTATTATAATAACGACGCACTTTGTTTTCAATTAATCTCTGCAGCAAATTTAACACCATAAATCAATCAGGTAGTACAGAAGGCCCAAGAGTTTACACGATCTTCACGTACAAGCCCGGCTCAAACAGTACCCCAATGATGATGGGCCGACAAGAGAGTCTCGACCTCGTAGCAGAGCAAGGTGCAAATCTTGTCGCATGGTAACCCCAACACTTACGGTAAAATCACCATTTAGAGTGGTAGTCAAGCTAAGATGTGACACAAACTGCAGAAGCAAATGTTGTCGACATCATAGTTTACAGCAAGTGTGAGGAAAACAAAACACATATTTAATAAAAACGTGAACAGTCATCGCGATGACTAGAAGTACCGCGTATTCGAAAGATCCCCTGTCGCAGAACACTTCTGCTCAACAGAACATGACTCCCATAATCCAAAGTGGACAGGCTCAACAAGGAAAAATCGTAAAAGCTACTGTATCAAACGTCGGAATACTGTTCGACTATATGGTAACAATGAGAGAGACTGACATTCCTGAGTGAAACTTAACCTTAAGGCCAATTTTTTGACAGCTTATAATTTTCCATAGGCTGTATTCAGTAAACACTACAAATAGCTTTAACGAAATTGATTTAATCACATTTGTAATTAAAAAAAAAAAGAAATTTGGTACGTGGTGTTTTGACATCACCATATCCCAGTTAAGGATATTGCTGTAGTTTGGAGTCTGAATTTTAGTGTATGGTTTTCAATACCAAACTTGCTTTTCACAAACAAGAAAACTGTTTTTGACTATATTCACAAAAAGGTTTGGTATTCAATCCCAAGCCGGGAAGTCAGTCCTAAATATAGTATTCAATCTCAACTATTTCGCGGTAAGCAGTGTGTGAAGTCAGCATTGGCAAGTCTTGTCTATGAATAAAAGTAAAAAAGATTGTCTATGGAAAAAAAATAAAAAATAAAAAAACACATTACAGATAGAAAATGGGAGTCTCGGTTTTATTTAGACTCTTCATAAGCAATAATAAAGTTTGCAACACTGCTTACGCCCTCTAGCGTATACATGAGCAGCTCCATTTTCAAATATAATAGTGATCCCAAAGGAAATGAAAATATAATCTACACTATGGTAAAGTATGGGAAACGTTTTACGGCCTCCACACGACACTGACACCAGTGCAGTGTTGTAAAATAATAAAGGTGTAGTTGCCGAGGATTTTGTAGCTTACAATCCACAAAACCATTGAAGTGTCCAGTTTGAGATTCTGCTCGAAACATTTTAATTTGAAGCTAAGTAACGGATTTTAAGCTTGGAACTGGATACTCTTCCAAGGATAAGATTGAATCCCTAGTTCGAAATAAACGCCTAGCTTGGCTTGGCGACCGTTGCCTTGGCTAAGTATGTGGTCAGAAAGGAGTGTTGAATTCAAATCAAATCTCAAGCAGTGAAACCTATGTCAGCTTCACACACTCCATTCCTTATTCTGGCGAGCTAGCACTAGCCTGCTCGCCAGTGGGAAGTCTGTGTAGTTGGCATGAAATTAACAACGGGATTTGAATTAGTGGATTATATGGTTAGAGTAAGGCAGAGAAAAGCTTTTGGTTTGACTAACCATTTCTCTACGTGGGCTTGTATAAAACAATAAATGATCTATGTAATGTCACGAATACTTAAATTTTATTTTGTTGTCAGTTCAAAGTCTATGAATTTTGCTTGGAATTTGATTTATTCCAGAATTTAATAAGTACTTGGGACTTAATCCCAAACTTGGAACTAAATCACAATCAGAGGTTTTAATTCTAATTAACTTATGTAATCCCTAGCTTGAAATCCGTTTCTAAGTTGCACAATGCTTCGAACTGAATTCCAAACTTTGAACTCTTCCTTGGGCCTGTGGAACTGGTTAACTCTAAACTCCAAGCCAACTTTAGAGACTCAGACTCACAAACTAAGTGTTTAGTTTCAAGCTATATATTTAATCCCATCCCAAGCTTGGGAAAAATCTGGAGCAGGCGTTTCCAAATCCAAGCAATACATGTATATTCAATCCCAAGCTGAAACTTGTACCTACGTTTGCATATAATGCAGAAATGCTTCAAACTGGGCACTTTCTTGGACATTCTTTTGGGAAATTATGTTCTTAGTACCCAACCTGGGATTTGATACCAACCTTGGAGTTGAATGCCAGGCTTAGGATACAATACCAAACTTGCTTGTGAAAACCGTTTTTGTTTGTTAAAACCAAGCTTGGTATTGCATGCCCTTCTCAAAATTCCAGACTTCGAGCCAAGTTCACACATTTGATATTGATCGGGTTTTTTTTATATATTATTTTTTACATTTTGTTGATTGTGTACAATATACCGATGCTATACACCTAGTCAAATGGCATAGGGAATTGTGTGTGCTGTTGAATGATGGGTACAGGAAGGGCATGTGCTACCTAAATGTATTTAATTATTCTGATACAAGTTAGCATTTCTAAATTTACTCAAAAAATGTAATTAGCATTTGTCTTTGTATTCCATCACTTTTACTGATTACCTTTTACTTCAACTTATACCCAAATATGTAAATTTGTTTTATAAAACACACTAAAGAAGGCCGATAGCGGCCGAAAAAGCTCATTTTTCTTTGAATTCCAGCACTGTTAATGACTATTAGCATGTTTCGGAATGACTAGGTGCTGAAGCCGCAGCTGGCAGGGTTCGAAACCTTCCTCTTATCAGGAGTTTATCCTATTTCTAAATACACTTTTTTTTCCTGATGTACATGGATCAGAAAATGTCCTATCTGGAGTTCTCTTTTGATTTGTTTAAATCTTAGATTATAAATATTTCCGAATTTCAACTGCATCAAGATGCGGAGAAATCCTAGTAACATAATAAGTGGCTTTTGTGCAATGAAAAATTGAAAGAAACGCAAAAAATGAGAAAAAAGACGAATCCTATCCGACAACTCATTCAGAGAAATCTACCCTGACACTTTATCTTCAAACGCGGGTTTCGGTGAGCGTAGTGGCTTAGTGATAATAACAGTTGTGTTTGGATGGCGAGGCGCTGTGGCTGTTGCCAGCATGGGTTCGAACCTCCCTTTGACCAGAAGTGCATCATATGTCTCAATGTACACATTTTTTTCTAAGGTACATGCATCAGAAATGATCCTGGAGTTTTCTTTTGAAAGTTGTTTAAATCTTCAAGGACCTTCAACAGTAGCAACGTAAATTGCCTAGAAAATGATTGAAAATGACGTTTCAGTTTACAGCATAGTTTTTATTACAAAATCCCTCTAACGGGCCGTCATTATTGATATAAAATTTTCAAATGAAATGTAATCGGGCCCTAAATTTGGGTAAAACTGTTCATTTTTGCTATTGAAATACATGAAAGTTCGAAATATTTCTATAAAGTACCGTCCCCCGTTCCTCAGCTATTTATATTGCAGGCATTTGTATATGCATATTTACACACAATAGGCAAGTGGCCACTCTAGAGACAAAAAACAAACAAACAAAAAACAACTATTTTTGTTTCTAAGTGCAGCAGTTTTAAGCACGGTAAGTATCACACACACACACACACACACACACACACACACACACACACACACACACACACACACACACACACACACACACACACACACACACACACACACACACACACAGAGAGAGAGAGAGAGAGAGAGAGAGAGAGAGAGAGAGTTTTGAATTGAACTTTCTGAAATGTTATGTCCTAGGATAATCATTTTTGTATACATTCTATTTAATCTGTTCCTATATTCGGCCATCTGCCTGAATTTTTTGCAGAACTGCAGACTCCACTCAGTAACTTAAAGATATAAACAGAAAGGAATGTAATATCAGATCAGGAATCGATACAGTTACCTAACACCTTCGTTCCAAGACCGTTCAGTCTGCGAGAAGGGTTCCTAACTCATCAGTGCAACATCTCCGAGACATAAAAAATCAAACGAATACAGAGATGAAACAGCGATGCGGACCCGACAGCAAGAAATAACTGAAATGCTGAAGCAAAAGAAAACCAACAGTAGGACTCTGGTGGTCCCGACCAGAGCCAGAGCATCAGGCACCAACCGACATACTTAAAAGTCTTTAGGCCGGAGCCGTCATAGAGTCTGAGGCCAGACCCGCCGGTGTGCAACCAAAGAGGGAAGCAAAGTTATTAACCGTGATTGGGTTAACTACCATGCATGTAGTCTGTCGCATTACATTTATGTTGTATCCAATCTTTATATATCGCAAGATGATTTTACGAAATGGAGTACTAAAGTTATTGCAAGCATATATTTTTCTGAATTTATATATTAAGTCACCATACAATTCAGGTTTCGATATGCCTTGTTGCAGAAACGATTTAAGTCCAACATTGAATTTTGAAACTAAACCGAAATAACGTCTATAAAATATAGAAAAGCTTTGCGGAGTTTATGGTACCGATAACCCTGATTTAGAAGTTTAGCAGTTAACAATTTATTTCGAGTGTTGAAGACAGAAACATGACCAGACACTCTGGCGAATCAAATAAATTGCGAGATATAAAGACCGTAGGATGCCCGACGAGAAACATCCTCATCCAAGTAACGAAAATTGGCGATCTCAGAATCAAAATCATCGCGTTTATCTTGCATGAAATAAACCTAGACAAATGCAAATCCAGAAACGGGGCTTTAGTTTCAGAAGAATTTGCTTTATTTAACTGAAGGTTGGAAGGAAACAATTGACTAATCAAACCATCGAAGTACTTATTATCAATATTTAATAAATCGTCCAAATGTCTAGACGTCAAGCTGAAAGCTTCAATAACTTTAGATTTCTTTTCTACAGAAAGAGACATCATGAAGTCTCTTTTATAACAGAACAAAAACCCGATTCAATAATATGCATTTGGAAGCATGCCTGAGAATATATTGTATATATAGCTAATGAAGTAGAACCCACAGGTAGATGTTGGATGAACTATGGAACTTCAATTAAGCAGTCAGATGTATTTTCATTTTTTGTTTTACTGTGGCAAAATGACCAGCGTTCTTAATTATTAATAGTGTCTCCAATGGAATTCTAAATTTGTCTAAACATGGCAAAAACTTACTGATATTTATCTCTATGACAACAAGCATCCTTGCAGCATTTAGTTGATCACTGAACAGTAGGAAGCTAGACAACACACTAACAATAGGCATATTGCCTATGTTACCGTCAGAGGTTCTTATAAATTTCCAAATTTCAGTATCATCAGAATACGGAGAAATCTTTTTATATAATGAGTGTGTTTTGCGCATTGAAATCAAAAGGAACCCTATCTGACGTTTCAGTCTGAGAAATCTAGTATAACACTCATGAAACTCGGGTTTAACACTCGTAATGACTCAGAGGTTAGAGAGGTTGTCTCTGAATGGCTGGGCGCTGTGACCGCAGCCGATGTGAGCTCAAAACCTCCCTCTGACCAGCAATACATCACATTTCTCAATATATATAAACAACAATGACGTGGCAATTGGGAACATATATATATATATATATATATATATATATATATATATATATATATATATATATATATATATATATATATATATATATATATATATATATATATATATATTGTTATATAACAGGGTGTTTAATTGTTTTAAACAACATGTTTACTATGTTTCCATAAATAGCTTTATTTACTATGTTTCCAAAAATAACTTTCTAGAACAACATGTTTACAATAACATGATGTTTACAGCCTTGATTCTGGACTGAGTTATTTTTGGCATGTCATGGAAGATTTAGAAGTTTCCTGAAGGAACCTAGAAAATAAGAGATGCTTGTAGTAAATTCTTTTTTCTAGAACGTTCTCTGATATTATATAAGGAGAGAAGAATTTCATCTGGGCATCTTTGTATACTTTCACTGGAAATTATTCTATACTGGATTACTTTAATATTTTATTCATTCTGGACTTAAATTCTGAATTCAGGAACTTTAAATTGTGGGATCAGAAACTGATATTCAAAGGATTTCTTTTATAAATTCTCATGGATTATTTCAGAGGGACTTTGTGACATGAACTTGAAAGGTACTGTCTACTTACATTCTTTTGTTTTGAATCGTGTCTCATTTTTTTGTGAATAAATATTGTTAATAATTTAAAGCTTGTTGCTGGTTTCACTTTCATTTCTTTCTCGTTACGCCTGGCTTGTAACAGAAATTGGGGGCTCGTCCGGGATCGAACATTTTCTTGAGCTAAAACAAGTTTGAGCTTTTTAAAGAAAACAAATATTGATTTTTAAAGAAAAAAAAAAGAATATTTGTTTGCTATAAAACAAGTACTGACTTTTAAAAAATCTCAGTAAATATAAAAATATAAGTAAATAATAATAATAAAAAAAGCAAGTATTGACTTTTGAAAAATATCAATAAATAAACTCTGATTGATAAATTTACTTGATAAAACCAGCAAAAAGCAATCATGTCATTTGACCTTCAAGCTTTCATAGCTACACCTTCGCAGGAGCTGTTAAATGTGGCCAAAAAGTCAGATTTGTTGGATATTGCTGCTCACTATGAACTGACTACCGTCAACAAGTTCATGTTAAAACAGGAAATAAAAAAATATTTTGGTCCAATTTTTGGTTGATAAGGAAATTCTTGATTCTTCTGCTTTTTCTCTTGTTCTGGTAACTCAGACAGAATTGCAAATGCGTGAGCTTGAAATTCAACGGCAAATTGAGTTTGAAAAATTAAGATTAGAACAAGAAAGACAAATGCAGAAAGAAAGGCTGGAAATGGAAGAGAGGGAGAGAGAAAAAGAAAGACAAATTCAGATAGAAAGGGAAAAATTAAAATTTGATGCAGAATTAAGAATGAAAGAATTAGAAATACAAAACATGACGGTAAAACGGCAACCTTTAGACTCTGGCACTCATTTTGACATTACCAAACACATCAGATTAGTTCCCCCTTTTCAAGAAAAAGAGGTTGAAAAATATTTTCTTCATTTTGAAAAAGTAGCAGAAAATTTAAAATGGCCAAAGGAGCATTGGACCTTACTTTTGCAAAGTGTTATAATTGGGAAGGCTCGAGAAATTTATACTCAGCTGACTGTCCAACAGAGCTCCAGTTATGATACTGTAAAGGAATTAATTCTTAAGGCTTATGAGTTGGTCCCTGAGGCTTACAGGCAAAAATTTAGGAACTGTAAGAAAGAAAATGAGCAGACCCATGTAGAATTTGCCAGAACTAAAGAACAGCTATTTGACAGGTGGTGCTCTTCAAAGAAAATTGGCTCTAATCATGAAAAACTTAGGCAGCTCATGCTTGTAGAAGAGTTCAAAAGGTGCATAAATTCAGACATTAAGTCCTTTTTAGATGAGAAACAGGTTGAAACTTTGGAAGCTGCAGCTAGACTTGCAGACGATTATGCTTTAACGCATAAGGTTTCCTTTATTAATAAGTCAAATCCCTCTAGAAGACCATTTTTCCCACAGTCAGGATCCAAACATAGTCCAAGTAATCCATCTGGCAATTATAGCCAAACATTTACTCCTAAACCCAAATCTTCTGGTGAAAACAAGGATCAAAATCCCTTATCTCAACCAGTTTGCAATTATTGCAAAAGGACAGGTCATATTATATCTGAATGTTTACATTTGAAAAGAAAGAAAGAAAAACAAGAGGGGCTTAAACCTACTGGCCTTACCTCTTTACGGTCAAAACCACAGTCATGTGTTAAGGAGGAAGATGCTATCCAGACCGAAAGGCCTGAGACTGATTCTGTTATGGAGATTTATGAACCATTCTTATCAGATGGTTTTGTGTCACTAAATAGTGACTATGCCCAGTCTACCCCAATTAAATTCTTACGAGATACTGGAGCTTCTCAATCCCTTATTTTAGCAGATACACTGCCTTTTTCTGAGAAGACTTCTTCTGGGACAAGTGTCCTTATTCAGGGTGTAGAGTGTGGATTTGTTAATGTTCCCCTTCATAACATTTATTTATCCTCAGACTTGGTAACTGGTTTAGTGGCTGTTGGTGTTCGACCTTCTTTACCTTTTAAAGGTGTTCACTTACTGTTAGGCAATGACTTAGCAGGAGATAAGGTTGTGGTAAACCCACTTTTGACTAACATACCTTGTATTAATCAGCCACCTGATCCCATTGAGCAGGAAATCCCTGATCTTTATCCATCATGTGCCGTTACTAGGGCCATGGCAAAGAAAGCAAAACAGAATGATGGGGACATTGATTTAATTGATACCTTTTTGGGTCAGTCTTTTAAACATGAGATTACAAATTCTCTTTCATCCAGCTTGTCTGACAGACAGACGGAGTTACATAACAAGTCAGAGTCCAGTCATTACTCTGCAATATTAAATGACCAAGGTCAAGGTCATGACTTGGTGTCAAGGTAACAACTTTGTAAGGAACAGCACAATGATCCTGAAATTTTGCCTTTACTTGAAAGGGCTTTAGATGAGAAAGAAATAGATCAAGTCCCAGTCTGTTTCTATGTCAAAAATGGAATTTTAATGAGAAAATGGCGTCCTCCTGATGTCTCAGCAGAAGACGAGTGGACTGTTAACCACCAAATAGTGGTTCCTAGGGTTTATCGCCCTGAAATTTTGAACTTGGCCCATGACACTCCCATGTCAGGTCATTTAGGTATAAATAAGACCTATCACAAAATTCTTAACCATTTTTACTGGTCAGGGTTAAAATCTGACGTCTCTCAATTTTGTAAATCTTGCCATACTTGTCAGATGGTAGGAAAACCCAACCAGACAATACCAAAAGCTCATTTACAGCCCATACCTGCTTTTGATGAACCTTTTAGCAGGATAATTATTGACTGTGTTGGTCCCTTGCCCAAAACCAAGTCAGGCCATGAGTATCTTCTCACTATAATGTGTGCTTCTACCCGTTTTCCAGAAGCCATTCCACTTAGGAATATTAAAACAAAGAACATTGTTAAGGCTTTGGTAAAGTTTTTTTACATTTGTAGGCCTCCCAAAGTCTGTTCAGTCGGATCAGGGCTCTAATTTTATGTCTGGAATTTTTCAACAGGTCATGCACGAGTTGGGCATTACTCAATATAAATCGTCACCTTATCATCCTGAAAGTCAAGGTGCCCTTGAAAGATTTCATCAGACACTGAAAAATATGATCAGATCATACTGCTTTGATACTGAAAAAGATTGGGATGAGGGCATCCATTTGTTGTTGTTCGCTGTTAGAGAATCTGTTCAGGAATCTCTTGGTTTCAGCCCATTTGAGCTGGTATTTGGCCACACTGTGCGTGGACCTTTGAAACTTTTGAAAGAGAAATTTCTCTCAAATGATGACAGTTCTCTGAACTTACTTCAGTATGTATCAGATTTTAAAGACAGACTGTCTAGAGCTTATGAGGCTGCTCGGACCAATCTTAAGTCAGCACAAAGGAAAATGAAACGTTGGTATGATGAAAATGCAAAAGAAAGAAAATTCATGCCTGGAGACAGGGTACTTGCTCTTTTGCCTATTCCTGGCAAACCATTGCAAGCCAGGCATTACGGCCCTTACACTGTAGATAAACAGATAAGTGATGTAAATTACATTGTTAACACTCCTGGGAGACGCAAACAAAAACAATTATGTCATGTTAACATGCTTAAACAATACATAGATAGGGATAGCTTTTCTGTTACACCAATTAGTGTTGTTAGTTTAGTCCCTCAGGAACAAAGTGAAATGAACTCTGAAGACATGAACTTCATCAAATCTGATCCTGCTTCATCAAAACTCCAGAATTCTGACATTCTAAAGGATCTCGACCAGAAACTTTCACACCTAGATCAAGTCCAAAGAAAGGAACTGAAACATTTAATTCATCAATATGAACACTTATTTCCGGATATTCCTACAAGGACTGACAAAATTTATCATGATGTGAATGTTGAGGACTCACAACCTGTCAAACAACATCCATATAGAATGAACCCAACAAAACAAAAATACCTTAAGGAGGAAATTCAGTATTTGCTGGACAATGATTTCATTGAACCAAGTCAAAGTGAATGGAGTTCACCTTGCATTCTTGTGCCAAAACCTGATGGAACATATCGGATGTGCACCGATTACAGGAAGGTCAATAATTTGAGTAAAACAGATACTTTTCCCATCCCAAGAATGGATGATTGTATTGACAAAATTGGAAATTCAAAATATATAACTAAATTTGATCTTCTGAAAGGATTTTGGCAAATTCCTCTCACAGAAAGAGCTAAAGAGATCTCAGCATTTGTTACTCCTGATGGATTATATCGCTATAAAGTAATGCCTTTCGGAATGAAAAACTCTCAGCAACATTTCAACGCTTAATCAACACCATAATAGCTGGAATCGAGCATTGCGATGCTTACATCGATGACGCCATCATACACAATGATGAATGGGATCACCATCTTGGAACTATCAAAGTATTCTTTGATAAACTAAGTGAAGCAAAATTGACAATAAACCTTGCTAAAAGTGAATTCTGTCATGCAACTTTAACATTTCTAGGACATGTTGTGGGTCATGGTCAGGTTAAACCTACAGAGGCTAAAGTTGAAGCTATTTCAAATTTTCCGGTGCCCACATGCAAAAGACAACTGATGAGGTTTCTTGGTATGGCCGGTTATTACAGAAAATTCTGTAATAATTTTTCTGTCATTGCTGAGCCACTGACTAATTTACTTAGTAAAAGAATGAGGTTTAAGTGGACCAGTGATTGTCAGAATGCCTTAGATAAACTGAAAGCCATATTGAGAAGTGAGCCGGTTCTCTTGGCACCAAATTTTAATAAAGAATTCAAGCTAGCAGTGGATGCAAGTGATGTTGGTGCAGGTGGTGTATTGCTGCAAGAGGATGACAATGGTGTGGATCATCCAGTTTGTTACTTTTCCAAGAAGTTTAACAAACATCAAAAGAATTATTCTACAGTAGAGAAAGAATGTTTGTCTCTCATTCTTGCTCTTCAACATTTTGAAGTTTATCTAAATTCTTCATCCTCGCCTATTGTTGTTTTCAGCGATCACAATCCATTGACTTTCATCCATAAGATGAAAAACAAGAATCAGAGGTTGCTCAGATGGAGTCTGTTGTTACAGGAATACAATCTTGACATCAGGCATATCAGAGGAAAAGATAATATTATTCCTGATGCCTTGTCCAGAGCATGATGTCTTGATCTGTGGTTTCCTGTAACTTGCTGTATATAAGATAATAATTGCCTTTATCAGTATTTTATTTTATGATAATTTTATGGCAAAAGAAAGCTTTATTACATAAATCTTTCTTTTACCTGAAGAGGGGAAGTGTTATATAACAGGGTGTTTAATTGTTTTAAACAACATGTTTACTATGTTTCCATAAATAGCTTTATTTACTATGTTTCCAAAAATAACTTTCTAGAACAACATGTTTACAATAACATGATGTTTACAGCCTTGATTCTGGACTGAGTTATTTTTGGCATGTCATGGAAGATTTAGAAGTTTCCTGAAGGAACCTAGAAAATAAGAGATGCTTGTAGCAAATTCTTTTTCTAGAACGTTCTCTGATATTATATAAGGAGAGAAGAATTTCATCTGGGCATCTTTGTATACTTTCACTGGAAATTATTCTATACTGGATTACTTTAATATTTTATTCATTCTGGACTTAAACTCTGAATTCAGGAACTTTAAATTGTGGGATCAGAAACTGATATTCAAAGGATTTGTTTTATAAATTCTCATGGATTATTTCAGAGGGACTTTGTGACATGAACTTGAAAGGTACTGTCTACTTACATTCTTTTGTTTTGAATCGTGTCTCATTTTTTTGTGAATAAATATTGTTAATAATTTAAAGCTTGTTGCTGGTTTCACTTTCATTTCTTTCTCGTTACGCCTGGCTCATAACAATATATATGCGCATATATATATATATATATATATATATATATATATATATATATATATATATATATATATATATATATATATATATATATATATATATATATATATATATATATATATATATATATATGTGTGTGTGTGTGTGTGTGTGTGTGTGTGTGTGTGTGTGTGTGTGAGCCAGCGCATGACAAAACCAACAAAATTATTGGGCTCCCAGGTTAGAGTCGGATGCGCATGGGTTTCTGCCCAGTCTGATCCGTCTTCGCTGTGCAGTCAGTGGGTTGCTAGGGATACGTGCGAACAGTGAGGACTGATCAGACTGAGCAGAAGCCAAGGCTAATATCATATTCAGAAATAAAACAGTGAACTATGTTGTAGTTAAGTTGCTACTACTAGGTAGGACGTTCTTAATTTTCGGTCAGTGCAGTTTGTAAGAATATAATCAAAGCGTTTTTATTAGGTGCAGACTGCCAAACATAAAAAGTCGATAAAGGTGCGTTCCTGTTGCTATCTGTAGGACCGTCGAAGGCCCCACTGGTTTTTATACCCCGCCACACAATAGTGGCGGGGTATTATGGTTTCACGTTGGACGTCCGTGTGTCTGTCTGTCCGTCCGTCCGTCCGTCGTCCGTCCGTCCATCCGTTTTTCGTTTCCGATGATAACTTGAGTAAACATCAATGGATTTTCACCAAATTTGGTATGTGCATTGATATTGTGGATATCTGGTTTAGGATTGCTAATGGGCAAATTTCGTCAAATTTTTACGGAGTTATCTGCCCGAGGCACGCCCATATTTTCGTTTCAGGACGATAACGAGTAAATAACAAGGGAGTTTAGCCAAACTTGCTATATGCATTGACATTAAGTAGATCTGGTTTGGGATTGCTAATGGGCAAATTTCGTCAAATGTTTACGGAGTTATCTGCCCGAGACACACCCATATTTTCGTTTCTGGACGAAAACTTGAGTAAATAACAAGGGATTTTAACCAAACTTGCTACATGCATTGACATTAAGGAGATCTGGTTTGGAATGCCTAATGGGCAAAATTCGTAAAGTTTTTATGGAATTATCTGCCCGAGACACGCCCATATTTTCGTTTCCGGACGATAACTTGAGTAAATAACAAGGGATTTTAACCAAACCTGCTAAATGCATTGACATTAAGGAGATCTGGTTTAAAATTGCTAATGGGCAAATTTCGTAAATTGTTTACGGAGTTATCTGCCCGAGACACGCCCATATTTTGTTTCAGGACGATAACTTGAGCAAATAACAAGGCCTTTTAACCAAACTTGCTATATGCATTGATATTATCAAGGTCTGGTTTAGGATTGTTATCTGTCCATTGATATTATCAGGAGCTGCTTTAAGATTGTTATCTGTCCCTCCGTCATTTTCTTTCCAGACATTTTCGCAACGATAACTTTAATACATAAACAAATAAATGCTGTGGCGGGGTATTATGCATGCGGTGCTTTTATTTTGTTTTGCTCTAATGTTGTTTTGTTACGCTGAATTCTATTTCAGAATTGTTTATTTTGTATATGATCCCGTAATTTTTCAGTGTTAAGTTAGGAGCCCTTTATGCGAATCAACAGATTACTTATTTTTAAAACGTTACTGGATATGGAGGCAAGATTAGGTGCCTATAAAATACCACAAATTCAGCCGTTTTCAGTAGTTCTCCAGTAGTTCTTCTTTTGCCGTTTTTAAAATTGTCCGGTTACTCCAGACTGAGGTTGGTTTAAAGTTATTGAAGAGAAAGAAAAATCGGAAAATTAAAGATGCTCAGGAAAAGCCACAATCAATGAATACAGACATCCCAAGTCATCATTTTCTCCTTGGTTTGCAACCGACCACCCATCACATGAGTTTATATTTCTATCTATTTGTGTTATCGTCTTGTTTGATACATTCTATTTTGTTGTTGGGTTTAGAACTCCCCCAAACATAACACACAAACAAAACCTAGACTTATGGTTGGTGGGAGGTCGCAACACAAGGACAAAGTAGAATGTATCTGAAAATATGAAAATAAAATCAGCGAGAAATCTAAACTAATGTGGTAGGTGGGTAGGCACAACCCAAGGACAAGTCAGAATGTATCAGTCGACAACACAAACAGACAGAAATCGAAACTCATGTGGTAGGTGCATGGTCGCAGTCCAAGGACAATGCACAATATATCAGGCATGACGAGAACGCAAACACCCACAAATCTAAACACATGTGATGGGTTAGTGGACGCCGTCCAACACTCCAAGGACAAGACAGAATGTATCAGACAAAATTTGAGTACAAACAGCAATAAATTTAAACCCGTGTGGTGGATTAGTGGTCGCAATACAAGGACAAAACATAATGTATCAGACGCGAACACAAACAGCCAGAAGTCTAAATTCATGTGGTGGATGGATGGTCGCTGTCCAAGGACAAGGCAGAATGTATCAGCTAAGACGAGAACACAAGTAGCCAGAAATATAAACTCATGCAGTAGCGGGTGGTGGCAACCCAAGGACAAAGATGAATATATTAGACAAGACGAGAACAGAAACAGCTAGAAACATATATTTATGCGATGTGAGGGTGGGTACAGTCCAAGGACAAAACTTAATATATCAGACAAGTCGAGAATACAAACAGCCTGAAATATAAACTTATGCGGTGGGTGGGCAGTCCAAAGATTATATGATACAACACGAGAGCACAAACAGCCAGAGAGCTAAACTCATGTGGTGGGCGGTCGCAGACCAAGGACAAAACTAAATATATCAGATAACACGAGAACACGAACAGCTAAAAAGCTATACTCATGTTGTGAGTGGGTGGTCGCAGTATAAGGACAAAACTGAATTTATCAGACAACACTAGAACACAAACAGCTAGACAGATAAACTCATGTCGTTAGAGGGTGGTCGAATGCAAGGAAAAAAGCAGAATGTATCAGATGAGAACATAAACAGCAAGAAATTTAAACATGTGGCGGATTAATTGTAGCAACCCGATGACAAAACTGAATATACAAGACAAGAACACAAACAGCCAAAAATATAAACTCATGCGGTGGGTGGGTGGTCACAGTGCAAGTCTAGTAGAATGTATCAGACAAGACGAGAACACAAAGAACCAGAAATCTAAACGGCTTTGGCGGGAGGGTGGTCGTGCCTTTGGCGGGAGGGTGGTCGTAGCCCAAGGACAAAACAGATTGTATCAGGCAAGCAAGAACACAAACAATCATAAATTAAAACGCATGTGGTTGGTTTTGTGCAGGCGAAGGACAAAACAGAGTGTATCAGACAAGACGAGAATAGGAACAGCTAGAAATCTGAACTCATGTGTTTGATGAGTGGTCTCAACCAAAGGATAAAGCAGAATGTATAAGGCAAGTCGATAACACAAACAGCGAGAAGTCTAACCTCATGTGGTGGATGGGTGGTTGCTACCCAAGGACAAAGCTGAATGTACTAGACAAGACGAAAAAACAAACATTCAGAAATCTTAGCCCATATGGTGGGTGGTCCAAACCAAGGACAACGCAAAATGTACATCAGACAAGCAACAACCAGTCAGAAATCTTATTTCATGTGGTGTGTGAAAGGTCGCAATCCAAGGAAAATTAAGACTATATCAGATAAGACGAGAACACAAACAGTCAGAAATCTATACTCATGCGACTGGGTCGTTGCAACCTAAGGATAAAGCAGACTTTATCAAAAAGACGGGAACAGAAACAGCTAAACTCATGCAGTGCGTGGGTGGTTGCAACCCAAGGTCAAAACAGAATGTATCAGACAAGACATGAAACACAAACAGTCGAACTCTAACTTCATGTGGTGGATTGTTGGTCGCAAACCTAGAAGAAGGCAGAATGTATTAGACAAGACGAGATCACAGTCAGAAATCTATTCATGTGGTGTATGGGTGGTTACAACCTTAACACAAAGCATTATGTATCAGAGAAGACTAAAACACGGTCAGAAATCTAAGCTCATGTGGTAGGAGGGTGGTAACAACCCAAGCACAAAGCAGAATGTATCAGAAAATATAAGAACACAAAAAGGCAATCTAAATGCATGTGGTAGTAGATTGATCGCAACACAAGGATAAAGCAGACTGTACCAGGCAAGGAGAACACAAATTATTAGAAATCTAAGCTTATGGGGTCGGAGGGTGATTACAGCCCAAGGAAAAAGCAGCATGTATCAGACAAAACAGGAACACAAGCACTCAGTCATCTAGAATCGTGGCAGATGGGAAATTGCAGAATGTATCAGACAAGACGAGAACACAAACAATCAAAAACTCTAAACTCATGTGGTGGATGGGTGGTCGCAACCCAAGATCAAGACGAGAAGACAAACAGCCAGAAATCTAAACTCATGCGGCGGATGGGTGATCGCACCCAATCCGAAGAAGAATGTATGAGACAAGACGAGAACACAGTCAGATATCTAGCCGTATGTAGTGGGAAGTTGGTTACAAAAATAGGTAAGAGAAAAGTCCAGGAGTGCCCCAGTCACAAACCGCAGCCCTTCCCAGACACCAAGAGGAAGAGGAAACCGACAAATCCAGACAAGCACAAATCGAACAAACGTACGAAATGCACCAAGATTAGCTCTCTCTTCCCCAAGCGAGGTAATCGCAATGCTAAAAGGACTGAAAAACACAAGAACAAAATGACACAAGGTAAGAAATAAAACAAATCGCCTCGTAGAATAAACCACAAAGCAACAAAGAGTAAGACTAACACCGGGACCACCGCCTGAGAACGGTCAGTAGAGTAAACCACCGGGGGCTTTAAAGCGCTTTTACAGCTAGCCAACTTCACCCTGGGTCCCGATGCTACTCTTAATACAGAAATACATAAAAATTCGGTTCGCATAAAGGCTCCCAACTCAGTCAATGCATCAAAGCGAAAACATAAAAATCAAATTAATCACTATAATAAACTAAGACGAGTACTCACGGCTAATTCTACTGTATGCCAGAGTAAATGAAACCAATATTTGAACCACGGCGGGCCAAGCCAAAGACAAATCGTCAAGCCCCAATCCACTGGTTAAAGTTACCCAAGGACAATGTAGTGGGTGGGTGGTGGTAGCAAAAGGACAAATGTGAATGTATCAGACAATACGAAAACACAAACAACCAGAAATCTTTAACTCATGTGATGAATGGGTGGTCGCAGCCCAAGCAAAAAGCAGAACGTATTAGAGCAGGCAAAAACTCGAGAAGCCAGAAACCTTAGCTCGAGAAACGGGAGGATAGTCGCAACTCATGGACAAAACAGAACGTATCAAACCATAAAAGAACTCGAGCAGCCACAAATCTAAACTCGTAAAGCGGGCGGATGATCGCAACCCAAGGACAAAGCAGAATGTATCAATGTCTCAAACAAACATGAGAACACTAACAGGCAGAACTCTTTACCTATGTAGTTGATGGGTGGTCGTAACCCAAGGACAAAGCAGAATGTATCAGAAAAGATAAGAACACAAAAAGGTCAATCTAAATGCATGTGGTGGTAGATTAATGGCAACACGGGAACACAAGCAGTCAGTCATCTAGTATCGTGGCAGATGGATGATCGCAACCTTAGGACAAAGAAGAATGTATCAGACAAGACGAGAACACAAACAGTCAGAAATCTAATTTCATGTGGTGGAAGGGTGGTCGCAACCCAAGGACAAAGCAGACCGTATCAGACAAGACGTGAACATAAATAGCAAAATATTTAAACTCATGCGGCGGATGTGTGATCGCACTTAATCCGAAGAAGCATGTACGAGACAAGACGAGAACACAGTCAGATATCTAGCCGTATGTGGTGGGAAGTTGATTTCAACCCAAGGACAAAACAGAATATATCAGATAAGACGAGAACACAAATAGCTAGAAATCTAAATGCATGTAGTGGGTGGGTAGTGGTAGCAAAAGGATAAATGTGAATGTATCAGACAATACGAAAACACAAACAACCAGAAATCTTTAACTCATGTGGTGAATGGGTGGTCGCAGCCCAAGCAAAAAGCAGAACGTATCAGACCAGGCAAGAACTCGAGAGACCAGACACCGTAACTCATGAAATGGGAGGATAGTCGCAACTCATGGACAAAAAAGAATGTATCAAACCAGACAAGAACTCGAGCAGCCAGAAATCTAAACTCGTAAAGCGGGAGGATGGTCGCAACCTAAGGACAAAGCAGAATGATTCAACGTATCAAACAAACACGAGAATACTAACAGGCAGAAAACATTACCCATGTAATTAATCCATGTAGTGGATGGGTGGTCGTAACCCAAGGACAACGGAGAATGTATCCGATAAGACGAGAGCGCAAACAGTCAGAAATTAAAGTCATGTTGTGGATTGGTTGTCGCAGCCCAGTAACAAAGCAGAATGTATCAGACAAGACGAGAACATAAACAGTCGGAAATCTAAAATATGGTGGATGGAAGGTCGCAACCCTAGGATAAAACAGAACGTATCAGACAAGATAAGAACACAAACAGTCAGAAACCTAAACTCATGTGGTGGATGGGGTAATTGTAACCCAATGTCAAAGCAAAATACATTAGGTAATACAAGAACCCAAACGGTCAGAAATCTAAACTTCTATGTTGGGTGGGTGGTCGCAACCTAAGAACAAAGAAAAATGTATCAGACAAGACGAAAACGCAAACAGCCAAGAATCTTAACTCATGCGGCGGAAGGGCGGTCACATCCAAGCAAAGAAGAAAAATGTATGAGACAAGACAAGAGCATAGTCAGAAATCTAACCTCATGTGGTGATAATTTGATCCCAATCTAAGGACAAAGCAAAATGTAACAGTTAAGAGGAGCACAAATAGCTAGAAATCTAAATGCATGTGGTGGGTGGGTGGTTGCAGCAAAAAAAAAAAAAAAAAAAAGAAAAAACGAGAACACTTACAGCCAGAAATCTTTAACTTACGTGATGGATGAGTGGTCTCAGCCCAAGGACAAAGCAGAATGTATCAGACAAGACAAGAACTCGATCAGCAACAAATCAAACTCGTAAAGTGGGAGAATGGTCGCAACCCAAGGAAAAAGCAAAATGTGTCAGATAGGAAGAGAACACAAGCAGCCAGAAATCTAAACTCATGTGGTTGGAGGGTGGTTGCCAGCTAAGGACAAGGCAGAATGTATCAACGTAACAGACAAAGCAGAATGTATCAGCCAAGACAAGAACTCGATCAGCCAGAAATCTAAACTCATGAAACTGGAGATAGATCGCAACCCAAGGACAAGCAGAATGTAACAGATTAGAAGTAGTTGCGGTCATAGTACCCAAGCAATTATCCAAACTCATAAATCCGTAAACGAATGACGAATCAGAATGTTCAGACCGACAGACATGGATCCCAGAATAAAGGGTGTAATCAGGCGTCCGCGGATAGTACGCATTGCTTGGTAAGCAAGCTTCGCCCACCATGCCCATATGCCTGAACAAAGGAAATGTAGGTAGAACCGTGTGTCTGGGATTTTGGAAGTCTACTTATGGCTTGTCATTGGCAAAAACATCAGAAACAATTCTGAAATCTGCAAAATTGTAGGGACTGACCAGATAATGATGTCTCACATAGAATTTCTTAAGTGTTGCTACCAGTTTGCTTTTTTTGATACCTCTGGCTCAACAACTTTGTAAAGAGCACTTTCCCACGCTCCATGAAGTCCTGATAATTTGAACAGGCTCTGGCATAACGGATTTACTGTGAAACATAAACGCCGTATACTGGTGCAGAAGGGATATTACTGCTCAAGAATGGAAAGTTAACAATCGGAAAATTGAAGTCATCCCGTTTGTCGTAAAGCTTAGTAGTAAGCTTTCCATTGTCAATGTAGAGATAACAATCCAAGTATGAAGAGGAGGCTGCAGTCTCCGTTGTTTTTTTATTTCAAGTTCACGCGGATAGATGACAGCTAGAAATCAAAATGCATGTAGTGAGTGGGTGGATAATTGCGGTCCAAGGACATAGCAGTATGTGTCAGACAAGACGAAAACACAAACATCTAAATGCATGTGATGGATGTTGGGTCGCAGCCCAAGGACAAAGCAGAATGTATCAGACAAGACAACACGTACAGCAGAAATTCAACTCAGGTGACGGGAGGATGGTCGAAATCAAGTATAAAACGGAAACACAAACAGCTAAAACTTAAATGCATGTAACGGATGTTGGGTCGCAGCTCATGGACAAAGCAGAATGTATCAGACAAGACAACACGTACAGCAGTAATTCAACTCATGTGGCGGGAGGATGGTCGCAATCAAGTATAAAACGGAATGTATCAGACAAGATGAGAGCATAAACAGACAGAAATCTAGATTCATGTGGCGGGATGATAATCGTAACCAAAGGACAAATAAAGAACGCAAACAGCTAGACATTTAAATACATGCGGTAGCTGGACGGTCGCAGCCCAAGATCAAGGCAGAAGGTATCAGACAAGACAAAACCTGTAGCAGCCAGAAATCTTTACTCATGTGGCCGGAGTGTTGTCACAACCCAAGGACAAAACAGATCAGACAAGAAGAGAACAGAAACAGTCAGAAATCTAAACCCATATGGTGGGAGAGTGGTCACAATCTCAAGACAAGGCAAAATGTATCAACGTATGAGACAAGGCACAAACCCAAACAGTCAGAAATCTAAACCCTTGTAGTCGCAACCCGTGGACAAAGCAGACTATTTCAGACAAGTTGAGAGCACAGACAGCCAGAAATAATACTCAGGTGGTGGGTGGGTAGTAGCAACCCAAGGACAAAGCAGAATGCATCAGAAGAGACGAGAACACAAACAGTCAGAAATCTAAACTTATGTAGCGGGTGGGTGGTTGCAGCCCTAGGAGAAAACTGAATTTATCAGACAAGGCGAGAATATAAAAATCCAGATATCTAAACTAATGTTGCGGGAAGGTGGTAACAACCAAAAGAAAAAGATGTCGGTAGCAGACAAAACGAGAACGCAAACAGCCAGAAATTTATATTCATGTAGTGGATAGGTGGTCGCACCTCAAGGACTACATTAAATGTATTAGACAAGACGAGTACACAAACGGCCAGAAATCTAAACTCGTGTGGCGGGAAGATAGTCATAACCCAAAGCCAAATTAGAATTTATCAGACAAGATGAGAGTACAAGCAGCCATAAATCTAAACGCATGTAGCGGGAGGGTAGTCAGAACCCAAGGATAAGTCAGAATTTATCTGACAAGACGAGAATACTAGCAACCAGAAATCTAAACTCATGTTGTGGATGGGTAGTCGCAGTCAAAGGGCAAAACTGAATATATCAGACAACACGAGAACACAAACAGCCAAAATCTAAACCCATGTGGCAAGAAGATGATAGCAACCCAAGTACAAAGCAGTGAGTATCAAACAAGAAGAGAACACAAACAGCTAGAAGTCAAAATGCATGTAAAGAGTGGGTGGTCGCAGTCCAAGGACATGGCAGCATGTATCAGACAAACCGAATACACAAACAGCTTAAAATTTAAATGCAGGTGGTTGATGACGGGTCGCAGCCCAAGGAGAAAAGCAGAATGTATCAGAAAAGACAACACGAAAAGCAGAAATCAAACACATGTGGCGGGAGGATGGTCGCAGCCAGGAATAAAACAGAATGTATCAGACAAGACGAGAGCACAAACAGACAGAAATCTAGACTCATATGGCGGGAGGGTGGTCGCAACCCAAGGACAAAGCAGACTGTTTCATACAAAACAGGAACACAAACAGTCAGAAATCAAGACGAGCAAATAAACAGCTAGAGATATAAACTCATGTGGCGGCTGGAGGGTTGTCACAGCCCAAGGACAAAGCAGCATGCTTCAGACAAGAACCGAACACGGCAATTTAAATTCATGTGGTAGAAAAGAGGTCACAAGCTAAAGACAAAGCATAAAATATCACACAAGATGAGAACACAAACCGTCAGAAATCTAAGCTCATTTGGTGGTTGGGTGGTCGCAGCCCAAGATCAAAGCAGAATGTATCAGGCAAGACGAGAATTCAAGCAGCCAGAAATCTAAACTCATGTGGCCGGAGGGTTGTCGCAACCCAACGACAAAGCAGAATGAATCAAACAAGAACCAGAAATCTAAACCCATGTAGTTAGAGGGTGATCGCAATATAAGGACACGGCTGAATGTATCAACGTATGAGACACGACACTCACTCAAATTGTCAGAAATCTAAACCCATGTAGTGGATTGGTGGTCACAACCCAATGACAAAGCAGAATATATCAGACAAGACGAGAACACAAACAGCCAGAAACCAAAGGAAAAAGCAGAATGTATCAGAAAAGACAATAATTCAAAAAGCCAGAAATCTAAACTCATGTGTCGGGAGGATGGTCGCAACCCAAGACAAAACTGAATATATATCACACAAGACGAGAATACAAAGAGACAGATATATGAACTCATGTGTCGGGAGGGTAGTCGCAATCAAAAGAAAAGGCTATATATTTATAAAAGCGGAGAACACAAACAGCCTGACATTTAAACTCATGTGGTGGGTACATGGTCGCAACCAAATGACAAAACTGAATGTATCAGACAAGTCTCGAGCTCATACAGCCAAAATCTCATGTGGCAGGAGGGTATTATAATCCAAGACAAGTCAGAACTTCTCAAACAAGACGAGAATACAAGCAGTCAGAAATCCAAATTTTTGTCGCAATCCAAGGGAAAAACTAAATGTATCAGACAACACAAGAACACAAACAGCCAGAAATCAAAACCTGTATTGCAAGAGGATGATTGTAACCCAAGGACAAAGCAGAATGCATCAGACAAGTAGAGAACACAAATGGCTAGAAATCAAAATGCATGTGGTGAGTGGGTGGCTGTAGTCAAAGGACGAGACAACATGTATTAGACAAGACGAAAACACAAACAGCTAAAAATCTAAATGCATGTGGTGGTTGGTGGGTCGCAGCCTAAGGACAAAGTAGAATGTATCAGACAAGAGGACCCTAACAGCAGAAATCCAACTCATTTGGCGGGAGGATGGTCGCAACCAAGGATAAAGAAGAATGTTTCAGATAAGACGAGAGCACAGGCAGAAATCTAGACGCATGTGGCGGGAGGGTGGTCGCAACCCATGCACAAAGCAGAATGTTTCAGACAAGACAAGAACACAAACAGTCAGAAACCAAGACGAGCAAACAAACAAACAGAAATCTACAATCATGTGGCGGGAGGATGGTCGCAGTCTAAGGTCAACGCAGAATGCATCAGAACAATAACACAAACTGCCAGAATCAAAATTTTGTGGTGGATGGGTGTTCGCAGCCCAAGGGCAAATCAAAACGTATGAGACAAGACGAGAACACAAACGGCTAGAAATCTAAATTCATTGATGGGTTCGTGGTCGCAAACCAAGGACAAGGTCAAATGTATCAGACAAGACGAGAACACAAACAGCCAGAAATCTTAACATGTGGCGGAAGGATAAGGCAGAATGTGTCTGGGTATCAGACAAGGCGAGAACACAAACAATCAGAAATCAAAACTCATGTGCTGATAAGGTGAGTTCGTTTGATTAATCATTTTCAAATATAAAAGTTATATCATAAGGATGGTTATGGTCGGTTCGCTTTTAGATTGTAGCAACATATGTCTTGCACCCGATCAAAGTATACATTTTAGTAGGACCGCCCGGATGATATAAAAATTATTTAAAGATTTAAAGTGAAGTAGCTCTTAATGTATTGAATAAGCCTTTGCAAGATTTTGATATAGGTTAATTTATTTAATTTGATTTTGTCATGAATATCCGTTGAGAATAAGAAAAGTGCAATGTCTGATTATAAATCATATGTGAATGCACTGCATATTAGTAAAGCTCAGTATAGTACAGTAACACAGTGATCATAAGTGCATTAAATTAATCTTGTAATGTTAGCAAGATGAGACTATAACCCCTCTCCTTACATTAAGGGGAATGGATATACTTTCAGCGGGACAACTCTGTCATATTTGTTTATTTTCCTTCTAAAAAGGTATCTACTTCTAAATGAAAGGATTTGCTAATCTTTCCTTGTAGAGTAGATTCCGTTTCTGAAGGGATTTAGTGTGCAGTAAGGCAAGCATGATGTCATATCGATTTTCTCTGTTGTAAAAATAGCGGGGAAATCTACCAAGTGTATCATGTCCTCTTAATATACTATCTCTCAAATTACACCAGCTTGTAACTAGATCATTTTAACATTTCGTACGTAACCTCGGTAAGCACCTAACAAATTTGCCTTTTCGCAAGCTGAACATAATATGTACAGCACCGTCGATTTACCCTAAATATTCGACAGCTTACCCCCGTAACGTACTTATCTTACAATTTCAACTTGCTGATGTGTTTAAAATTGCTAGATGAATGTAAAACAGTGCAGACCCTAATCAGACGCCGCGTCTGATCTGAATCTAAACTTTTGTTCAAGTTTGACTGTCAATATTTAAGATAAATGCACATTGAAATACAATTTGATGATAAATTGTTGGCTTTAAAGAGCTAATTGTACATGTATTGACCAGACTGGTTCTCTGCAACGATCGCATACATCCGAAGACCCGATATACAATGACTCGGATCAAACGTTAAATGACCCGTCAAGTCGAATTCTAGTTTAGAGCAGCTGTATATTGCGCTCTACTGGCCTAATCTTTGAAACAGCAGGACTAATAGCCGCTAGTTTACTCTGCTAAGTGCTCGAAACATTTTACTCTTTAAAATGCATAAGGTAATAGGCAGTCTACAGACACCAGTCAAAGAAACACTATAAATCAGAAATATTAAAATGACATCTCGGCTTGATGCAATCAGCAGTGTATTTTTTTACGTTCTGTTTCAGTTTGAATGTCTCCTGGACTACTTAGCATTGGCTGACTAAACTTGACATATGAGTGCAAAACTTACAATATAGTCGCATTAAATTTATTGTGATGTGTTAAAAGTTATAGGTTTGAAACTTTAATAATGGATCTGTGACTTGTGACTAATAACTGCTTTTCCGTTTGCGAAGGTTTCTTGCCTGCACTGTGTCTCTTGCGCTGTGACCTGGAGTCGTAAAACTTGCAGTAATATAACACTGAGACGAACCTAATAACTGAGTAGACTTTGATGTCCTTGACGATTGTAAAAACAGCATAGCACAAAAAAATGGGATATTCCAGCCGGACAAATGCATTTTCTATAGTATCTCTTAAAGCTTTTACCTGGCCGTCCAACCGTACATCACCTTATTGATTTAATACATCATGCTTGTCTTGGCCTGGAAAACATATGACAATTTGCCGTTTATTTTGTGATATATCGAAAGCATTCGATAATTTGGCACAGAGGTTTGATACATAAACTTAAAAACAACAACAACAAAAAAAAACAAAAAAAAAAAAAAAAAAAAAAAAAACAAAAAAAAAACAAAAAAAAAAAACGGAATCTCAGATGATCTTTTAGAATTGATTCAAAATTATCTGCGTATGCGGAATCAAAGAGTATTTGTTAACGGTACTTTCTCAGACATTCCCTAAAGTCTATTCTTGCTGGAGTTCCACAAGGGTCAGTCTTGGGTCCTCTGTTGTTCTTTATCTGTATAAACGATATGGCTAATCACCTACATGGTATGGCCATACTGTTTGCAGATGTCACCTCTCTAAGCTTTTCATCAAATAATTTGGCATTAATTGAACAAGTTTTAGATTCCGATCTAGTAAAATTAAAGGACTGGGCAAAGAAATAGTTAATTAAATTCAATCCACTAAAAACAGAGGTTATGGTACTTTCTAGTTTACGTAATGATTATGACATAGAATTAAAATACGATGAAAACATTCTCAGGATCCTCGATAACCACAAACACCTCGGAGTTACTTTATCGTCGAATAATAAATGGTCAAAGCATATAGACTCAAATATTTATTCTTCTTCTAAGCAAACATTGTATCTCCGTAAACTTAAATATCAACTTCCTAAACGTACCCTTAATAAGCTGTTTTGTACATATATATGCCCGTTAATAGAATACGCTTCTGAAGTATAGGATGGCTGCAATCTGTCAACACCAACAGGTTAGAGCGAGTGCAACTGAGCGCGGCCATATAGTTACCGAGCTACCAATATGTTCATCACTCAGATCATTATATTTAGAAACCGGTGGGAAACGCTAGCTGAAAGATGGAAAACAAAAAAAAGGTATTTCTTAAGTACAAAATGGTTAATAATGAAACTCCCAGTTATTTTAAAGACCTTCTCCATAACTTAGTAGATGTTGTAAGCAATTATAATTTTAGAAACAACATTAATTATGATACACCTTTTTATAGGTTATGTTCGTATGAAACGTCTTAATCTCCATCCACCTTCAAGTTATGGAATGATCTCAACACCGAAACTAGTAATATCACCACATAATGACAATTTAAATTGTCTGCCCGACATCAGCCGCTCTTAGTAGGTAACCATTAATCAATTGGTGAAAGGAAATTTAACGAGAATATGGCACAGGTGTGGCAGTTTGCATGAGGATCTTTTTCAACTTATTATAATTTCTTATTCAAAAAGCAGTTGTGGTGGTTTATTCGAAAGCGCTGAACACTATTCCTTCGAATGCAATCTTTACAACACCAAAAGACAAAAATTATTGCAAACAATATACCAAAGTTCAAACAATTTTGATCTCTTAACGAACGGTTGCTCATTATACGACTTTGAAAGTAACAGACTAACCATTCTAACAGTTTTAAAAATCAATCAAAGACACGAACATGTTTGACCTATTCTCTAATCATGTGTGCTAGTATTCCTTATAGTTAGTTTTCGTTTTTTTTTTTTTTTTTTTTTTTTTTTTTGCTAAATGCTAATATCAGCATATCAAAGAGTTTGCACAGTTAGGGACCACTATTTCTTTTCCAAATAAGTTCTGTCTTCTGGTTGTTATTTATAATGTTGTTTGCACCATTGTATTTCTAAATGAATGTAGCTCATGCTGCAAGAAGAGGAGTTTTAAATGTTGTTATAACTTGTGTCCAACCCTTTGTTTAACATGAAATATAATAGGATTATTCCAATGCTTGAACAGGATGGTAGTTTTTTTTATCACTTTTTCAGGAACATATCATTTAATAAATTTAAGAACTGATAAGATTTGGGTGACTTTGACATTATTTTAAAAATCTTCCCAACACTTTAAGTCCCAAACTTCTGGTATATAAAGCTTGTGGGCACCATTTCTTTTGAAGTAATGAGGAATTTTAAATTAGACATGAAAGGTTATATTGAATTTTAAATTGACTGTTAGTTAGGCCTGGTGACCTTAACAGTTTCAAACATTACGCATAAGACTTAAAAGAAAACTGATACAAGATGGTATGGTCCGTCGTTTTGATACTTTTTGGTATGTTTAGTCGTTTTTTAACAGCAAACTCAACAAATTTTTCCAGCAACTAAATCAAAAATACAATAGACGATGGCCAGGAAGCTCCAAAATCATAGAACATAGCCTGCCGATGACAACAAAATGTAGATTATACATTACACAAGCCACAAACTATAGAAAAAAACAAAGTAGCCAGCTGCCTCTTCCCCAACAAGCTGATTTTAAATGTTAGACAGATCTACTAAGCACAACAATAAGACAACGAACAGTAAACAAGACAAAAATAAGCCTCGCAGCAGGTAGCCTCAAGGCTGCACAAAAAAAAACAAACAATACCAGAACCACCGCCTCGTATCTACCAATGGATTTAAAGCGATTTGACTGGCAGCAAATTTGCACAACGGCTGTTCGCTAATTTGATGTCACATGACACTGGTATACAATTCACCGTTCAATAGATGCAAGAATAAATGGCGAAAAAAAAAATTACGAGTGTTCTGTTTTACTGAATGCAGCATGGCACGTATATGCACTATTGAACTCTGATATGCTGATTATATGCACTAATGAAATCTGATATGCTAATTTAGTGATACTTCTGACTTTTCTCTGTGAAAAATTCCAATTCGTTATTTTCCTAGCTGTAACCGTTAAGGTTAGAATTAGGGTCCGGAAAAGGGTAGTATAATAAAATATCTCTACTGAATATAATAAACAAACACCAACATATGTATCTACCCTGCACCGGATTTTTTTTGCCGACTATTTTTATTATATTTGCAGAACTATTTTTCTACTGGTTCTACTGGGCGTTCTGATGTAGTCCCTCTCTCTTCGTATACGTCTGTTGCTGTAAATGTGACTTTTTACGTGTTTCACATCTCTTTATATTTCGCCGTCTTCGAAAGCCTGTGCTTCGAACCTGTTTTTTTTCCTTGGAAGCTTATTTTATGTTTTGCAATGTATGCATGTTCAATTTTCTGAGCATCTACCAAGTTATCAACGCGTATTGAGGATTCTGGAATTAGGTAAAGACAATACATGTTCAATTTATATTCCTGCAATTTGGTTTGTCGACTTCTTTTTCATAGATTCTACTCGACTCTGCTCCATCCAGTGATGTGGATAGGGGTGGGTAAATGTGTAACTCTAAAGGTGGATGTGTCTCCATAAAATCCATAACATGCACAAAGTATGAAAAAAAATAACCTGGAAAAACTAAATATGTCAAAACGTATACACGTGAAATACCAGTAGATTCTAAAAGAAATAATCTTTGACAACGATGAACAATAAAAGCACCGCAAGCATAATACCCCGCCATAGCAATTATTTGTTTATGTATTAAAGTTATCGTTGCGAAAATGTCCGGAAAGAAAATGACGGAGGGGGAGACAACAATCCTAAACCAGATCTTGATAATATCAATGGACAGATAACAATCCTAAGCCAGATCTTGATAATATCAATGCATATAGCAAGTTTGGTTAAAAGGCCTTGTTATTTACTCAAGTTATCGTTCGGAACCGAAATATGGGCGTGCCTCGGGCAGATCTCCGTAAAAATTTGAGGAAATTTGCCCATTAGCAATTCCAAAACAGATCTCCATAAGGTCAATGCATATAGCAAGTTTGGTTAAAATCCCTTGTTATTTACTCAAGTTATCGTCTGGAAACGAAAATATGGGCGTGTTTCGGGCAGATAACTCCGTAAAAATTTGACAAAATTTGCCCATTAGCAATTCCATACCATGTCTCCTTAATGTCAATATATATAGCAAGTTTGGTTAAAATCCCTTGTTAGTTACTCAAGTTATCGTCCGGAAACGAATTTATGGCTGTGTCCAGGGCAGATAACTCCGTAAAAATTTAACGAAATCTGCCCATTAGCAATCCCAAACCAGATCTCCTTAATGTCAATGCATATAGCAAGTTTGGTTAAAATCCTTTGTTATTTACTCAAGTTATCATCCGGAAACGAAAATATGGGCGTGTCTCGGGCACATAACTCCGTAAAAATTTGACGAAAATTGCCCATTAGCAATCCCAAACCATATCTCAACAATATCAATGCACATACCAAGTTTGGTGAAATTCCATTGATGTTTACTGAAGTTATCATCCGGAAACGAAAAACGGACGGACGAACGCACGGACGTACAAAGGACGGACGGACAGACACACGGACGTGCAACGTGAAACCATAATACCCCGCCACTATTGTGTGGCGGGGTATAAAAATATAAACAACACCATAATGAAGTACGGAGAGACGTTTACGGCCACCACATGGCACTAACAGCAGCTGTAGTAAAAATAAATAGATTCTAAAATGGTTGACAACTGACAGCAATGAACTCATTCACAACTGACAACAGATGAAAGAGCGTATAAGATTTTCCCATCAAAAGTACGAAGGTATTCTTTGTAAGTGGCATACTCAAAAGAATAACTAACATTCTTTATGAGAAGAACCATTACACTAGGAAAGTTCTAACCCCCAAAAAAGATACACAGAATTCTCGAATTCAGTCAGAATTGCAAGTGCAAGTGTTTCGCTGTTCCTGTTAGGGTTTATCATTTGGTACAGGGATCCAAGGCAAAACGTTTGCTATTCCTTCGCACTTCTGAATGCAGCCCTGAATTTACAACCCAAATTAATACTTGAAGAGATAAAAACATACCCTAAACAAGCGTTTCATCCCCATACCACTGAACAGGGATAATCCTCCCACCCTAGCTAGGGGTGGAGCTTGCGGCATTCCTACAGAAAAAATGGCATTTGTCAGAAACGTTATCACTTGCTTTGCAAATTAGAGAACAGCCCAGTTATTTGTAATGCTTATGTATAAGTGTGAGTAGGACAATAATAGGCCCAAACAGATTGATAGTCAGGCGCCAACCTACTGAAATATGTTAAAGATGGAGCCGTCATTTAGTCTGAGGGTCGATATAGCATTCCAATGTAGTAAGGGATCAATAGAGAATGTATCAGTCATTGTTGCTGATGAGACAAAAAAAGCTGCTACTCATCAAGAAATACCTAGTTCGGCAGGTTTTGTCATTGTTACTGGTTCTAAACCAGTTCTTTTGACAACAGCTGACTATTATTCTTACAATACCCATCCAGTTACAGACTAATGTAGATTTGTTTACAGTTCGAGAGGAATTGATCAACATTATACTGTAAAACATTTGATTATGGAGTATGTAAAAACATTTTATTATAAAAAAATAGTATGCGTGAAGCACTACCACCTGTTAAATACAAGAACCCTATAGCAATGGTTGGTAAATTTCATTAGGTATGTGCATACAGAAAGATGGTTGGAAAGAAATGACAGGTTGTAGATTCTCTGATGTATTGTTAAAAACAGAATAGATTGGCTCGTCCAGATTATGAGTGCTTACGTAAAATCATTGTAAAGGAGCAAATATATTGTCATCAGATTCTGTTGGAGAATTTGGAGAGAATATTGCTGGAGCCATATATAGTTAAGGAGGATAAAAGTACAGCCTTTGTTAATTTGCTAGAAGGGTCAAAAGATAATCGAAATATATAATGGAAGCAGTAATGTCAGATGTAGATTACAACTGGAACTCCATTGGTTATAAATGGAGAGTACAAGATGGAAAGCTTGGAAAAACTGCAGACGTCTTGTTCATATTTGGCGTGTCTTATCCATGGATAAAGAACAATGACTTTAGTTATAATATTTACTGAGTGTCTTCATTTTATGGTATATCTTTCCTTTAACTTTGACGGGCAAAATTATGCACGCTGTCTGACCTTGTTTTAGTACTCGTGGCAAATATATAAGCAACCCATCAAGATGTAATCAGACCTTTGAAAAGAGGTACATGGTCGTTTATCCCTATAAACGCTACCATAGAAGAACCGTTCATGAGGCATGCTAAAAGTCATAGTAGGGTAGGATGAAGTGGGTTCATCGTAAGCGGTATTGCTGGTAACTATGATGTATACAAGCAGTGGCTCCAGACTACACATGAGCGTTCTAAGTATGTAGAGGCCGCACTTGACATGACATTTATTGCATGACTCTGGAGCCAGCACCTGACATAGAGATCTACGGTCTGCAGAAATTCAAAAGAGCGATCGTGAGGTCTGTGAAAGTCGAGACGCTATCGGTGGCTTCACCATTCTATTCAATACAAGTATAAAAATGAAATAAAAATTAAAATAATGTCCTTATTGCGGAGATGCAGGGCAGGAAATTAAGGAAATCTTTATCAAAGAACGATTTCACAGACACGAAGCCTCTAAAACGACAGATCTTGGAGGATGCTGGAAAGAAAGTTAAACTATGATTAACTATGAGTAAGATAGTTGAGTAGAGTCCAGGCAAATGCAACTGCTGGTTACGTATTAAAAGCCAGAACTTGCAGATAGTTCTAGCAGACTGATGAGTGTTAGTTAACCCTATGTTCCATTCAGCATTGGCGCCGCTAATAGTTGCTTTGAGAAAACCGGCAAGTAAAAGGGCTTAAGACATTTACATGATGGCACATACTCGTATCACCTCAAGACAAGAATATGTTATTACTTGAAGATGGAACCATTTCATAACATCATGAGATCCTACCAATTTCAGACAGAGCGTTCATGTCATATTAAGTACAGATATGTACAAAGCTAACTGAAGATAATGGAAAGCATAAGAAGAGGATCTGCTGAGAAGTCAAGAGTCCTTCGCTTAAGAATCTATTTATCTTCACTGCAGCTGGTATTAGTCCCTTGATGCGATAGCAGAACGTCTCCCCGTACTTCAACATAGAGTTGTTTATATTTTCTGGTCATTTGTGACCAGTGAGCCCATTCCTGCAAATTTTAAAAATATGAATGAGTCACTGATGAGGACTTTTTGGCCGAAAGTAGCCATTCGAGCCTGTAAAATTCAGCTATTTTTATTTTATTTTATTTTATTTATTTATTTATTTTTCATTTTAATTTTGTGTTCATTATTCTTGAGGGCCATTCCTTTAAGAATCTTTTATAGGGGGAAAATTCACAAAAATGCCAACAGACTTGAAGACAATAAAAGATAGTTTGTTCAAGTCCTGAGCAGAGGTTAGGGCAATGATAGTTATGCCGAAATTTGCATAGCAGACAAATATTTTTGATCTGTGAAGGAGGGGCATATAATTTTACATAAGATGACAGTAGTACAATACCGGGGGGAGGGGGGCGGGGAACCATAGAAAACTAATCAACGTGATAGATGTTTGGCAAGCATATACAGAAAAATATCGCGCAACCCTTTTTGCCCTTCATGCACTCTGCGGACATGTTCTACCGATACTGGAAAAATTACAATGTTTGCAGAACCGTTGACTCGTCTAAGAAATGCCTAGAACATATAGAAACAACGAATGGGTGAGCGTAAGAAATACATTTGTGCCATTAATGGTCATCCAAGATTTACTATCCTTTTTGATTTTTATTTTACCCCAGCACATTACCTTAGATTGTTTAAGAAAAAAGAGAAATGTGATGGCAACCAAATAAGTGTCCTGCAAAAACAGACATGGACACCCTCTCACGATACAGAAAATGTGTATCGAAGATGTTCTACCACAGCAGTTGGTTTGCATGTGTTAGGACAGTACATAATTGAAGATACCCAGGGAATGCCACAATTACGAAGCACAGCCTTTTGAGGCACGGAAAGACGAGATTGAAACATACAATGACAAAACAAAAGCATAATATGAAACTACAAACAAGAAACAACTGCGACATAGGAACCTCCTTAAAGATGTAAAGTCTGTAATTTTGACCCTTACAAATACCCATCAAAGCACAAACATATTGTTGTTAGACATATTTTATGAGGATATGAAATCTAAGTGGTACTAATATATCACCATATCGTCATAAATGAAACGAAATGCCGCATGTTATTACATCTGACAGACGCTATCCTAATTTCTATTACTTCTTGTTTTTTTTTTTCGTACAGTGCTTTCGGCAGGCTGCTAGTCATCTGAATCATCGCTGCTTGTGCTAAAAATAGTAACGCTAGGGTGTATGGATTTTATCTAACAATTTAGAATTTTAGCCTTGTATGTTGTTTTAGTTAAAAGTCTGGCGTAATAATGCTGTTCCTATATTTTTTGCCAGCACAGAGACGGACTTTGAAACTTTCTATGTTTAATTTCCTCATTTTTATGATGCGTTCCCGCATCCGATGATCTGAAAGTTTGTGGTCCCGGTGTTAGTCTTACTCTTTGTTGCTTTGTTGTTTATTCTACGAGGCGATTTGTTTTATGTCTTATCTTGTGTCATTTTGTTCTTGTGTTTTTCAGTCCTTTTAACATTGCGATTACCTCGCTTGGGGAAAAGAGAGCTAATCTTAGTGCTTTTCGTACGTCTGTTCGATTTGTGCTTGTTTGGATTTGTCGGTTTCCTCTTCCTCTTGGTGTCTGGGAAGGGCTGCGGTTTGTAATTGTGGCACACCCTGGACTTTTCTCTAACTTTTTTTTTGCAGAATATTCTATTTTTAGAACTAGATAACATTTCATGACACGTGAGGCTCAATAAAGGGTAATTAATATCGAGAGCGAATAAACACTATGATAATGAATGAAATATTTATCTGTTATGTATAATCCCCTCAGATAATCCCTCATTCAAAAAGTGGCTTTCATCGTATCATGGTCAGTGCATCGTCACAAAATGTTACTTATGCCAATGCAACGTTATGTGACTACCGGGAAATGATGTATACACTGAAAGGATGTATTTATAGAATACTTTTAAAAATTATGAATTGTTTACAATAAAGATTAGATCTCGAGGATTAGACTTACTATTGATGAATTAAATAAATGTATATATATGTACATGACTATTTTGAGGAGTGCTTTAGCGCTGTCTGGCGTTTGATCTGGGCCTCTTCGGTAGACTGTCCAATGATTACGCATATTAAAACAAAAAGCTAATACTAGCTGTTGAGGCTATTTTTGGCTGCTCTGCAGAAGAAGCCAATTTCTCCCCAGTGCGCCTCACATGATGTTATCTATTTATACAATGACCTAAAAATATCCCTCTTATTAGGTCACTGACTCTACAGTGTAATATGCAATATATAGTGTAGTAGGAGGAGAAATAGACCTGTAAAGAAAATATTACCGTCGAGTGCCCCGACCGGGGATCGAACCAGGTACCCCTGGATCTCTAATCGAGCGTCATAACCACGAGGCTAAAAGGTCCGGACCAGTTAGACTGGTCATTTATGCGCCCTATATATTTACATACATATTGATTATTTGTACTTCGCTTTGCCGCGCTACTACACTCCTCCATCCTACAATGAAACATTTATATCAAATGTTTTCTACTATTCCCAGGCTCTTTTGTGACTCCGTTGCCATTGCATCGCCCTTGAGCTCCGACGGTAGTCATCCTGGTCACGGCACCAAATGTAGTAGGAGGAGAAATAGACCTGTAAAGAAAATATTCCCGTCGAGTGCCCAGACCGGGGATCGAACCAGGTACCCCTGGATCTCTAATCGAGCGTCATAACCACGAGGCTAAAAGGTCCGGACCAGTTAGACATGTCATTTATGCGCCCTATATATTTACATACATATTGATTATTTGTACTTCGCTTTGCCGCGCTACTACACTAGACCGTTTCTCCAGAAGAAAAGTTTTTCACCGGACATATACATGTATTTAAAAGATATTTCATTATTCATAAAAAAAAATATAGCCTCAACCGAAAATACGACACATACGAGTTGAGTACTTGTCAATAAAAAATTCCGTGACTCGGGTTCATTTCCGCCTTTAGTTCTTTCCGGGTGTTCGTTCCAGCGGTTATGTTTTTACCAATATTTATCCAGGGTCTATTTCACTTTGAATCCAGCTCAGTCATCTTTTTTATTGCCGACAGTCCCGACACTTGTCACAGAAACTGGTCTTCTTCTCTTTTTTTCGGTTTTCCTGTCTCTCAGACATTTTCTCTTTGATAAGTTTTACACATGAAATGCGCATGCTTTCGTTTAGGGTCAGCCAAAAGTTCATATGAATAACGTACCGCTCGGCTGGAAGCGGCAAGAATTCGGGACGAATGAAAATCGATGCTGTATATTCCTTTCCCCCCTTTTATGCGTTTCTTTAAAAAAATATTAAGTTTTTACTTGTTTATACTAAGGGACTTTATCTCAAATACGATTTTATAACAGAAATTATCAGTTAAAAAAATAACAAAAAAAAAACAAAAAAAAAACGACCAAAAGACTTTACATCTTTAAACGGTAAGTAGAAAAAAAATAAGTGTGCGAACAAAGCTGGGAGATTTAAACCAGTTTTACTCCCACAAAACTTCGCCCTTAATTCTGATGCAGTCTAATTAAGGACATTCGGTCCGCATTTTTGCAACATCACAGGGAAAAACATAAACTCACAAACACTATGATAAATAAGCAAAACGCTCGATGGAGATCGGAAGCCAAACATGAACAGTAACGAGGAAGAGGAGACTGATGAATGATGCAGAACATGATGATATTGCCGACTGAACAATTTTCGATGATGTACTTAGCACACTAGCAGCTTAAATACATAGATCAAAGACAGAATTTGAGAAAGCAGAAGAAAAATATCCTTGCTGTTCTTTCTTGTGTGTGTTTTGTTTTCTTTGTGTTTTATGCTGTGGTTAGGCAATCTTATTTGTTTTATGGCACTTTTGTGATTATTCGCATTTTACTGTCACAGTGATATATC